>CM070018.1:24758896-25358896 GCA_036247105.1 Cirrhinus mrigala
AATGAATGAAGCTTTGAAGAGTTCAACTCAATAATTCAGTCACAGCCTTTAGCAAAACATTGGCAGATATTATCAGTGAATGACTTTAAACAAAGCCATCATATGATTTAAAGTGATAGTTCACCCAAAATTGAAAACAGTCAAAAGTTTGTAAAGTTTTTTAAAGAAGTCTCTTGTGTTCACCAAGCCTGCATTTATTTGATCCAATAATTTTACTATTTAAAATAAATGAAATAATTTAAAATAAATAAATTTTAATATATTTTAAAATGTAATTTATTCCTGTGATCAAAGCTAAATTTTCAGCCTCATTACTCCATTACCTGAGAAAGACAATATAAATACAAATTAGAAAAATATTAATACAAAAAATATTCATTAATTAATTAAATTATTTTAATAATTATTATAATTAATTAAATTAATAATTCATTGATTAGTTTTAATTTATTAATTAAAAATATTAATATTAATTCAGTGTCACATGATCCTTCAAAAATCATTCTAATGCTGATTTGCCGCTCAAGAAACATTATTTATTTATTATTATTATTATTATTATTATTATTAATATTTAAAACAGTGGAGTTATGAATAGATAAACAGAAAGACACAAAGATCAGCATTTATCTGAAATAAAAGCTTTTGTGACGTTATACACTATACCATTCAAAAGCTTGGAGTCAGTATACTGACATAAATATATTATAATTTTTTTTTTTTCTTTTAATTTTTAATAGAAATTAATACTTATATTTAGCAAGGACGCTTTAAATTTATCAAAAGTTATTTAGAATGTTACAAAAGATTTCTATTTCAGATAGAAATCATAATAATAATAAACATAATAATAATAATAATAATAATAATATACTTTTTTTCTTTTAGCAACAAATCAGAGTATTAATATTTTTTCTGAAGGAAATAAATTACATTTTAAAATATATTCAAATAGAAAATTGTTATTTTAAATCGTAAAAATATTTCACAATTTTACTGCTTTTGCTGTACTTTGGATCAAATAAATGCAGGCTTGGAAGATATTTTGAACAATGTTGGTAAGCAAACAGCCATAGACTCCCATAGTATGGAAAAAAAAAATTATAGAAGTCAATGGCTACCGTCAACTGTTTGGTTACCAACATTGTTCATATATATTGCACAAGTTGCATGGAATAGTTTTATGATGCTTTTACGTCCTTTTTAAAGCTTGAAATCTCACATTCTTATTCATTGTGATTGCATGGAAAAGAGCAGCTGGTACAATCTTCAAAATTTCTCTTTTTGTAATTCATGCAGGACAGGAAGTCAAATGAGTTTGGAACAATATGAGAGTGAGTAAATGATGAAAATGCTTTATTTTTATTTTACAAGTCTGATATTGAAAAAAAAACTGCCCTCCAAACGGCCAAAATGGTTTTGTGCCAGAATATTTCGCTTACCAACTGGATCTGGAGGTACTCTGAGTAAATCCATTTAGCATCCTGATGACACAAACACAAACAGTCTCATATAGAGTCATTAAAAAGCGACTTATTAACATTACAAAAATGCGCACGCTCGCAATCCACAAAGAAATAATAAGGTTGCAGGACTGACAGCGAATAAATCACAGATCTTTTTGTGCAGCTATTGATTGTCATTCGCAGCTGTAGCCTGCACATAAGCTACAGTGACAAAGCATCCATTATTGATTCTTCTATCTCATAGGAACCTCATACATCAGGCCACTTGAGAGCACGTTCGCCTCCACGCTTCGAGACAAAGCCATATGCAAATTCCAGTAACTGGCAAAGCAAAAAGATCCATCCAGTAGTGCTGCATAATTATTATATCCACCAAATTGAAGGGGGTGATATGTATATTTAGCTCTTCAATGGCTTTTAACCTGCTTGAGAACTGATTCAAATGCTATGCACCGAAAATGGATTTTTTTGGGGATGATTCTGCCTGTTAGAAAGACAGAGTCTGCACAATTGTGGAAATCCCTCGCTGGCCTTTTTAACTGTCTGGGCTTGGTGATATAGCTAAAACTATGATCTTGACATTTTCCTGTCTTTATGTGATATTCTGTAGATATAGATGTCCTTGATTGTTATGTATTTGCACATTTAACCATAGAAATCATTTCAACCAAACAACCATCGCAGCCAAGCATATTCAAAATAGAAGATTTAGTTCGAAATAAGGCATCTTAGGCATGTTTTTCATATACATATATATATATATATATATATATATATATATATATATATATATATGTGAAGATGCAAAACCAGCTAAAAGCCATCTCGGTCAAAAATGAGATAATGATAGTAAGTGAATGCTCCTAACACATAGTATACATCCATCAAATACTTTTACTTCAAACTCGCTAAATTCCAGCCTCAGCCCAATCAGAAGTACCAGTACTTACATAGAAACCTATACGAAGTAGCCAGAAAGAAATGCTCATTTTAAAGAAAAACATCGGATGGATTTAGAGGCTTTTGAATCTGAACTCTTCATATATATATATATATATATATATATATATATATATATATATATATATATATATTATTATTATATACATTTTTAAAAGCAAGCTAATTGTCCCCCAAACATTATATACAAAATAGCAATAAATAATAATAATAATAATAATAATTTTCCTATATGATATACTTTTCAAAGCAAGTAAAATTATCCAAAAAAATTTAAATAAAAATATTTAAATTAATAATAATAATAATAATAATAATAATAATAATAATAATAATAATAATCATTATTATTATTATTATTATTATTATTATTATTATTATTATTAGTTTGAAATTAGGCATCTTAGGCATGTTTTTCACTAAATAAAGAATTAAATTATTAATTTTTTGATAGACATATAGATATATATACTTTTAAAAGCAAGTAATATGTTCAATATATATATATATATATATATATATATATATATATATATATATATGTATATATATATATATATATATATATATATATATATATATATATATAGTAACAATAATATAAATAATAATAATAATAATAACAATAATATTTAGTTTAAAATTAGGCATCGTAGGCATGTTAATCACTACAAGAAGAATTAAATAATAATTTTCCTATATGATATACTTTTCAAAGCAAGTAAAATGTCCCAAATTCTTTTTAAAATAAAAAATATTAATAATAATTATTATTATTGTTATTATTGTTATTGTTACTGTTATTAGTATTATTTTGAAATTAGGCATCTTATGCATGTTTTTCACTAAATGAAGAATTAAATTATTTATTTTTTTAGATAGATATATAGATAGTTATACTTTTAACATGTCCCAAAATAATAATAATGAAAATAAAAATAATATTCAGTTTGAAATAAGACATCATAAATGCAAGCTAGTTGCCCCCAAAAATAATATAAAAAAAAAAAATCAAATAAATAATAATAATAATAATAATATTTAGTTTCAAATTAGGCATCTCAGGCATGTTTTTCACTAAATGAAGAATTAAAGTATTTATTTTCAGACATATAGATAGATATACTTTTAAAAGCAAGTAAAATGTCCAAATATAATAATAATAATAATAACAACAATAATAATATTACGATTATTATTATTATTATTATAAACTTACATTGTATTATAATAACTTAGAATAATACAAAGCAACTAAAATCTTTTTTTTTTTTTTTTTTTTTTAATCTAAAATCATACCTCTTTCATGACTTTTCTGTTCTGGGAAAACTAACCAAAATATTGATGATTCATCCTGACTAGCATTACCAAGTAATATGATGTTTGTTAAACTAAAGCCTCTTTGCTATTTAAAAAATGACCAAGTCCTTAAATATGTCCTGCCCAAATTTCCTGTTTAACCATGAAAAGACAACATAGAGAAAGAAAAAATAACTATGCATCTCAAGCCATTACGTAACACTGTCATTCTGACAACACAATTAAGAAAAAAGCTAAATTAGCTTAAAGACGCTTAATAGAACGCACATACAAATCTGCAATATTCACAGTTGTGCCTAATCTTAAATCGGCAGCAAAACAATTGAGCATTCGTTATCACCCAGTCTAAGCCAGCAGATATTTACAAAACAGGAACGCAGCCAAAATGACACATTTATAAGGTTGTAAATGCACACGGTGCGCTATATACACACACCAGTAAAGAACTCTTGGATTACAAAGGTTGCAAATATAACAACTCATGTGATATCACTCTTAAACTGTGTCAACAGCTAATAAAAGAAACATATGCTATTTATTTTATCTCCTGCATAACACAAAGTGGAATTTGACCCCGTTTCATTCCGTTATCACACAATAGCACACACAATGTTAATTCTGTTTAAAACGCACAGAATATACAAAGCGTGAGCAAATGTTTTGTTTTTGATCTGAGCCAAAGCTAAAAAACTAAACATACAGGGCTTTGATAAATCAAATCCGTACTGAGCAATCACACAGGAAGCGTAATCACACTGGGTGTGATCCGTCTGCACATTAATGAGCATTTACACACCATATTGTTCCCAGTTAATGAGAGACACAAACAACCAAAGAAGGAAAAAGCGCAGAGGGAGATGAATGCAGGGGCGACACCCTGCCTGTTTAAACAAGTGTCATACTCAAACACTTTCTTGTTGTGTCTTGTACAATCACTTAAGTTTCTAGTCACCGTAAAAAAAAAAAAAAAAATAGGTTTGACGCTCATAAAAAAGAAACATTCAAGCCGTGTTATTATCAAGGACTGCGGGCGGTTAGTCGTGACAAGCACCACGTTATTTTCTCAAACGTTACGTGAAGCGGCTTACTGAGATTTGTGCCATTAAACGCTTTCCGAGTGTCTTTCTTCGTTGTCGTAAAGAATACTGCCGTAATCAAATCATTATTTATAATCCAATCTCACTATATGGCTCATATAAACTGTGTCATGTGCCAGCGGGAACTGTGAGGACTGAGAAATCATGCTGTATACCGAGTTCAGCCTTCTCTTTGAGGACGTCCTTGAAGTTGAGGCCGCTGTTGAGCGTGGACTCCCTGTATTTGTGGAGCGCTTCTCTCTGGCCGTTCTTGCCGAGCTCCTTCAGCACGGTGGGTTTCAGGGGAACGGCCCGCAGACCCTTGTTCCAACTCGACACGTCCGCCACCATCCATTTCACCAGATCCTCCAACTTCACAATGACTTTCTCAGAGACGGCGATCACTTCATCCTGTCGAGAGACACACGCAGGATGAGGAAGGGCACAGGCGTAGTGGCAAAACACTCTTAAATTACTAATTTAATCACCATATTTTTCAATTGCGCCCCACTTTGTGTGTAAACAAATGTTAATAAGGTTAACAAGGCTCACAAAATATCAGATAATTTGAGCTTGTGGTCTCCCAAAAAATGGTAAAACATGCTTTTAGTGTACTAAACACACAATTAAGTTTTATTTATTATTTTTGTGAAAATGCTCACCAAGGCTGCATTTATTACCGTTAACCGAATAAAATAAAATAAAATAAAATAAAATAAAATAAAATAAAATATTGAGTAAAAAAAGAAAAACACAATAATAAAATAAAAGAAAATGAAATCATAAAAAAACATTAAAATAAAACAAAATAATACAATAAAAAAATAATACAATAAAATAAAAGAACAAAATAATAAATAAATAAATAAATAACAAATATTCAGCATAAAAACAAAAGTTAAAGCACAATAATAAAATAAAATGAATAAAAAATAATAAATTAAAATAAAATTAAATTAAATTAAATAATAAAAAGTATTAAAATAAAACAATAAAAATAATACAATAAAAATAAACAAAAAAATAAATAAATAAAAAATAAAATAAAACAAACACTAAAATAATAAATAAGTTAAAAAATAACAAATATTCATTAAAAAAAAAAAACCCAAAAAAAAAAACCACAATAATAAAATAAAACAAATAATAAATTAGTTCAAAACAAACAAATAATCAGTAAAAAAAATAAAAATAAAATAAATTAAAAAATAGAACAAATTAAAATAAGATGAAATAATAAAAATACAATAAAAATAAACAAAATAAAAAAATAAATAAAATAAGATACAGAACAAAATAATAAATAAGTAAATAAATAAATACATAAATTCAAAAATAACAATACAAAAAATACAATAATAAAATAAATAAATAAATAAATAAATAAACAGAATAAATTAAAATAAAATGAAATGAAATCATAAAAAATATACATTAAAATAAAACAAAATAAAAAATAAAAATAAAATAAAACAAAATAAAAAAATAATACATTTATTCAAAGATGAATTAAAATAATCAAAAGTGACAATAAAATAAAATAAAAACGTAAAAATGCAATAAAATAAATATAAAAAACAAAAGAAAAGAAAATATAAATATATAAATAAATAAATTAAAAAATAAAAATGATGAGTAAAAAAAATAGAAAACAACAACAACAATAATAATAATAATAATAATAATAATAAAATAAAAACAGAATAAATTAAAATAAAATTAAATAAATTATAAATTAAAATAAAACCAATAAAAAAATAATAAAACAAAATAAACAAAACAAAATATTTTTATTCAAGGATGTATTAAAATGATCAAAAGTGACAGTACAGCCATTTACAATGTTGCAAAAGATTTCTATTTGAAAATTTCAAAAATAAATACTGTTATTTTGTTTTTCACAAAATATTAAGCAGTAAAAACAGTTTTCAACTCTGATAATATGACCCATTAATAAATGTGCTCCAATAATAGTTGATTAAAAGAAACTGAATATGAAATCAGCATATTAGAATGATTTCTGAAGAACCATGTGACACTGAAGAAAAATTACATTTTAAAGTTACTTCAAATTATAATACTTTGTGATATTGCTATTTTTACTGTATTTTTATCAAATAAATGCAGCCTACTTTTAAAAACATTTTTACAACAAACATTTGATCAGTATTGCATATGTAAAACTTTTATGATAACAATGATTAAAATAACTGATTCAAGGTTTCAGTAAAATGTTATTACTTTTTGCTTAAACATTATTCATTAAACTATCATTTTTCTTGAAAACAGCACAAAAAATATTATTTTCTTGGCACTTGACTTTTTAAAAGATTCGTCCTGTTCTTTAACATAATGACCCCATTATCAAATATTTGACACAAACAAACAGACAATTTCATTACTTGCAAAATGACATTGTGAACTCTCATAAAGTTTAGAATTGAAAAAGAAATCAGAATTGGGTTCAATGTACGCAACACAAAAAGCACAGGCCCAACCACAGAGTCATTTCCTTCTTCTAATATATATCTTGCACAGACTGTAATTCAAAATGCTGTAATTTGGAGGGCAATTCCATTTTAATGCATCACGGCACTAAAGCATTACAACAACTTAGCCAAGCAGTCTTGCTTGCTTTATTCGTTTATAAAAGTTAAGCAAGAGCTTTGCTTGTGACCTGGCACGGGATAACAGAACGGTCCCAGTTATACAGGGAATCTGGGGAGCAGATGCGTTCGTATTTGGCAGAGCGCTGGATAGTGCACTTTTGACTGACTCCGCTGCACCGTTCAGCACGCTGAGAAAATTCACTGAATGTTTCCTCCGCATTGTTTGGCTACGTTTCCCAAGTTTGACCCAATAACGGCGAGCATAGATCAGAGGGAATACCTGCTCTGCGACAATACAATATAGTTCATTTCTTTTTTTCTTCCCAGATCTGCAAGCAGCACCAACTTTCTACTGAACAGACCATGTCTAATTACGTCCTCTTTAAGTAGGGCTGTTTCTTTTTAGGTTTCAGATTTTTTTTTTCTTGGTTCCATAGAATAGGTCCCATTGTCATGCTGTCAAGCAAATAATTTATCTTTTGCACAGACAGAGTAATGGGACGAAAATGGAACTTTACTTCAGCGTACTTAACGGCACCATATGAAAAGGTTTATGAAGTTACCAAGAGGTACAAAGTCAAGAGGGGTTTGGCCTTAATAAAAGTCACGAATGAAAGGATATGAATGCGTTATCTATGATTTCCTTGCACCAGGGCATGTATGCATTCCTCTAGGTTTACATAGCACTCAGTGGAATCAGTGGAAACTCAACTGGTGGGTTGCAACCCAGAAATGGAAGAGCAAGAACCATAAACACAATAATAAAAAAAAAAAAAAATTATATATATATATATATATATATATATATATATATATATATATATATATATATATATATATATATATATATATATAAATAAATTTTTTATGGTGTTTATTATTTTTATTTAACTTTGTTTTGCTATCCTAACTATGCACCATTATATGGTTGCATTAAAATTAGAATAGCTAAATAAAATAATAAAATAAAATAAAATTATACAAAAATAAAAATAAAATAATAACTATGCACAATTACATCATTGCATCAACACCAAGATAGCTAAAAAAATAAAATAAAATAAAATAAAATAAAATCACACAAAAATAAACATAATAATAATAAAATAAATACATTTAAGTAAGAAGTAAAAACAAAATAAATTAAAAGTAAAATAATGCAATTAAAATGTAAAATATATAAAGAACAAAATAAAATATAAATAGCTATGCACAATTATATAATTGCATCAACATCAGGATAGCTAAATAAAATAAAATAACACAAAAATAAAAAAATTAAATAAAATGAAGTAAAATGTGAAAACAAAATCAAATAAAAAATAAAATAATAAAATTAAAACGTAAAATAAATAAAGAACAAAATAAAATATAAATAAATAAATACAAATAAATATTGAGAGTAAATAATAATAATAATAATAATAATAAAATTAAATTAAAAATAAAATGAAATTTAAATATTAAATTTAAAAACAAAAAAATAACAGAACAATGTAAATAATTAATAAAATAATAAACAATCAATAATAATTAAATGAATGAATGAATAAATAAATAAATAAATAAATAAATATGTTCATTTGAAAAGAAAATATATAAATAAGTAAAAAACAAAAAATAAAAAACTGTATAAAACTGTATAAAAATTTAAAAAATAAGTACATTAATTAAAAAAACTAAAATTAATAATTACTAAAACTAAAAATATGATCATAAAATAATAAAACTACATAAATAAATAAAATAAAAAAACGATACTCCATATATTTTTTAATTACTTTTATTTTTGGTACTGTGACATCACCAACAATAATATTTAATTTAATTTAATTTAATTTAACTTAACTTTATTTAATTTTATTTTATTTTATTTTATTTTACCATCCTTACTATTATATAGTTTCATTAACATTAGGATAGATAAATAAAATAATAAAATAAAATCATTCAAACATAAAAATAAATAAATAATAAAATGAAAAAATAATAAATTTAAACAAAATAATAATAATAATATTAATAATAATAATAATAATAAATGAAATAAGCAAAATAATAAGCAAACAAACCAACCAATAAATAAATGTTTATTTGAAAAGAAAAAATGTAAATATGTAAAAAATAAATAACATTTTAAAAATAAAAAGAAATATAGAAAAAAATAGAATTAAAAAAAAAATTATTAAAATTAAATTAAATTAAATTAAATGGCAATACTCCATACATCTTTTGTTTACTTTCAGTTTTGGTACTGTTAGATAACAACTCCAATTTAAAAGCAAAGGTATTCCAAAACCACTAATTTAAATGACCTTTTTCCATCCTCTACGGGAATAATAGAAAACGGCTGCGCACCTCCAAATGTTTGCAGCAGAAAAATGAATCTAGCCTCTCCATAATGACCATCTGAGCGCAGAGGCATCTGTTTTCACGCATATATAAAGCTAAGTGGGTCAAACACTGTTAATCCTGACGGCGACACAGCAAACTTTACTATGAGATCATGTGCCCCGCTCCGCCACTTTGAAGCTCTGACTGCACTGCACTGCTTTGATTAAAATAGTGCTTCATTGTGTAAAATCATTTAGGAGGAAACAAATAAAACAATGAACAAAGTGCATTTCCCTTCTATTATAAGTGATGTTATGAAAGAGAGCAATCAAAGAATTTTACAGCTTTTGCGCTTCACTTTTGGATTTACACTCGACGCCTTTTTATTGCACTAAGGGTCTTTCAGATTGTGACGCCCCTGAACTAGAGTCATGCTGAGCCCGTCTCACTCCGCTGATTCAGGGGTCAGCTCAAGAATTCCCCAGGTCAACACAGATTTGTACACCTGCTTGCATATCGATTTAATTATTGACCTGCTAACGTTTAAAAAAGGGCCTTGCGGATCCTTAGGAAGTCTAGTTAAAAGTTAAATCAAGAATTCAGCTTAAATAATTGATCTCACTCTGAGCTCAAACCAGAAACTAGGACTGGACATAGATCAAACTTTAATATACATGGATATTTTTAAGGCATATTATTTTAACCAAACAGCCATTATTCTCCAATAACTTAGAGAGCTAAACACAGAATGAATAGTGAAAAACTTATATATACATACAGTTGAGGTCAAAAGTTTACATACACCTTGCAGAATCTGCAAAACATTAATTATTTTACCAAAATAAGAGGGATCATACAAAATGCATGGTATCTTTTTATTTAGTACTGACCTGAACAAGATATTTCACATAAAAGACATTTACATATAGTCCACAAAATAAAATAATAGTTTAATTTATATAACGACCCCGTTCAAAAGTTTACATACACTTGATTCTTAATACTGTGTTGTCACCTGAATGATCAACAGCTCTGTTTTTTTTTTGTTTAGTGATAGTTGTTCATGAGTCCCTCATTTGTCCTGAACCATTAAACTGCCCGCTGTTCTTCAGAAAAATCCTTCAGGTCCCACAAATTCCTTGTTTTTTCAGCATTTTTGTGTATTTGAACCCTTTCCAACAATGACTGTATGATTCTGAAATCCATCTTTTCACACTGAGGGACTCATATGCAACTATTACAGAAGGTTCAAACGCTCACTGATGCTTCAGAAGGAAAAACAATGCATAAGAGCCGGGGGTGAAAACTTTTGACCAGGATGAATGTGTACATTTTTATTTTGCCTAAATTTGGTGCTGCCCTTCAGAAGCTACAGAAGATACTTACATGTTTCCCAGAAGACAAAATAAGCTAAATTTACCCTGATCTTCAAATTCAAAAAGTTTTCACCCCCCTCTGGAGCGTCAGTGAGCGTTTGAACCTTCTGTAATAGTTGCAAATGAGTCCCTCAGTTGTCCTCAGTGTGAAAAGATGGATCTCAAAATCATACAGTCATTGTTGGAAAGGGTTCAAATACACAAAAATGCTGAAAATCCAAAGAATTTGTGGGACCTGAAGCAGATTTATATGAGAGTATTAAAATATAAAGGCAGGAAAGGAATCAAAGAATAAAATCCAATCTTGTGTTAATCCATTCCTCCGTTTATAAAACCACCCAAAGATTCTCTTAATACCTCTTAATATTGGATGTCCCTAATTACCATGCATGTAAACAACAGCTAATGCTTAATTGTACATTGCTAACGCTGTTGAACAAACTTGTTTACATTTCCTAATATTCTTATTACAATCGAAGCACACTTAAACCTAGGAGTTAATGGTATTAGCACAATCTTACAGCCTTTATTAATTATTCAATCATTTTATATCACGGGAAAGGAATGTTTTCACAATAAAACCCATTTTGTCAGTAAATTCAGTGAATTAAATGCTAAAAGCTATTTTGGGGTAATCTAGTGAAATAAATACTTAACGCTACGTTATCTAATGTGATTATTTTATTTACTTGTAGAGTGAATTAACTAGACCGTTCTATGAAAGATCACTTGAATGAACACATTTGATTGCTCTCTTTAGGTAAACTGTCACAGAAGTTAAACCTTAACTTAACGACGTCATTGACGTCATAACAGTTCCTGAGTTTAGACGCAACATGTCACAGTTTATTTTCTCATCTCAAAACTCCAGTGTTGCATTAAACGTCTGTTTTGCACATTCACACTGAAGACGAGACCCACGGCTCCATCCTGCTGCAATTAGCACAGTCGCTGTCAAAGAGGCATGAACTGATTCAGAAATAACTTGCAGATGTGCAACTGAAATCTCTCCTGAATCTAATTCAGTTCCTTTTACAACACGCCAACAACAGCCGTTTGTTTGAGCGTGTCGAGCGGCGCGCTGATTGGACGTGCAAGCGCGGCGCTGCTTCAGAATGGGCCGCTCTGAAATATGATGACACCGCTTTACAAAATTAAACCCATTTGTCATGAAACGCGAGAGCTTTGAGAGACAATGCAAATGTTTGCTCGTAATGCTCAGATGAAGGTTAAAGAAAAACAAGAAATATCAATGTCAACCACACGCCGGGGGTTAAAAAGTTCAAATAATCATGTTTCAACAAACAAGCGTCATGATTATTCAGATGCGGTATTTAAAATGAATTGTCACCCATCAGGTTGAATACTTTAGCTGGAATTTTTACAGTGTAATATTTTTGGCAGCAGCTCCCTCATGTCGTTCCAAGCCCGTAAGACATTCGTTCATCTTCAGAACACAAATGAAGATATTTCTGATGAAATCCAAGAGCTTTCTGACCCTGCACAGACAGCAATGCAACTGACAGGTTCAAGACCCAGAAAGGACATCGTTAAAATAGTCCATGTGACGTCAGTGGTTCAACCATGTTATGAAGCTATTAGAATACTTTTTGCATGCAAAGAAAAAAAATAAATAACGACTTTATTCAGCAATCAGTCTTCGACATACATTTATGAGACTACCACAACTATCCTTTTAAGATGGTTTTAAAAGATTTTGAAACACTAACCAAGGCTACAAAATACAATCAAATATTGTGAAATATTATTGCAATTTTTACAATTATTATAATTTTTTAAACTTTTTTTTTCCTGTAATAGATAAGTTTACTCTAGTCTTCAGTGTCATTCAGAAATTGTTCTAATATGCTGATTTGGTGGTAAAAAAAAAATAAAATAAAATAATGCTTACCTCAGCAAGGATGCATTTAATTGATCAAAAGTGTGGTAATTTATGATGTTACAAAAGATTTCTATTTCAAAGAATTTTCCATAAAAATAAGCAGCACAGCTGTTTTCAACCAGTATTAATATTTGAGCACCTAATATTTGATTGCTAATTATTGAGCACCAAATCATTATATTAGAATGATTTTTTTAGGATCATGTGACACTGGAGTTATGACTGCTGAAAATTCACCTTTGCGATACAATTTAAAATATATTTAAAAACACTTATTTTAAATTGTAATTAATGCCGTCAAACGATTAATCGCGATTAATCGCATCCAAAATAGTGTATATATAAATATACACACACATGCATATATTTTATATATATATATATATATATATATATATATATATATATATATATATATATATATATATATATATATATATATATATATTCAAGAAAAAAAATACTGTTTTGCCATCAAACGATTAATCACATCCAAAATAGTGTATATATAGAAAAAATTTCTGTTTATATATTCAAAATATTTATATATAATATATCAGTGATATGAATAAATGCAAATGCAAATATAAATAAATGCATGTAAATACATGTAAATATTTTCAAAATATATACTGTGTATGTGTGTATTTATATATACATAATAAATATACACCGTATACACACATATTATGTAAACTAAAACTTTAATTTTGGATGCGATTAATCGTGATTAATCGTTTGACAGCACTAATTATTTCACAATATTATTGTTTTAAGTGTATCAAACAATTGCAGCCTTGGTAAGCATAAGAGACTTGTTTCAAAAACATTTTAAAAATTATAAATATTCTGAGTGCTAAGCAAGAAATAAAGTCATACAGATGAGTACATAACAACACAATTTTTATATATAGTTGAGCTATCCCTTTAAGAACTACTAGCCTATTCAATTACGAAAGTACGCCGTTTTGCATATCCCTAACGTGAGCCGGCACGGGAAAGTAAATAACACGTTACGGAATGTTACCTACAAGAGGAGTGCTGATTTCATTTGAACTATAAATATGTCTTAGGGATTCAAACACAAACATGGACTGATGCCAGGCAGCCGAGATGTGTCTGGATCGCTGCCACACGCTTCCTGCGCAACTCTGAATCTCCAGGTTTGTAATTCAAATAACAGCTGAAAGAAGCAACTAATAAGACATTAGCGCCCTTCCCTGGATCCTTTGAAGTCCCTGGCACTCAAAAAGAGGAAATTTGCAAGCATATTTGCAAACGCAGCCATTATCTTTTCCTACACACGGTTTAGAAACGCACAGTACTGGAGGTTTCGTATGGATATGCAAACTATGCCTGTTAGACAAAGTGCACAGTGCTTGCTGGAATCTGATATGCAATCTATTTATAAAGCACCAACCCCATTTAGTTCTGCTCTTATGTCACATAAATGCTATTCAAGAGCATTGCCAGTGCCGAGTCTGTCGACACAGCGCTAAAATCTTTCTGTCTCTCTCTCTCTCTCCCTCGCTTGCTCACACACATACACACACACACACACACACACACACACACTAAAACAATGATATTACGAGCTAAGGGACTCTAGAACAACTGGGTCCAATTAAAGACTGAAAAACTGTGAGAGCAGCGCTGAGCTCTTGCCAAAACAATTCCTCCCTTAAAAAATGACACATATTTTCTGTGAAATACAATCACAGATGAAACATTGGCTATACTAGGGAATGCTCTGTATCTTTATTTCTGGAAAAAAATGCTTTCTGCTTTAGGACAGCATGAAAGACAAGAGGAAATATAATTAGAAACAAACAGATCAGCGTGAAGCCGAGCCGAACGCCAGCGCTACGGAGTACAGTAAGACTGTACGCCCAAGAATTTGTTGGCCCAGGAGGGCAAAAAAAGTCGATTCAAAAAAGCCAAAACTGCACGTCTTCACAGGAGTGTTATGTTGCCCTCTCTAGGCACAAACTCTAAGTGTTAAATTTTATCGGCTGCCTGCCAGAAAGAGATCACTGCAGGCCTGTTGCTGTTTCAGCCACTGCTATCCTTCTAATGAATGACTAACCCCAGCCAGAGGGGAAATTACATCACCTGGGTGTAGAAACAAAAAGGCAACTGCAGAGTGGCCCTGTTTTATCACACAAGCGTACTCGCATACCTTCCTGTTTGCATACACACGCTCGCTAAACATTAGCACATTGCCAGTCGTGTTATGTAAAAGTCGTCGCTGGTGAGCATTCAAATAAGACTGAATGCTGATCAAAAGTTTAAACGGTTTAGATTCAGAGGAACTTGTCAGATCAGTAGCTCTCGAATGGTTTTGCTTCAGGCTTTTAAAATAAACATCAAGCGGCCGCCCAACAGCATCAAAACAATTTAGCTTAAACAATGTCAGACTGAATTTTTTTTTTCATGTATGACTATAATATTATATTAATTAATAACAAAATAATAAGAAATAGGAATAAAAAGGAATTATTGTTATTGTTTTCATATTTTTATTATACTATTATATTGTAATATTATTTAAATATATATCATATTATAAATATACAGAAAAGAAAAAAAATATATATATATATATTCATTTTCTAAATATAATTGTTCATATTTTTAATATATATATATATATATATATATATATATATATATATATATATATATATATATATATATAGTACAACATAAACAATATTAAAAACTTTTAGATAATATTCTATATTGTTTAATTTATTCATAATTTATCAATCAATTCTTCAAAACAACACAAAATATACTGTATATATATGAACAATATGAAAATGTATAAATATTCTATATTGTTTAATTTATATCAATCACTCAATTATTCAAATAATATATATAGTACAACAATATGAAAATAAACAATATTTAAATATTAATATTATATACTGTTTAATTTGTCATTTATATCAATGCATTAATTATTCATATATATATATATATATATATATATATATATATATATATATACATACATATTATATATATATATACCTATATATATATATATATATATGTATATATATATATATATATACCTACATATATATATATATATATATATATATATATATATATATATATATATATATATATATATATCAAATTGTTGCATTCTCTTTGTGGCCCTGTAAGAACAGAACCATGACACATTTCTTTCATTCGTGACCTGTCAGTTGAAAACCACTGACGTCGACTCTAGTCATAAACAGAAAACTTGTCTATTATTGTACCATTAACACAGCACAATGAAACCTCTGCAAATGCATGGCAGTTTCTTTGATAGCTGATTAACTTTATCAGCGGTCGCTCGGGTTATTCGCTGCAAATGCAAATGTAATTTAATTGGACAATCTGCTGAGTGCATCTGAGGCTGCGGAGTTGTGAAGCTCACATTACTGCAGGTGCTTTGGCTGACACTTAATCACATTGTTATTTAAATTCGCCATGTCTCATTTAGCAACTACACTGGGAATGCACAAAAGAGTGGCAGACATTCTTCACAGTCTTTTTGCACAATACTTGTTAGGACATGTGTAAAACAAGTACACTCCATACTCAATATTATAGCAAATAAGATGCACACAATATTGCGTTATGTTTAAATGAACACTTTTACACAACATTAACTCGAAATATTTTGCAACCCTTGATATATTTTGGAACTGACATACTTTTGTTAATTGGCCATTTAGACAGTTTAAAGGGATAGTTCACCCAAAAATTAAACTTATCACTTATTCACTCTCAAATTAAAAGTTGTATGAATTTCTTTTTTCTGTTGAATATTGGTAACCAAACAGCTGCTAGTAGCCATTGACTTCCACAGTGTTTTTTTATTTTTTTTTTTTACGTACTATGGAAATCAATGGCTACCAGAAATGTCTACTGAACACAAATTAAGATAATTTGAAGAATGTTGGTAGTCAAAAAGTTGATGGTAGCCATACTATGGAAGTCAATGGCTACCAGAAATGTTGGTTACCAACATTCTTCCAAATATCTTCTTTTGCAAAACATGCACAACTTGTATTCTTCTGTTGAAAACAAACTGAGATATTTTGAAGAATGTTGGTAACCAAAAAGTTGATAGTAACCACTGACTTCCATAGTATATTTCAATACTATGGAAATCAATGGCTACCGGAAATGCTGGTTACCAACATTCTTCCAAATATCTACTTTTGCAAACCTGTGTGAGTTGTATTCTTCTGCTGAACACAAATGAAGATATTTCGAAGAATGTTAGAAACCAAAAAGTTGACGGTAGCCATTCCATAGTATTTTTTCCATAGATAATAACTACCAACAATTTTTTGGTTACAAGCATTCTTTAAAATATTTTCTTTTGCAAACCTGCATGAGATTCTTTCTTCTGTTAAACACAAAAGAAAATATTTTGAAGAATGTTCCATAGTATTCCACAGAATTCTCATTTTTGGATGAACTGTCCCCGATTAGTATTTCTTAATATAGTTATTACTCCTAAAAATAGTTCCCAAAAATGACTAACAGCTAGCAAAATGCCCCATTTTCTAAAAACTGTAAAGTCTACCTAAGAGCAGAGCATTGTCCTTGGCTAGTAATCCTATCTCCCAGGCCGTTTCAAGATCAGCAGTCATGAATGCGTAATAAATTTGAAAAGCAAATAATTGGCATTGCTGCTGAGTGGGGGAAGGGAGGGAGGCCGGTGGCAAGTTGGAAAGAGGACAGGGCTCTGATCAACTGAACAAACAGTGCATTAAGACTAATGCTTTTCCTCAATAACACCTCGTTACATTGTGTAAACACCATGTTTTCAAGGCTGATGCTGGCAACGGTTTATGTTTCCACCTAATATTGATAATAATTCAGTAAAGTAACCTTGACATTTCGACAGGGCTTCACACAGAACCTGTTGATTATTTTGAAAAGGCTATTTGATCCTCTGCTCCACGGGGGGAGGACAGTAGAACAGTAAAGGTTCACACACAGCAGATTGTCTTTTTGTATTTGGGATCGGTGATTACATGAGCAGTGCAAGATAAAACAGGTACAGACCTTGTTACATTACCCATGTAAGACCGCAGCTGTGCTGCTTTGTTAAAATAGCAATTGCAACACAATTGCTAGAGCACAATGGATGGGAAAGCTTTACATTACAGTGTTTACACTGTCAAAAATATATATATATAAAAAAATATGCTTTGTGTGTAGTCAAAAACAATATTAGTTCCGTAATAACATTTTGTTTGTATGACCAATATTTTTCACCAATATTCACAATATTCTATTGTTATCTTAGTTTAAATAGTTAGGACATCAGCACCACTCGGTTTATGTATATATTTGAATTTTTTATTGTGTTTGCATAAATTATTTGCATGACATTTGCAATGCATGACATTTATAGTTTGCTTGATATATATATTCTATACATATAGAAATTATGTTTATTATATTAAAAACATTTTACTGACGAAGTATAATAATTGCTTGTCGTATTAAAAATTAGCCACTGTACACATAAAAACATTAAAATAATAATCATTATCATTAAAAATAAACAATTTGTAATATTTATGACTTTAACATTCAGATAAGGTAAAAACAGCTATAAAAATGCAGTTACACTTTTAAGTACCCAGAATTATTATTATTATTATTATTATTAATAATAATAATAATAATTATCATTGTATTAAAAATTTAAGGACATAAAATTACAATTCTGTTCTGCATATTAGCCACTGGACACATCAAAAAAAAAAAAAAAAAAAAAAAATTTCATCATCATTATTATAATAATATTTATGACTGACTCAACATTAGCTTCCACAAACAAAAATCATTTTTAATGGTTGGATCAGTTAGAAATAGTTATTAGAATACAGTACACTTTTTGCAGAACATCCTATATATATATATATTATTTTAATAATTACATAGTATTATCAGATGTAATAATATATTAATATTCCAATAATCCGTTACAAAGTAATTACAAGCAGCTCTACAACATAATAACACGACATAGGTGTTATTAACATCACTTAAACCCTACTTACGTAAATGCAGAGAAGCATAAACAAACACAGCATTGTCAAGGAACAATGTTTCAGAACATCAAAGGGTTAAATCCCAAGAAAGAAGATTTTTCTGTCGGGCAAACACATCTGAGCTTATGTGTAATGTGGAATGAGGCTGCAGCACTTTGACATAACCTTCATAAATGTCACCCGCTCGCTTTAAGGCATCGCAGCTGCTTGATCAGCGCGCCGTTATTAATCAATCAGTTCCTATTGATATTAGTTCGCATCGCACATTTCAAACGTCTCCCTTCCATATTCTCCAGCGCAAGCCATGTATATATATATACACACACACATACATATATCATTAGCGGCGATCAGCAACAGCACACTTGACATCGATCGTCGGTGCGCATTTATTTGCCTTGATCTATGCGTCTCATCAGAAGCAACACTATTTTATCAACAATCAGCAGATCGCAACGCCACAACGAGGCGCTTCAGTCGCCTTTGCCATTCTCAGTTTCCGCACTATTGTATATCAGATGAAACAAGCACAACACTGATGTGACAACTTCACACAATGGCATCATTCTCATCATCGCTCGCTGTTTGAAATGCAAGCGCTAAACGCTCGTATGCAAATGAGCCGAGGCGAAATTAACACAAGGGTCCACTATGACCGCGCGTCTATTATTAAACGCGATGCATTAGATGTCTTGTGATCAGACAGCGGAATAGATGCGCGATGCAAAAGCCGCACACGCGGCTCATATTTCATCCATACCACAATAAACACATCGCGCAGGGACGGAGCCCTTCGTGGAAAGCAGGAAAACGAGCAATTACCTCTCCGTGAGTGACATTTCTGCCCTGGGGGGTATCTTCTGGGAGAAAATAAAGTTTGGAGCTGGATAGAAGTTGCTTGGTTGTCCTTTCCTCCCATAAGAGCTGGAGTTCTGCTATGCAGATGGGGTCCCCCGCTTTACATCTGACCAAGAAAAAATCACCCAGGGACAAAATTCGCGCTTTGCCTTCAAGGTGAAATCTAAAAGCCTTGTAGAAAATGTAAGGTCCGTGCAAACCACAAGGTGAGCCTACCCACTGCGGAAACACAAATAGACATGCCATATTTATGTTCAGCAACACACAGACACATTTTATATAACGCACGATCAGACGCGACCAGCGCATTCCAGCTGATCACATGATAAATCACATTATATAGAAATATGAATAATAAAATATTAACTTTTCTCCTAAAGTTTCTTCCACTGATTCCCTATCGTAACATAGGACTAGACGCGAGCGCGCAATAAATTCATTAGAGCCAGAAATGAAAGCGGAGTGGATGATATTACCAGGAGTGAGTTGGGCTCCATCTCGTCGCTCTGAATTGATTAAACTCAAACATTCTCTCCAAACTTGTTGGCTTGAATGGATCACCAAAGGTCCTGGAAGAGCAAAATATCAGCGCGCTCATCAACGCGACGACCTTCAATATGAAACCCGCACGCTGCGAAATTACCTCACTTAAAATGTCCGCAATTGATGTCTAATATTTTTTCAACTCCCATTGTTTCATTTACGATCATTTTGCTACATTTTAGGCCAACGCGTATTCATATTAAATTCGCGAATGCGAATCCAGCCTCCTGCATGTGCGCTCCGTCAGCCTTTCGAAGTCGTTTTAAAAAATCCCATCTCTTCTTTCGACAAACCCTCGCACTGATTATGAGAATGCTTCAGATGTAAACGCGGATTATGGTTTAAGCGATTTTTTTAGATGCAAAACAAACGGCTGTATTTGATAATATGAGCGACTGTGAGTATACGTATCTGTCAGGACCTGTGTAAAGGAGGTTTGTATGAGTGTACCGAAACATTTCCTGCAGAGATTCTTCCTTTTATTTCTCGAATGCATTTACTGTATAATCATTTAATATAATCATTTTACTAATGCAGCCGCATTAACGCGCCTGAAGGACTCTGGATGTGGCGGGATGTGATCGGGATTGTTACAATCCAGAAGCGCCTTTCATGATCGCAGACGCTGTTGAAATGTATCAAGAGCGTGTAAACGCGACTAATGGAAACATTGTAATATCGTCCTTTGAATTGTTGCCATTATGGCCGCTGTGATTTGAACGTGGTTCTTGGTAGTGCTAAAAAACACAATACTGCGCCCCGTCGTGTGCTTTAGGCAGATATATGTCGTGGTAAGAACGTGTTTGTTTGCTGAGCGGAATCAAACGTCTCACAAAGCGATCAGACGCTTGATGGAGCGCTTAGTCACGCTAATGTTGTTTTTATCGAAAATTAAAGTGGCGGGGCTGATTTTAAGGAGCGATTTGATCATGCTATCGAGCTTTCGCACAGTGCAGACGAATATAAACTGGAGCTGTCATACACATAACAACCCGATAAACATTTATGGCTAAACATTAATATGCGCCCTGCATATTTCACGCAGTGAGGTTTTGCTCATGTAGTTATTTGCTGTATTTCGTAATGTATGGCTGTGCCCTTAAAAGTTGTAGCATATGGCCTAAATTACAGGATGTAACATTTACGTCAGCTATTTTTATGTCTTATGCAATGTTTTATCTCCAGTCACGAGGGGCAGCTGGTGATTATGGATGTGATCACATTCATGCTTCGTATAACAGCTTAACCCAAATTAACTGAGCAGACTTAAATGTGATTTGGTAAATTTGAATCATAAGACATTATTTTGTTTTGGAGGCGGGGTTATTTTTCAGAAGAACTGGATGAAATCTGTGAATAGAACAAATAGGTCCCGAGAATTTAGGTGAAAAATATAATCTATGGCCATGCAAATAGGTGATCGTTTTGAAAAATAATTACATCTAAATAATATATTAATAATATTATTATTAACAACAATAAAATTAATTATTTAAAAAAAAATCATATTATTATTAGCAACAATAATAATAAATATTAATAAAAAATAATAAATAATATTAATTAACTGTAAATCATTAAAAATAATTAGATGCACATTAATAATTCATTAACTATATATATATATATATATAGAATTTATATTTATGAATAGAATAATTCATTAACTTGTAGTCTTTTTAATAATATTTAATAATAAATAATAATATTAAATAATATAAATAATTTAATAAAATACATTTAATAATAAAAAAAATTTAATTTAATTTAAATTTGTAATGCATTTATTAATAATAATTATATATATATATATATATATATATATATATATATAATATTAATTTAATTAATTATTATAATATATACATTTTCATTTATATATTCATTTATATATACTTTATATAATGAATTATTAGGTATTATGTAATGAAATAATATTTGGTAATTATATTACTGACAGTTACAGAGCATATATATATATATATATATATATATATATATATATAATTTATTTATTTATTAAACCTGCAACATTACGCATTCAAATTTTTACGGTTAAGCATGGATGTATATTTAATACAAATGTTTATATTTGTATTATATATATGTTGTATTATATATATGTTTATATATAATATATTTATATATAATATAAATTACATGAACATAAATATATACATGTCAATACATATAAATATTTTCAAAATGTGTACTTTATGTGTGTGTATTTATATACAGAGTACACACACAAATATTATGTAAACAAAATCGAATGTAATCTTAAGCATGAATCAAAGTTTCATTAATATATTTGCTTATTTCTGTAATTAAAGTTATTTAAATGTCAACGTCTTAAATTTGTAGATTACAATGAGTAAGATATTGGTCGTCAGCCAGCATTTAAGTCATTCCACTCTGCAGATTTTATTGCAGCAGTGTGATAGTATGTGACCGTCCTTGTGATTGGAGGAGGGCGGCGCTGTAAACGTCATGTCAGCCTATGATTAAACTCCTTTATTTGAGACAGTGAGCGGTAATAGCAAGTGCATTCAAGCACACCATCAATCATCCCACTGCACTATGACACACATTGACATGAGAGGTGAAGACAGCCTCTGTGCAAACACAGATCCCAATCAGATAAATGAACATGGATAAGAGCCATAACAGGCAACACAAATGCATAACAGGTTTTAAAGGTGTATAAGGTGTGTGTATATATATATATATATATATATATATATATATATATATATATATATATATAATTATTATTATTATTTTTATTTTATTTTTTATTTTTTTTTTGTATGTGTCCTATTTGTTATTTTAGTCCAGTTATTGTACTATCTCGGATAGCCATTTCACTATCTTTATAAGCTATTTTAAAATACTGTTCTCCTTTCTGATTGCTCCAGTGGTAATAAATAATGATGACGACGTTAAGAATAATTTGCCTCACAGATTGTGTGTTTCAGTATCTGCTTTGGAGCATAGATTTCTCGTGCTTGCTGACAGTATGAGTAGAGCAGATTGATAGCCTAATCTTTCTCTCAGAGCTGCAAGGAACATTTGCAGTTTGAAAGCTTGTGGAAAAATTGAATTCTCTCTCTCTCTCTCTCTCTCTCTCTCTCTCTCTCTCTCTCGTGCTCGTTCTCTCTCTCTCGCACCGTGAGACTCAATGTGCTGCTTTGCCTGTCAATGGATTTTTGCATGACTATGCGCTCTTCAGCACTTCATTAATCCCCATATTTGTTTTCAGAACAATGCGACACAAAATGTACTTCATTTTCAGTTTTTCCGAGCTACATTTGAATACAACTGACAAGTTAGACGGCTTGCCATTCACTCACTCTAAAATGCACTAGTGTTCTTCTTAGTAAATTGCCTGTAATTATATATTATCCTCTTTGGTTTCAGAACCTGTTTTGAATTAGAAGCGGAGTAATTTTCGAGGATCGCTCCAAGGCATTGAAATGCTGTTCACCTTACCGTCAGTAATTTGCAGGGCGGGCAGCAAAAACAGCATCAGCACTTTTTTCTCTCCCTTTAGAGATAACATATAAATTAATGACAAATTGCTAGAAACTCAAGACTGCTGCCAGTGGCAGACATCAGACACTGCACATGCTCCCAAAATGAGCAGAACATACACAGATTGAGCTTATCTCACTCATAAATAGTAAAAACATTTATGTTTAAATAGTTTAGCATGTAGAAAGTTATGATGCATTATTCAGTATATTTTTAGGGGAAATAAATTTATCTGCATGCTCTACTATTAGGGCAAGAAGACCCCAGGGACATCTTGTGGCAGATGGCGTCTGATTTTCACAGAATCTATAATGTACATCTGAAATAATTTTGAACATGTAAAACGCTAATCGTTAATATATAATATAATATAATATATACGCTAATATATATATATATATATATATATATATATATATATATATATATATATATATATATATATATATATATATTATTGTTATTATTATTATTATTATTTTAAAATAAAATATAAACACAAAATAATATACATTTTTTACTATTATTTAAATTAAAACAATACTAAATAATAATAAACTATATAATGTAGTACATGATATGGATACTATATAATGTATAATATAAACAATAATCCTAATAACATTTAAAATTAATTATATTTATTGAAACATTAAAATACTATATGTGTATGTGTGTTCTACATTATATAGATGCTATATATAGAATACTTTAATTGTAATTCAAATTTGACATTGTGTATATATAGATATAGATACAATATATAGAATATTGTAATAACTTAAATTACAATTTGTGTGTGTATTCTAAATATAGAATATTTTAATACTTTAAATTAAAATTTGACATTGTATGCAAAATATTAATTGTTCTTTATATATATATATATATATGACATACTGTACAGTATTTTAAATAAAATATAAATACAGAATAATATAATATTTTTAAATTATTATTACTATATATGATATTGTATTTTTTTAATTGAAAATAAAATAATATATAATTAAATTAATAATATTACATTAAAATTTAACATTGTGTGTGTGTGTATTTTATGATATAAATTCTATATAAATATTGACAGATATAGATATAGAGAAGGAGATATATATATATATATATATATATATATATATATATATATATATATATATACATCTATAGATATAGATATGATATAGGTACAATATAGTATTGTAAAGTAAATATAATATAGTATTTTTACATTGAAAATAACATAATTAAATTAATATTACATTAAAATGTGACTGTGTGTGTGTGTGTGTATTTATTCTATATGTATTATGAATCACTAATGTAAAATATTAATTGTGCTATGATATATATATATATATATATATATATATATATATATATATATAATTACTACATATAATATAGTATTACACTGAAAATAATACATATAATAAATAGTATACTATATGATATAAAAATAAAATGTATAAATAATATAAACAATAACTATAATAGCAATAAATAAATAAATATATATATATATATATATATATATATATATATATATATATATATATATATATATATTTTTTTTTTTTTTTTTAAATAAACAAATGTTAATATTCAGATGAAATATCAAAATTAAGATGAGCAAAGCCGGTAAAATGAAAATAAGGAGGGAGGGGTTTCATCTTGCAGGCACATCTTGCCCGATCTCTTTTTATAATATTTCACAATTAATAAATGGTAATAAAGGTGACATTTAAAAGTGCATAAGTTTTTCTGTATTGTCTGCTTTTATATTTGTTGCAATCCAACATTTTTTATTTTTATTTATTTATTTTTCTTAATGTAATAAAATAAATGAAAAATACACATCCACAAACTTCTTTATTCATTATAGATTATCCAAATAGAGCTGGCACTGGATTTTCACATTATCCCACTCATATTTCTTCCTCGACAACAGCATACCGTTATAGAAAGACAGCCATCAGGTGTGCTGCAACATGCTGGCTTGAAAAACAGATGAGCATATGTTTAAAGCACATGTCTCGAGTGGCGTGCAGGAATATCAAAGACTAAAATAATCACCAAACTACCTCAGGATTTGTCATGCTGTTTATTCATTCAGAATATCTCTAATATCTCATCGCACCAATTTTCAGTTAAAGGGAATGTTTATCAATCATCTTTACAGGTCCATCTGCTCTCTCTCTTGTCCGGATGCATAGACACAGAGCAGTAAATAGGATGATATATGAAACTGGCAGAGATGATGACACCAGCCAGACAAAGCAACATATGACTTTCCACCTAAAAATAGCAAATATTGCTGCGTTCTTCCAACACCTCTCGCTCGTATTTAAACAGATGCTTTTTCCCCCAAAATACACTCCAAATACTATTCCAAAAGTATGCAAATGCTTATTTTTTAACCTAAAGTTTTTTATATTAAACTGACACTAAAGTCTGCTTTTGGTTATGGTTTGGAAAATGTACTTCTTCCCTCAGACCATCCATATATATAGTAAATGAGTTTGTTTGTACTTTGGAGAAATTTAGCATTATATCACTCGCGCACACCAATAAATCCTCTAGGTGCCGTCAGAGTCCAAAGAGCTGATAAAAACCTCACAATAATCCACAAGTAATCAACACAACTTCAGTCTATCAATTAACGTCTTGTGAAGACAAAAAGCTACATGTTTACAATAAACAAATTCATTATTAAGATATTTTAACTTAAAACCGTCGCTTCTGGCCATGATCGATAATATTGCTTTTTCCAGTAAAAAAGTCATCTCATCTGAACTATTCACTGCAGAGGATCCATTGATGAGCATGTGATGTAAAGCTAAATTTCTCCAAATCTGTTCGGATGAAGAAACAAACTCATCTACATATTGGATGGCCCAAGGGTATATTTTAATTAAAACTTTATTTTGGGTTGAACCATTCCTTTAGTTGTGGTTTTTAAATCCATTTCTTGCTTGTTAAAGGTAAAGTGTGTCATTCAGTACCACCGAAGTCACCAAAAAGAAGTGCAAAAATGAGTGTTTTCAAACAGGTTTCCCAACATTCTACCATTGGTCAAACAAACAGATAGCCCCGCCCCAAAGTTATGCTATTGGTTGAGCCAATCTGATGCGTTGCTATGGAGCGTAGGCAGTGCAATGTTTTATTCAGATCCCAGTGTTTACACAAAAAGACTTTACACTTCACCTTTAAGTAAACCTGCATTGTTTCAGCATATGAAACCATTGCCTAATTTCACATGATAGATCATGAGTTTTTGATGGATTGCATATTGTGCTTCGCTAGATGAAAGCGTGCTATAGCTTAATGCAGTAAAAATGGAAAGCACATGCTCTCTTTACACTGTGTCTTTTGTCAGAAAAACAAAGCAATATCTCCCATAGGATGTCACAAACACTGATTGTGTCTGCGCTCGAAAATAATTTGATTTGCATGTTTCTCAGAAACCATCGCCGGTTGCTTGTGCTTGAAAAGAGCACCTATGTCGTAGAGCAAATGTGTGAAGTCGACTGGCAAATCCAAACATAAGTGCAGCATAAATATCTTCTTGTTAATGGCACAAGGCTGTGGAAACTAATAGTCATCAGCTCAGCTTGACAGAAGGCTATCATTAACATGAGAATGAATGGCTTTAATTTGCAGAACAACAAGGGGGATTCTCAGAAAAGTTCTGTGGCCTTTTCATTTCTTAGATGTTTATGTCTGTTATTTGAATTGTGTCACTGCCAACTCCTTTTCCACTTTCGTATGATGTCTTTGGTATTGTATGCAGTGGTCTTGAGAGGATTTCACCATGACGACAAATTAAAACAGTGACTATATGAGTCATTTAATCATTGAATTGGGAAAGTGGGAATTGCGCAAGAGTAGCGTAGAGGCACACGGCAACCCAACTGAACTGACAACACATAGCTATGCTCTTGAGGATGCACCTTTCAGGTGTTGCTTTGAAATATTACAATCCACTGTTGTTGAACTGCAACAATATTAGCAAGTTGTAATTATTTGGAAAAAAAATGTTGGGTAGTTATTTGAAAAGATATATCTTGGAACCAAAAATAAATATGATAGTCATTCTCATGATGCTCCAAACCTGTATATGACTTGATTATATTTCACCATGTAATTTTGCATTGAGCACAAAAGTAGAGATTTAGCAGAATGTTCATGCTGCACTTTTCCACACACAAAAAAAGAATTGCCAATGTTAAGTGAACTTTTACAAGCAAACTCCAGTTGTTTCAATAAAAATCCAAACTATCAGGGATGAGTGAAAATATTTCCCCTCGCAGACGGGGACAGATTTTTTTGCGGCGAGTGTAACAGACTTTTAGGTTGTTTCAGTAATGTTAAATAATATTTTTGACTTAAAACAAAAAAAAGTACATTTACCATTTTTAGGTTTCTTTTTTTTCATTGTAAAATTTACTGAAATCAATTCGCAAATAATATTTTTATTTTAAAATATGCACACATTCACTCCTAATTGTATACCTAAAATGCTGAAAACACTGTTAATGTTTCTTGTTGCATCACATTCTGTTATTAATTAAATGAATCACATAAATCACAGCCTACATTTTAAATTCAAAACACTAGATAATACCGGTCACATTGCTGACTGCAGGAAGGGACGAGGAGACGCGGGGAAACACAAAACGAGAGTCTTTAATAATCCAAGAGGGTAACACAGGGCAAGCAGGAACAAGCATGTAGCACAACATTTGATTTTAGACACTGGACAGAAAGCAAGGGGCAGACCACACTATAAATACACAACTCAATGAGGTACTTGGGGAAACACAGGTGAACGGAATGACTAATTAGACAAGGCCACATGGGGAGGAAAACATACACACAGACAGTCCGTGGCTGTGTCATATCGTCCCCCCTTGCGGAAGGCGCGTCCTTGCGCCGTAGGAACAACATAGGGAGGGCTGGGTGGAGGTTCCAGAGGAGGATAATGAACCGAGTCCAGGGTGCAGACGGCGGAGGGAGGAGCCAAGGAGGAAACAGGAGGAGACAAGGCGGATCAGACGGAGGGAGAAGCCAGGGAGACGACAAGAGGAACTTGGAGCAGGAGGAGCCAGGCTGGACCCAGGCCACAGCCATGATGACAACCCACGGAGGAGCTAATGGAGGAAGCAGCCATGGAGAAGGAACGGGTGACAACTCCAGGGGGCCGACCGATGGCGGAGCAGGTGGCTGAGGAGCCCGAGGCGGAGACGGAGAGCTGATGAGCCAGGGTGACGAGGAGGATCTGGAGGGCTGAGGTGGAACTAATGGCTCCAGTGACCAACACGGAGGCGTGGATTTGAAAGGCCGCTGTGGAGCCAGAGCAACAGAGGACCCAGGTGGAGCCAAAAGGGTTGGAGCAGCCTGACGGAGCCGGAGGGCCAGAGGGACAAGGCGCAGCTGGAGGAATGGAAGATGGATGGAGGTGCAGGATGGTGGAAGACAGACCAAGGGAGCCCGGCGGAGGCAGTGGACTGCCGGGCCACAGCGGAGAGGAGGGAGCTAGGAGCCATGGTGGAGCTGCTAGGTCGAAAGGCTGAAGCGGAGTCTTGGACTCTGAGGCTGGAGGCGGAGACAGTGGATCCTCCAGCCATGATGCCGATGGACACTGGCAGACCCGCGGTGAGCCCACCGCACAGATGGTGGGTTGAGGGCGAGCAGAGGGGCTGCCAGACAACAGCGGAAGAGGAGGCAGGAGCGGACGGGAGGGCGGGCATTTGTGAGCCTCCGGACTCTCTGGGCTGCCCTTGGGGATAGAAGCCCTCTCTTGGTAGGACTCAGGAACAGGAGCCTCCTCTGCACTGAAGTCTGGCATGGGAGCCCTCTCTGTGCTGGACTCAGGGATGGGAGCCCTCTCTGGATTGAACTCAGAAACGGGAGTAGCAGAGGGCTCCAACGAAGAGAGGGGACAGGTTGGCATACAGGTCCATACTGAACACCCCCTCAACCTGGACAATAGTCCCAGATCCATTAGTAGCTCACCCTCAGCCATGGTGCAGTGGGCGGAGCTCCTCTCCGCAATCTCACTGGCCACGGCTTTCTCCCTCGTGGCGGGCGTGGTAGCCGGCTCTTGCACTTGGTCTGACGTAACACGCAGCTCTGGCTCCGCGGTGATCCTCAGCTCTGTAGCTCCTTGTTGCAATGGCTCGCCGGTCATGGCGGGCTCCGGCTCTCCGTCATCGGTGGGCTTGGGCTTCTGCTCCGCACAGCAGGGAGATGGTGGGCTGGGCTCTGGGTTGGGAGTGGAACTGGTGAGATCATCCACGGGACAGATGGTGAGAGGTGATCCATTTCGCAGCAGTATCCACTCCACAAAGGTGGCGAAGTCCTCTTGAGGACCATCTTCGGACGATAGCAATTTGCACGCAGCGTTCAAACTAGCATCATAGAATGAGCAGAGCGCGTCGTCCGGGTAGCTGGTGATGTTGACGATTTCCAGGAAAAGTCTAGTATGACCCTCGAGAGATCTATCCCCCTGCTCCAGCATGAGGAGGAGGTATTCAGGGGAAAAAACATTGTATGTAACATGGAAACCAAACGGGGAAAACACACTAATAAACTGTTTTGAAGTCGGTCTGGTGTTCTGTCACATTGCTGACTGCAGTAAGGAATGAGACACACAAAACCACATTTGACACACAACATTTAATGTTAGACACCAGACAGAAAGCAAGGGGCAGACCATACTATAAATACACAACTCAATGAGGTAACTGGGGAAACACAGGTGAATGGAATGACTAATTAGACGGGAGAAACTAGGTAACTGGGAGCACATGGGGAACTTTTTTTGTTATAAAAGTTGAAAAGTTGTCAAGTCGGCGCCGATAGCCTTGTTGTTAATGTGCCGACACATAGCACAGCTGTGCTCGCGGTGACCCGAGTTCAATTCCCATCTCAACGTCCTTTGCCAATCCCACCCCACTCTCTCCACCCAATACTTTTCTGTCTGCTCTCTACTGTCCTATCTAATAAAAAAAAAGCCACAAAGTTGTTATTATAAGTGGGAAACTCAAAATTTTCTTTAAGCCGAGTTTTCGGGGCTTCAGTGCGAAAACGTGTCAGATATGCAGCCAAAAACTATATAGATATGAAGCGTCTGTATTGATGGTAAATTTGTTGAAATTAATAAAAATATTTGTAATATACAATAAAGCTATATAAGTTACATAAACAAAATATTATATTATTGTTAGTGGTGTCAAAATTAGCGTGTTAACGCAGGCGATTAATTTTTTCATTTTAACGCGTTAGAAATATTTAACGCAATTAATGCAGGGGGCGGGGCAAGGTTGGCCACCCCACCCACAACCACTAAAGAATTGTGTTTATTTAGACGCAGAACGTAATAACGAGCACATCAAACGGGAGGTTTCAGATGCATGCTCCAATGTCATCTCAACGTGGGGTCAGATGAGTGTGGAAAAGGTACCGATGACAAGGAGCTTTTCTTTGGTAGCCATCTCAAACATTTGTTATTAACAAGCTCTGTTAGATTTAAAAATTTTACTTTTTGTCATCCTAACAACAAACAAAACAGCATCAAGAATATCAAATGGGCAGATGGGCAGGCAATTTGGCCACTTATAATTACTGGTTGGGAATTTCGGACAATGGATCGAAATTTCACTACTGTGACTGTACCTTTAGTTATCTAAATCCATATAATGTAGTAGTTTTGAGTGAGAAACAGACCAAAACGGAAAACATCATTCACAAATCCCCTGTGGAGTAGCTCTCAAATCTTATTCATGCTTACATTCAATTCAAACCATTCAAACAGACCAAATCACAATCAGCGCATGACACGCAAGAACCAAATATTGTCCAAACCAGCGGGAAGTTTCTTGAACTTTTGTGAGATCTGAGCTAACAGGAAAGCTTTTCAGAAAAAAAAAATATCTTAACAAAACTAGCTTTTAAAGTGACAGCAGCCAAAATATCCTAATAACCAGCTGCTGTGATGTCTGTTAATCGAAAAACAAAATTAAAAAAGAGGAAATCAATAACTTCTGTAGTTTTAAGCTTTATCTTTTATTTAATTTAGATTTTAGTGTTTGATAAGATTATTAAATTTGACTATATTTTCCTACTGAAGGGCACAGGTGACATATGACAGCTATATGACAATTGTTTTAAGTTCACTTAAATTACAAGTCTAATATATGTTCAGTTGAAAGCTCTCAATTATACTGTAATGTAAAATGGCTATAATTAATGGTTAAATATTAGTAAAAAATTCATAGAGACATCAGTTGGTATCAACGATATTTGTTTAAAGATGGCATTAAACAAATATTAAAAATATACTGCCTTTATGTTGTTTTTACATTAATTTGAAGATTAAATGTGAAATTATTGCAATATAAAAGTATAATTAAAAACTGTAGTGTTAGGTTGTATTAATTGCGATAATTTCAGAAAAAATGTGCGATTAATTTGATTGACACCACTAATTATTGTATAATTACCAAAGAATATATAATGATTCAGTTTACATCACCTTCATAAATTGAATAAAAACAGAAAAAAGCAAAAACAATGATGTACATTCTTTATTTGTCATTTTGTAGATGTAGAGTTAAAAAAATCGTTGAATTTCATGTAGAAAAGGTAAATTTCCATCTTGTTCCGACCAAAGTGACTTGAACGCACCCAATGTTGTAAAGACAACTTGTCAACTTGTGAGTACGAACGTCCCCGGAGGACTTGAATGCAGCATTACATCTTACCTTGCACTCTTTTACCACTAAAACTGAAGTCTGTCTGTTCGGTAAAGCCCACGTTGTTTGGTAGCCATCTCACACATTTGTTATTAACAAGCTCTGCTAGATCTTGTCATCTTGTCATCCTAACAACAAACAAAATAGCATCAAGAATATCAAATGGGCAGATGAGCAGACAATTTGGCCACTTCTAATTACTGGTGGGGAATTTCAGACAATGGATTGAAATTTCACTACTATGGCTGTACCTTTAATTTTCTAAATCCACATAATGTAGTAGTTTTGAGTGAGAAACAGGCCAAAACCGAAACCATTATTCAACATGAAATCCCTTGTGTAGTAGCTCTGAAATCTTATTCCCGCTTGCATTCAATTCAAACCATTCAAGAGCAAGTGCAAGAACCAATGTTGTCCAAACCAGCGGGAAGTTTCTTGAACTTTTGTGAGATTTGAGAGCTAACAGAAAAGCTTTTCAGAAAAAATATCTTAACAAAACTATCATACGACTTTGACGGAAGACCCAAGATATAGTCAAACAATTGTTTCTCTTGGTGCTTTTATGCTATTTATAGCCCTTTTTGGAGACTGACTCTTTTTATATTCCACTGAATGAATTGGTCATATAGGTTTTGGATGGACATGAGAGCAAGTCCTTTATTTTAAATGAATTGTTTCTTTAAGAGAAATCCAGCAAAGAAGAAATAGTTCCAAAATACTAGCCCCCTTGATTCAACACAGAGTTCACTGTATGTGTCTGAAAAAAATCAGTTTGCTGGCAAGCATCAATTTGTGCCTTGGGGAATATGACACTGGGCTGATAATATTAGATCAATATCCATGTCTGTTCCTCCAGCAGCACTTGCTTTCTATCATCCAGGCACATAATGGCTTTTACTGCATTACTGCATAAAGGCCCGGGCTTTGAAAGGCAACTAATTGGAGACGTTGTTTTATTTTTTAAGATATGGCTGCGAATGATCGAGCGCTATCATGTTCAGAGCGCGAGGTGAATGCGCTAATGCGGAGGCCACTGGATACAGCCATTACCATACAGTTCAAATAATACTGAAGGTTGTGCATAATTCACACTCCTGCATATAATAATGCAACTCATTACAATGGAGCTCCTGTGCTTTAAGGAGTGATATTAAAAATGCATTATTCAGCCTGTTATACAACACGCTTCATCTGTCACTGAGGCAAAACGCTGCTTTGCATTATACGAACCTTAACATTATCACACCCAGAATGGATTAAATGAAATGTGGAAGCCTTGAAATGGCAGAGGAACCAGCAGTGCTGGGACTTGTTATCGAAGGCGGTGTAAAATTTCATATTCAATTATATTGCACGTATTTATCGTGTTTCATGTCAGTCTATCCTAGTCCGTTTGAGGCGCTGCTAATACCAGTTTGGATAAAGGCAAATATTTCTCATTATCGTCGCTGGTTGTGACATGAACAAACACCCACTCACATACATAGTCAATGGTTGCAACACGCATGAAAAGGCTTCAAACCGCTCTCCTGAGTCCCTGCCGACAGCCGACGGTGTCATTTTGGGACTGATCGTAACGCTGATTAGAACAGAAGCCGTACATTTGCAACACATGAATACAGGCCGGGGCTAGTTGGCTTATGGCTCACATCTCAACAGCTATTAGGTTTTGAATCAAAAGTCCAATTTCACAAATGTGTGTTTTTCTCTACCTGTGATTTTGTATGCTGGTTTCAAAGATTATTTTCGTGAATTCTGTGGTTCAGAGTTAAATTACACTATACAGTGTGTGTTTTTTAGTTTATTTATTAAATTATTGTTTATTAATTTATTATTGGTATTATTTTACACACTTATTGATACTTACATTTTATTTCACATTTGTACAATTTATCTTCATCATACTCTATCTGTATATGCACACACTATTATAGTTTAGATTAGATAGAAATATATATTTCTATGTATTAAAAAAGGAATTATTTAAAAATGAAAAAAAAAAATGGTCTAAGTTAAACTAAATGAAAACGAGGAATGTTGAAATTTAGCAAAAAATTGTATTCTTTATATAATCGCATTTTTTATTTTAAATGATTTTATTTCAGTTAAAAGGGAAATAAATTTATATTTATAATTATTTAGAAATATTTAGATTTATATTTTAGAAAAATTGTTTTAGTTTTTATAATAACTGTTATAAATCAATTGCATTATATTTATTGTATTATTGTATTGTATTTTATTTATTTATTTAATAGTAAAAAAAATAGTAATGCAATAATAAAAGCAATTATAATAATTTAACTGGTGGGGTTTATAATTTTATTATATAATTTGTATTATATATATATATATATATATATATATATATATATATATATATATATATATATATATATATATTTTTTTTTTTTTTTTTTTTTTTTTTTTTTTTTTAATAGTAAAATTGTAATTGTATTATATAATAATAATAATTATTATTATATAATATATATATATACATATATATATATATATATATATATATATATATATATATATATATTATATGATAATTATTGTATTATTTAATTGTTCTTATCATTATTATTATCATATAGGCTACTATTAAATATATGTGTGTATTGAATTTCATATTTTCATTAATTACATTTTGACAAAAGAAATTTACATTTATAACTATTTAGAAATATATATATATATATATTATATAAATATAATTATATTTATATTTGAGGGGAAACAGTAATGCAATAATAAATTATGCAATTAAAATAATTTTACTGGGGTTTATCATTTTATTATATAATTGTTTTATTATTGTTATTATTAGTAGCAATAATAATGCATTATGTATTAAGCATTATAATATATATATATTATAATATATATATATAATAGTAAAAAATAGTAATGCAATAATAAATGAGGAAATTATAATCATTTTGCTGGGGCAATAATTGTATTATATTATTGTTCTTATTATCATTATTATTTATATTATATTTATTTTTAATTATTTATTATTATTATTATTATTATTCTCATCATATAGGCTACTATTATGTGTGTGTGTGTGTGTGTGTGTGCGTATTTGAATATCTGTCTGTATTTTGACAAAATAAATTTACATTTATAATTATTTAGAAATGTTTAGATTTATATTTTAGAAAAATGATTTTAGTTTTTATAACTCTGTTATATATATATAGTTTGTATTATTATTATTTATTTAATTATTTATTATAAATTATGCAATTTTACTGGGGTTTATAATTTATTACATATTTATTATTATTATTATTATTATATATTATTATCAATATATATATATATATATATATATATATATATATATATATATAATTTGTTTTTAATACATATATGTTTTTTTAATAGTAAAAAATAGTAGTGCAGTAAAATGATTTTAAAATGATTATAATCATTTTATTGGGGCAATAATTGTATTATATAATTGTTCTTATTATCATTATTATTTATATTATATTTTTAATTATTAATTATTTTTAGACTGCTATCATAGGTGTGTGTGTGTTTGAATTTCTATGTCATGTTTTTATTGTTTACATTTTGACAACAAGGAATTTCACTCTGACAGCTCAGCTCATCATTTATATTCTTTTCTTTTTTTGCATAAACTGCCTGTCTGACATTACAACGTCACAGCGACCAGCCTGCATGATTATACTTGTTTGCAGTCAAAGTATGAATGGTGTATTACACAGCACCGCAGTCATGACGCAGCTCTCGTAAAACACCAGAATCATGCTACACTGACCTTTTTTATAGGTCTCGGCTTTATTGACAGGAAACATAAAGTGTTAAGCGTACAACCTAGCCTTAGATAAAGATATCACATCTATTGGACACATTCAAACACAATGGGTTTAGTTTATCTTATCTATGAGACTAAGTGCCGCTCGCAAGATCCTGACCTTCCATTTGATACGCACAGAATAAGTTCAATCAAATCAAACAATTCACACAGCAGAAATTTCAGAACAACAGCCAGGAACTATGGGATATGACATTTTATATGCGTGCATGCCAGTGCGTTTCACATCGTGTGTGACACAGTACATTCCTGTGATAGCCATTGAAAGCGTTCTGTCAATAAAGCCTGACCTTTGCAACTATTCTTTCTTTTTCTTATTTCACTTTAAACCAGCGCAGGCAAACATACAGTATCTCTCCAGATAAGACGACTCTAAAGCAACAAAATGATTTTTTTTTTTTAAATGAAACAACAGGGTGGGGTTGATTTACTTTTACTCGCGCTGCAGCCGGGAAATTAATGATTTATACGACGAGCCCAAAAGACTGGATGAATTTCATTATGTAAGCAACATTAATGGTGCCCACCAGGACTCCAAATGAATATAAACTACGCTTGAAGATAATGGGCTGTGATTATTGAGTTCTGTTGAAACAAAGAGGAACCATATTGTTCATGTTTAAGTCTCAGGTTTCTAAAGAGGAACGATTCTTATGTAAATGATACGGGCAAAAGCGGTTGAAATGTCATGAGCTTAATGCAAACAAGGCCGAGAGCGCTTAAACATTTGCATGGGCATAGAGCTGACAAAACAATCTAGGCAAAGCACTAAACCTGTTGGCTTTGAAAGAATTTTACTGCACAACAGAGCCATCCGCCGCATTTACTACCAGCGCAGCACAGCAATTGCGCCTGGGTTCCTCCAACAATGCAAACATTATTTTTGCGTTCTGTAACACGACTGTAACCGCACCGAATCGAACACGCCGCCGCGCTATTTTGCAATGAAAACAAGGTCTTAAATTACATGGCAATTTAGGAATGTGTGGAAAGCCAAGAGGCTACCAGTCAAGCATTCTGGATAACCCTCATAACTTTCTTCCACTGGAGGAAAATCTAACATCTGGTCCCAGGACTAGGACCAAATGTTGGCTCTTAAATCATTTCCATCCTAATTTATCCTTTTAACTTGTAAAAATGTTTTACTTTGTCTCTTTTCTCTGTAATGCGGCGAAATTGCTACGTATATTACATCGCCTGAAGAGTTTTATGCCAAAACTAGCCAGCCCTGACAGCAGAGCAAAAAGGGATAATGACAGCTGCCTTCAACACACTGCTTCGCTTTTTTCACATCTCATATAATTTCTGTGGCAAAGCAAAGGGAAAAAAATTCAATTTAGTTCTCAGGGCTGTATTATATTGAGATTGACAGATAATTGAAATCATCTAACAGAAAAAAAAAAAGCCTCGAGCTGGGAATTACAGTATCTCCACTTCTTTTAAGATACTTCCTTTCTGTCAAAGGAACTGTTTACCCAAAAATGTTCCTATTTACTCACTATCATGTCACACCTGTAATCTAATTTTCCCCATCACTTCTGGTTTCACAACAACGATGTCATGGTGTCAATGTGATGTGACCAAACCTGACTTTCTGTCTGCTTGTCACCTAAAGCTGTCATATGACTTTAGAAGACTTTAAATGTAGTGCTCAGGTAACTTATATGTGACCCTGGACCACAAAACCAGTCATAAGTAGGACGAGTATATTTGTTGTAATAGCCAAAAATATATTGTATGGGCCAAAATGATCGATTTTTGATCATGTTTCATGAAGATATTTTGTAAATTTCCTACCATAAATATATCAAAACTTAATTTTTGATTAGTAATATGCATTGCTAAGAACTTCATTTGGACAACTTTAATGGCGGTTTTCTCAGTTTTATTTATTTATTTTTTTTTAGCACCCTCAGATTCTAGATATTCAAATAATTGTATCTTCTTCCAAATATTGTCCTATCCTAACAAACCATACATCAATGGAAAGTTTATTTATTCAGCTTTCAGATGATGTATAAACCTCAATTTAAAAAAAAATTTACCCTTAAGACTGGTTTTGTGGTCCAGGGCCACATATGTGCTTAAAACAAGACAACATTTTTTTTTTTTTTTTTTTTTTAAATAATTCTTTTAAAGAACTGTTCACCCAGAAATTAACATTTAGTCACCCTCTGGCCATCTAATATATTGTAAATTTGCAATACATCACTTGCTCACCAATGGATGCAGTGAATGGGTGCCATCAGAATGTGATAATAAAAACATAACAATAATCTACAAGTAATAGATAGACTCCAGTCCATTAATTAACATCTTGTGAAGTAAAAAGTTGCATTTTTAATAAGGCTGTCATTAACGATTATTTTGGTAATCGAGTAATCTGTTGATTATTCTGGCGATTAATCGAGTAATCGGATAATTATAACTCATTTTTGTAGTAATAAAAATAGACTTAATTGAACAACAGTCTTTAAAATGACTTAAAGTACATTTATATTAAAAAGGAGGCAATAATAATCAGTTTAAATAAAGTATCAAAAGCAAGTAATCATATGGGCTACCTGCAGAGGGCGCCTACAGCCTGATGGTAGTTTTTTTTTTACACTTTACTGCGATCTAACCCTTATTTAATATTGACTCAACAACATTTGATTCAAATGTCTACTTAATCTTTAATATTTTCTTAATGATAGAAATGCTAGACACTGTAATTTCATGAATATGTCGACATCAAAACGTGTAAACTCAGAGTGAGGGTTTAAACTTTTATTTTAAAATTGCAGTGAACAGCAAATTGATAAAGATAATGTTGTATTCTCCTATGCTTGTGTCAGGTTTATAAATTATTTCCTTATATGTGACCCTGGACCACAAAACCAGTCATAAGTAGCGCGGGTATATTTGTAGCAAAAGCCAAAAATATACTGCATGGATCAAAATGATTGATTTTTCCTTTATGCCAAAAATTATTAGGATATTAAGTAAAGATCATGTTCCATGAAGATAATTTGTAAATTTACTACCATAAATATAGTATAAATATAGTAATATGAATTGCTAAGAACTTCGCTTAAACAACTTTAATGGTGGTTTTCTCAGTGTTTTGATTTTTTTGCACCCTCAGATTCCAGATATTCAAATAATTGTATCTTCTTCCAAATATTGTCCTATCCTAACAAACCACACATCAATAGAAAGTTTATTTATTCAGCTTTCAGATGATGCATAAGCCTCAATTTCAAAAAAATGACCCTTATGACTGGTTTTGTGGTCCATGGTCACATATGTGCTTAAAACAAGACAACATTCATTATTTTTTTTTTTTAATGTTAAAATAATTCTTCAAAAGAATTGTTTACCCAGAAAATAACATTTGGTCACCCTCAAGCCATCCAAGATATTGTAAATTAGCGTCGCTTGCTCACCAATGGATCCTCTGCAGTGAATGGGTGCCGTCAGAATGTGAGAATAAAAACATCACAGTAATCCACAAGTAATACATACGACTCCAGTCCATTAATTAACGTCTTGTGAAGTAAAAAGTTGCATGTTTATTAGGGTAATAAAAATAGAGTAATAAAAATAGACTTAAGTGAACGATAGCCCTAAAAATGACTTAAAATACATATACAATAGCAATATATTAATAATCAGTTCAAATAAAGTATCAAAAGCAAGTAATCATATGTTTTTATTGAACAAAAAACTGTTAAAATATAATGTATTATAAACAATAGAGCTAATGTATGTTATACGTTATAACAAATGCCTGCAGAACGCCTGATGATTGTTTTTTTTACACTTTACTGCGATCTAACCCATATTTAATATTGACTCAACAACATTTAATTCAAATGTCTACTTAATCTTTAATATTTGGCCATTTCTTAATGATAGAAAGGCTAGACACTGTAATTTCCTGTATATGTCGACATCAACACATGTAAACTCAGAGTGAGGGTTTAAAATTTTATTTTAAAAATTTGCGATGAACAGCATATTGAGAAAGATAATGTTGTATTCTCCTATGTTTGCGTCAGGTTCATAAATGATTTACCTTACAAATCTGATGAAATGGTGCACGTTGCATTCCCAGATGAACGTTATAATAAACCCAAACTCACAACAACATCCAGAGATGGAGTTAGAGATGCTCCACACATGTAAATGTTAAGTTTGTGTAGCAGCATTTACTGTGAACGGAGTCGCTCTGAGATACACATACGTAAATAATATATTAAAGCGCATATATTAAACCTGCATCGCATATATATTTAACTGAATCGTAGCGTTTGTGAATTCTTATCAGTATTGTGATTTTAATTCATTAGGATTTAATATGTGGAATGCGCCACTTCCAGTATTTTGCTGGTTACTTGACACGGGCAAAATGCAATCGAGAATTTTTTTAAATCGAAAGCTCAAATAAAATTGAGGAATCGTTGCAGCCCTAATGTTTGTAAGACACAAATCTATCATTAAAGAGTTTCAACGGTCGCTTCTGGACAAAATATGAGTACATTATCTATTATACATAATGTATCTTTTGTACATTATCATAATTAGGGCTGTCAAACGATTAATCGCGATTAATCGCATACAAAATAAAAGTTTGAGTTTGCCTAATAAATGTGTGTGTAGTGTGTGTAATTATTATGTATATATAAATACACACAAGTTAATGTATCAATTTAAGAGAAATAGGTTATTTATGTACAAAATATTTTTATTTATATATAAATTATATAAAATTATATAAAAATTATAATAAATACATATACTTGTAAATATTTCTTAAATATATACATGAATGTGTTTGTATTTATATATACATAACAATAACACACAGTACACACATATATATTAGGCAAACTCAAACTTTTATTTTGTATGCGATAATAATAATACTTTCTACAGTGAAAAAGTTGTTATCCTCTCACATCAAAATCCACTGCGATACTTGTTTAGAACTGTTTTGGCTTAAAAACAGTGCTTGATCTGTGCATTTTTCTCTCCTGATTCAAATGAGATGACTTTTTATTGAAGAAAGCAACATTATGGATAGATGAGTTGTATTTTAGCTGGAAGCAAGTTCAAAAAACATCCTAATGATGGATTTTTGTATTACAAACATGCTGTTTTTCGCTTCACTAGATGTTAATTGAGCTGGAGTTGTGTCGATTACTTTTGGTGTTTTTGTACCCATTCTCTTTCAAGTGTTGTAGTGCTAACTTTCTCCAAATCTGTTCTGATTAATAAACAAACTCATCTACATCTTGGATGGCCTGAGGGCAAGAAGATTGTCAGCAAATTTTGATTTTATGCATGAACTATTCCTTTAAGAGTATACTTCAGGTTCAAAACAAATTAAGCATTTGTGGCATAATTACCAAGAAATTAATTTAGGAAAAACTGGGGGTTACAGTGAGGCACTTGCAATGGAATTGAATTTTGAAACTTTGTTGCCACGACAACGTAATGCTTAAAACCTTAATATGACTCAATTAATACGTTTTAACAGAAAAATGAATGTTAATGCTTTTATAAAACTGCCAGCTTAACATTCTTCTTTCCTCCAAAAACTGGCCCCATTCACTTCATACGGTTTTATTTTATTGCATTCTTTTTCTCAGACTGGTACAGAACACAGTATCAGTGCTGTGCTTTACCACATGTGGCACAAGAAGCCTCATTTCGCAGGCAAACCTGAGCCTGTCATTCTGACTGTGTCACGTCTGAGCGCTTGAGAAACAGGCCGATTAGGTTTCACAGGGCAGCACAGTTATGCAGCCACGTGCAAAGAGAGTGTTCGGAAAAGCATTTGATCTCAATTAATAGCACTCTCAATGAGATCAGCCTGGAAAAGTGAAGGGGGGAAATCTGGATTCGGGCAGATGTAGGAAAAGTGTTTTGGTTCTGCCACGGCATGACAAATTCAATAGCGAGCAAAACAAGACGAACAACTGGAAGCCCAGAGCCCATCTGCCCTTGTTATTGTGCTCCGTTTATGTACTGCTTAACTTAATAAAAAGCAAAGCACGATGGGCTGTGTTGCGATGCGTCAACAGGAAAGCTTTCTTATTTCTCGAAGTGGGGTTGTTGTGAAATAAGTACCATGGAAAAAAATGTACTGCCAGTACATCAGACTCCTTCCAGCTATTTTGGGGATGATTAAAGTAATAAATCATCGCGTCATCAAATGTTCAAGAATGTTTTTAATCGCTCAGCAAAAATACACAATAGTTTGGCAGAAATTGTATCCTCATTTCTAATTAGCTTGATTTTGTACAACGAAAGGTTTTAATGTATTTAGATCTTGCACAGACTGCAGACAAAAACATGATTGTTGCCAGCATCCGCTAAAGAAAAAAATTCCGTATTTTAAAGAGTAACACATCTTGCAACACAGACATACAATTTTTTTATTCTTATTTAAGTGGACTAAAGAACGCAGTCATGCATTTCTCATTAGAAAAGTCCTGAAATGGTTCATTAATGACTGTAAATGACCCCAAAAATAACCCAATAATTAACACTGTCTTTAAACATTTGTTAATAATATGCATTAATGTTATTATTATATTAATATTTATTACTAATTAATTTATAAATTAATTATAAATTAAACGTAAAAATGACTTATAATAATTATTTATATTATAGAAATCAGTCAATAATCACAGTAAATAAAGTTTCTAAGGCAATTTATTAGTGACAGTCCTCATAAAACTATGGAAGCATGTTTCTGACACAGGATAAAAAAAATAAATAGGTAAAAAATCTCACAATTCTGACTTTTATTCTCAGAATTTTAAGTTTATATTTCACAGTTCTGACTTTTATTCTCTGCATTTTAAGTTTATATCTGACAATTCTGACTTATTCTCAGAATTTTAAGTTTATATCTCACAATTCTGACTTATTCTCAGAATTTTAAGTTTATATTTGACAATTGTGACTTTTATTCTCAGAATTTTAAGTTTATATCTCACAATTCTGACTTATTCTCAGAATTTTAAGTTTATATCTGATAATTCTGACTGATTCTCAGAATTTTAAGTTTATATCTGACAATTCTGAATTTCATTCTCAGAATTTTAAGTTTATATCTCACAATTCTGAGTGTTATTTTTAGAATTTTAAGTTTATATCTGAAAATTCTGACTTATTCTCAGAACTTTAAGTTCATATTTGACAATTCTGACTTTTATTCTCAGAATTTTAAGTTTATTTGATAATTCTGACTTTTATTCTTGGAATTTTAAGTTTATATCTGACAATTCTGAATTTTATTCTCAGAATTTTAAGTTTATATCTCACAATTCTGAGTGTTACTTTTAGAATTTTAACTTTATATCTCACAATTCTGACTTTTATTCTCTGAATTTTAATTTTATATCTGACAATTCTGACATTTATTCTCAAAATTGAAAGTTTATATCTCACAATTCTGCCTTTTATTCTCAGAATTTTAAATTTGTATCTCACAATTCTGACTATTTTCTTTTTTTTTTTCAGAATTGCAATATATAAACTCAGAATTGCGAGTTATGAACTCAGAATTATGACCTTTTTTTCCAAGTTTACATCTTGCAGTTCTGTTTTTTTGTTTCCACCACAGAATAAAAAATAAAAATTGTAATTGTGACTTTTTATTGAACAATTCTGACTAAATTTAAAAAAATATATAAAATAAAAAATATAAGTTTATAGTTTATTAAAATAAAATTTAAAAAAGTACTGCAGCTTCATATCTTGCAATTCTGGCTTTATGTCTTGCAATTCCAAGAAAAAAAAAAGGTCAGAATTCTGAGATAACAATTACCTGTTTTATTTTTTATCCCGTGGCAGAAGTTAAGCATAATATAATTAATAGAATTATCAAAATTATCAGGATTATTTAAATCAGCAATCTCGTCATAAATATCTAAGATTCTAAACAAAATTCTAAAGAGCAACTGTTTGGACCAAAAATGTTATATGCCTTTTAAGGGCATGTTTACTTTAGGAAATGGAAACTGTACTGTATTTAAATATGTTTTAAATACATCTTGTAAAAGGTGGCAACATTTGTTGACCTTTAAGTGTACACTAGCATACAGATGACCTCATAAACATGAACTAGAAGCCACAATGGGCTCTTTAAAACCTATCCACGGTACTCCAGTAAGTAGTAAGTTATTCTTTAATGTACTCCATTGGCCAGTAGAGGGACTGTTGTTGTGTACGAGCTGAAAGGTCATCCAGCTCTTGGCTCAGGAATTACTCCATCAATTAGTTTGGGAACAAAAAGAACGGCTCCAAAACAACGCTCAAATTGTTTGAACAAGTTCCCGGGTAGGCAGCTAACTTCACCGTCACATGTCAACACGGGGGCGGAAAGGCTAATGAAGAGCTAAATCAACAGGCTGTAAAAAAAAAAAAAAAAAACACAGAGGCATGGAGGAATATTGTTGTAATTTGATATTGTGCTGATTAAATGGACCTGTTTTACCCATCAGTCATAATCTGTTTAAGTATTAAATGTGTAGTGAGAGTTTGAGACCTTTAATAATAGGAATGACATGGGCTAAATTATTAATTCATCTTTATAATAACAATAATCATCTTCGACGGCATTCCGTATGCAGAATGTGCCTTGTGATGTGGAATAATTGCGCTGTGAAAATGGAAAATAAGAGCTGCGAGTTTAAAAAAAATGATCAGCATTCTTTCATATGTACTGCGGGGGATATTTATAGTTATATGTGGGCTTTCTCAAATGCAGTGGAAAAGTCACTATTCAGCTTTAATAATACATCACTTTATATGGCAACTCAGCTATTTAGGCTGAGTTACACAGCGTTGCCATAGCGCTGGGCTACTTTCAGACAGCTAATGACTTGTGGGAAAGGTGCCACAAAAACCTTATACAAACAACTTAATTAGATATTCTGTTCCCTCCTCGACTTGCATGAATACCATCCCAAATTTCATCTGCATCATTTTATCTTGCTGAATACATCAAGAATGTCACCAGACAGTCATTTATTGTATCTCTTATCAACATTGCACAAAACTGATAAAGTAGTTTTGCTTGACATAAGTGGGGTTGAAGTGTATAAAATGTTCAGTATAAACCACCAGTGCCATATTCTGTGTTATTTTCAGACTTGTTCTGATTGAATTAGTAAATACTGGTGGGAAATCCTCTTGGCATCTCATCAGTGCTGTTTGGAAGAGCCTTTTTGAAGTCGCTCTAACCTCGAGATGTAGGTCTCCTCATGAACTCGCAGCTTCTCTGTGAAGTCGGCCTGTTGAACACACAAGAATTTGTACATCCATAAAAACGCCAAACCGATCCAGGGTGGAAACTAAAGTTAGATGAGTCAATCTTAGGCTGGGGTTCATATTTCAGTCCAAAAGCAAAAGAAAAACATCTATTTTATATTGTTTTTTTTTGCATTGTGACAGCATTTTCATGACATTTCTGTACATCTTCCCCTTTCGATTCTCATTACAATAATGTAAAACATCTCGTTACTGTAATGCAAAAAAAAATATTTCATTATTTAAACTATAAATTATTTTTACACAATGTGAGTATTTTATTTTACAGCCTTTAATTGATACTAGTTTCTCCAAAAAAAAAAAGAAAAAAATCTTATATAGATTATTATTGTTATAATATTGTATAAATATAGATTATTGTTTTACAGTAATGAGATTCACCTTCGAGAATAATGAGAATTACAATATAAATAAATAAATAAATAAATAAATAAACCATCATGAATAAAATGCCCAGAAAACTTTACAGAAATGAGAATATACAATGTCTCAATGTAAAAATAATAATAATAATAATAATAATAAACCCTATATTCATAGAAATGAGAACGCATAGTAAAAATTATATATATATATATATATATATATATAATTTTTACTATGCGTTCTCATTTCTAATGAGATTCACGTATATATATATATATATATTTTTTTTTTTTTTTTTTAAGCATAATCGGCTATACTGATTTCACCAAAAAATATTATAGATTATTGTATTACAGTAATGAGATTCACCTTTGAAAATAAATAAATGAATACTCTCATCAATAAAATGTGCCGAAAACTGCAGAAATGAGAATGTATAGTAAAAATGAAACATAAAATAATTTTCCAAAAAAGCATCCTAAAATCAAAAATCGCCTAAAATATAGGCTATAATGATTTTACAAAAAAATACTATTAAATATTCTTATATTATTATATGGATTGTTATTCTTAAATAAGCAAATAAATAAAGTAAATAAAACCCCCCATGAATAAAATGTGCCAAAAAACATTACAAAAATGAGAATGCAAAGTAAAAATAAAGAAATAAAAATTTTTAAAAAGCATAATCGCCCTAAAAACAGGCTATACTGATTTCACAAAAATATTGTTATATAGGTATTTTTAAAGTGTTATTATAAAAATTTGGATTATTTTAACTTTTACAGTAGGGAGATTCATATTTGAAAATAATGGGAATAAAGGACTGACTGACTGACTGAATGAATGAATGAATGAATGAATGGCCTCATGAATAAAATGTGCTGAAAACATTACAGAAATGAGAATGCATTGTAATTTTTAAAGCATAATCTCCCTAAAAAATACGCTACAGTGATTTCACAAAAAAAAAAATATATATATATATGTATATATTTGTAGTATTATTATAGAAATATAGATTATTGTATTAAAGTACTGAGATTCACCTTTGGAAATAATAATAGGAATGAATGAAGGAATGAATAAATAAATGAGAATGCATAGTAAAATAATATATATATATATATATATATATATATATATATATACAATCTACATTTATATATATATATATATATATATATAAATGTAGATTGTTTTACAATAATGAGATTCACATTTGAGAATAATAGGAATTACAAAATAGATATATAAATCCCCCATTAATTGTAATTTTTAAAGCATAATCTCCCTAAAAAATATGCTACAGTGATTTCACAAAAAAAAATATATATATATGTATATATTTGTAGTATTATTATAGAAATATAGATTATTGTATTAAAGTACTGAGATTCACCTTTGAAAATAATAGGAATGAATGAAGGAATGAATAAATAAATGAGAATGCATAGTAAAATAATATATATATATATATATATATACAATCTACATTTATATATATATATATATATATATATATAAATGTAGATTGTTTTACAATAATGAGATTCACGTTTGAGAATAATAGGAATTACAAAATAGATATATAAATCCCCCATTAATAAAATGCCCAGAAATTGTTACAGAAATGAGAATACATAATGTAACAATGGTACCAAAAAAAAAAAAAAAAAAACATAATCATCTAAAAATAGACTTGATTGTCTTGATGCTAAGTTCCACTTACTTTTCCTTGTTGATTTTGTCATGAATCGCTGACTCACTGTAAAACAACATGTTGTACTCATGCATATTTGTACACAATGTTCCAGCTTTAAATGAAAATACACAACCCATCGTGTGCAGACAAGTTCCCTGTAAAGCACAAAGGCATATTGAATGCCTCTGGTCCACATCTGGAATGGTAATGTTATTGGTAAGGAAGTCATTCTCTGTAATTCCAGCATTTGTAATTTTTAGTGTTTCTACCATATTAGGTATGATGAGATCCACAGAGTTATGGCATTCCTGGGAACTTTTCAAACTAGAATAATATCCAAGGAAAAAAAGGAAACAGAAAAGAATAAATATGGATGTACCGAACACTTCAAACCGAACACGGATGACTCTGATATTAAACACGCTTCACAGTGACTTCATACGCTCCCCAGAGCCGCACGGGTTACAATTACCATAGCAAAAAAAAAAACAACTTGATAGAATCTATTGAAGCAGCAAGATTTTTACCAAACATTTTGCATGAGGTTATATTTAGCAAAGTGATATATGTAATTGACCTTCCTCTGACATTAAAAAGAGAGGAAAAGCCCGGGAGAATTGATGGAAATAGCGGCGGCTCTACAGCGTATCACTCACATATAAGATGCACACACAAGCCACTACAAATGGGCTCTCAAATTACAGTGCGTCTGCCATTTGAAATAAAGGCTTGTCACACAGACGACAAAAGGTCTTCATGGAACATGGCAGGAGAATTGAATGACCCCCATAATCATTAATCCCATCAAAGTGAAAAATTACGCATGTCCTTCTATAGCCCCTTCCATTCAAGTCTTGTCAGCATGGCCTACGGCAACCGTCTGAAAACCGTCTCAGAAACATTCGACGTGTAAAAACTTGTGAAAGAGACGACACAATTTAGCAATCCTGGTTGTTTTGTGCAATCGCGGCAGTCACGGTAATTCAATTCCACCTTAAGTCTACCGTAAAATTAATCACGATATCTGCCAGCAGCTGTCTAATGTACTTTACGTTATGCGACGAATACCAACGATATTAAGCAGGAGAGCGTTATTCAAGTTTTAATATTGGATTCTTTTTTCTTGGTATAATCACAACGTGGGTGGAGGTTTGTGGGAGAATATGAGCGGAACTGTGATATTTTCAGAAACACTGTTCTGATACATAGTCTGTTATTCATTTTTTGCCTTTTAAGATGTTTTATTAATGCTATCTGCAATATTCCTGCCCTCAAGCCTTGAATGTTATTCTTGTGGAAACTGGCTTAAGCAAATAAAAAAAAAAGTGTTTTTTTCCTTTCGCTCTCTGTTGGTAGTAATCAGCATGTTTTTTCTTATAAACAGGCCGTCGTTATGTAAGGCAACTGGGAAGGCTTGTTTTTTTGCTCAAGGGTGTATACCTGCAGTTTTGCTAACATCTCCTGGGTCATTTCCCCCAGCACCTCTCGAACATCTTCCACACTGAAGCCCACGTGATTCCCAGGACTTTCTTCCAGCTCAGCTTTTCCAGGTTCTTCAACATTCTCCTTGTGAGATTCCTGCACAGCCTAGGGTCATTTAAAAACAAAGTTCAGACAAAAATGAAAATTCTGTCATGTTACCTACATATCATTTCATATCGTTATTTCATTCGCACTCACACCGTTTTTTTACATATTGTCATAATTGTATGGAAAAAAGCTGTATGGATAGGAGCTTCCTTTTAATAATTGTATGAAAAAGACTCTTAATATTCTTCTTTTGGTTTAAAACAACATGAGGGTGAATAAATAATAAATGAAATTTTAGTTTTGGCTGAGTTTTATAAAAACATCACATTTTCTTGGCTAAATAAACATTACTTACACTATCGGAAAAAGAAAAAAAAATGAACAATTTTATTTTATATTTTTACATTATAAATTAATCAATATTCTATTTATGAAAGCCATGTATGAGTCTCATCAAGTTAGTGTTTCTAAGCCTTTTACATTTACTACAATAATAACTCAACGCAGTACAATTTAAAAAGTATATTTTATTTGTAAACTTATGTTCAGCTATTCTTTTAATTAGTTAACTTTTAAATATTTTAGATTTTTTTGGATCATCAGTCATCAAAGCTCAGTCACAGACACGAGATTTACTTTAAATTTTAGTTGATTACTCACTAAAAACTCTCACAGAACATGTTTTCATGCCATTTTAAGTCTTATTTTGACATAACGAAGTGGTTATATCTAAGTGTGTGAGTTGTTTACTTACTTTTTTTAATTATTCTTCCTGTTAGCGCCATTATTCATTCATTCATCATTCATTCAGACTGATTCGCGAACACGGAACGTGCAAAAGGGGCGGGACTTATCGCATGAACCAATCACAGCCGAACATAACCAGTCATATCCAATCATATCGCGATGGAGGCATTGCCTCCTCCCATGTTAGTTTTCCCCCTTCATTCTCATTCTTAATTATTCATTAGGGAGTCTGTTAAAACTCAGTGGGATGAAGGGAGGGCAGAGAAATACGGAAACATCTTGGAAAAAAAAGAAAAAAAAAAAAAACATATATATATATATATATATATATATATCACAAGAAAATATTTCAGTTTAAAACATTCACATTTAATTCAGTGTGTTACTTGGCATTTCTTAGTACTTATTTGTGAATTTTACTGACAATTTCTGAGTGAGAATTGCTCCACAACTCATTTTTTTTTTTTTTCCCAGTGTATCCTTTTCAGAACATTCCCCATATCTGTTGTTCTGTGGATAAATGGTGATGACAATAATAGATTAATGATAACAAGACAAAATTAATGCTTACAGTGAAAATCAAAATACGAAAACCTCCCTTTGGAATCTATGTTTTGACCTTATTTTAAAATATATGGCATAGCATGATTCATTAAATACAAGCCTATTAGTTATTCACAATAAAAGCAAAATCTGCTCTGACGTGATTTATTTTTCTTAGCTTTTAATGTAACATTACATCAAAGAATTAATGGGGGAATTTACTGAGCATTCATGTGGGAAAGCAACAGAGAACTGAGTATCTTGTGTGAAAAAAAACCTCATTCATAAAAACATAAGTAGTGGCACAGCGCCTACATGTGGCCTTTTTATGAACAGCACACACTTCCTGGATATGGCACACTGTGCATTCTAATGAGATTCTGCAGCAGAAAGGGTTCCCACGCCTTCTGACCAATGCATCTTCATGTATTTTCCAGGGATATGGATTGAAAATCATTTTATAGAGAATGCACATACAAAAAGCATATGTCCAATTAAAATAGGAAATTTAACAAGATAATGTTGGATGGAACTTGATTTTAAAATCAGGCATTGACTGAATCATGAAAATTACACATTGGATTGCATTTCACGTTGGATGGGAGAGAGGTTTGTGACGTTAATGGAAAAAGAAAGTCTTTTCAAAGTTGGAAGATGTTATTACATTTTGATGAAATATTGCACAGTTTTTTTTCTTTGCAATAATATGCACTGATGAACTGTGCACAGCAGGGTCAGTTTTGACTTTAATGCTGGGAAACTAGAGAAATGTATACTGATATATAAATTCCCATGGCTTTTAAGATCTTATTCATTTTCATGTCTTGAAAATATTTCAAGATTTGGGAAAATGTGTGGGAAAGTTAAATATACACAGCTCTTTAAAAGTGCAGTGTGTGGACATTTTTATATGCAGTATTTATGCTAGATTCATTTTTTTTTCTGTGCGCAACAAATAAATTATTAAAAATACATGAATACAGAAATAGTTGCAAAAGAAAAGGGACTGAAAAAAAACATAAAGATAGAAATGGTGCTGTGATGTAATCCTTCTGCTATAATATACGATTCCCTCTGCTCAGTACAGTCTATGTTCTCCAGCTGTACAGCGCAGTGTCTGTTAAGGAAAAGTGTTAGTCATACTTGGAAGCAGATTTGTGTTTCCTCTGAAAATGAGAAACATGTGAAACGCATCTTCTCTGAAAGGGTAATTCCAAGCAAAGTCTGAACCACAAAAAGAATACAACAGTTTACTGCGAGCCAAACACATTACAACAGTTTTGGATAGTTCAGCCATGATTACAGCAGGGACTGGGCTGGAAGGGAAAGGAAACATTTTACCTGCTCAGGCGTTTGGACACGTGGGGGAGCCATGTAATGGAAGTACAGATCAGCGGGCATGCCTTCTTCCAGCGGGGCAGCAAACTCAGCGGGGTTGATCACCTCAACGCACTTCTGAAACAAAAGACCTAACCTTTTAAAATTCATTATAAATCACAATGAAGATTATTTCCTGCTACATTAAAAGAACAGTGCACCCAAAAATGAAAATTCTGTCATTAATCACCCTCATGTCGTTCCACATTAGCATCTTTGGAACACAAATTAAGATATTTTTGATGAAATCTAAGAGCTTTCTGACCCTGCATAGATAGCAATGCAACCACATTTAAGGCCCAGAAAGACAGTAAGCACATAGATGAAATAGTCCATGTGACATCAGTGGTTCAACCTTAATATGTCACAACACGTGAGGAGGAAGGTGCAACACAACGATGAAATGCAATATAAAGTCTTCCACACAGGTAAATCCACAAAAGGGAGACAGGAACACACGTCATCATAGACGAGACCGGACACAAAGCATTGAACTCAAACTACTTATAAAGGGTGGTTAATGATACACAAACAGGTAATGGAGATTAACTAATAATGACTCAACGAGGACAAGAACAACCATATATGGATACATGAGGGAAAAACCAATATGAAAAGTCCAGGGGTGTGACAGTACTCCCCCCTCATGGAAGGCGCGACCTCGCGCTGTAGAGAAAAGGAAAGGAAGGAAAGGAAAGGACGTGACGTGTGGCCAAGGATGGTGACCCATACTCGGAATTTGTGCTCTGCATTTAACCCATCCAAGTGCACACACACAGTAGTGAGTAGTGAACAAACATGCACACACAGCCATGTTGCTATCGCTGCGGCGCCCAGGGAGCAACTGGGGGAACGGTGCCTTGCTCAAGGGACGCACCGCAGTCGTGGTATTGAGGGTGGAGAGTGTGCTCGTTATTCATTCCCTCCACCTTCAATCCCTGCCGGACCTGGGACTCGAACCTACAACCTTTCGATTACAAGCCCGACTCCCTAACCATTAGGCCACAGCTGCCCTGAAAAAAAAAGGGACAAGCGGAGGGGTCTTAGGAGGTGGACAAAGGAGTGGACATGGGATGGCAAAAGGAAGTCAGTGTAGGAGGAGGCTCTGACGGAGGACGGACTCCCAGGAGGAGGACAACAAACAAAGTCCAGGGAGGTGACAATGGAGGGGGGAGCCAAGGAGGAGACTGAAGGGTCCAGGGTGGATCAGACGGAAGAAAGAGCCAGGGTGGAGACAGAAGGGACCCGGAGCAGGAGGAGCCAGGCGAGACCCAGGCCGCAGCCATGATGGCAGCTCACGGAAGAGCTGATGGAGGGAGGAGCCATGGTGGAGGAAAGGCTGACAACTCCGACGGCGGCGGAGCAAGTGGAGGTGAAGCCCGAGGCGGAAACAGAGAGCCGACGAGTCCAAGTGACACCGAGGATCCAGAGGGCCAAGGCGGAGTCCAAGGCTCAGGCGACCGAGGCGGAGCCGGAGGTCCGTGGTGGAGCCGGAGCGACAGAGGACTGAGGCAGTGCTGAAGGGAGGGAGGAGCCCAACGGAGTCGGTGGGACGGAGCGACGAGGCGCAGCCGGAGGAGTGGAGTCCTGAGGCGATGGTGGGTCGACGACCGACCAAGGCGGAGCCGGAAGGACGAGGGAGCTGGTGGGCCGATGGGTGACGGTGGAGACGAGGGAGCCAGGAGCCGGGGTGGAGCCGCTGGGTCGGAGGGCCGAGGCGGAGTCCAGGACTCAGAGGCTAGAGGCGGAGACGAGGAATCCTCCGGCCACAACGCTGATGGAAACTGGCAGACCAGCGACGAGCCCACCGCACAGATGGTGGGCTGAGGGTGAGCAGTGGGGCTGTCAGGAGACAGAGGTGGCGTGGCTGAGGCAGGGATGAGTGGATGAGGCAAAAGAGGGAAGGTGGGTGGGAAATCCAGACAGGCAGACAGATCAGGGCAGACAGAGGGTTCAGGGTCAATTGACAGTTCTGATGATGGTGAGATAAGAGGGGGACAGGAGCACGTATTCATAGACGAGACCGGACACAAAGCATTGAACTCAAACAACTTATAAAGGGTGGTTAATGATACACAAACAGGTGATGGAGATTAACTAATAATGACTCAACGAGGACAGGAACAACCATATATGGACACATGAGGGGAAAAACAATACAAAAAGTCCAGGGGTGTGACCTAATGTTATGAAGATACAAGAATATTTTTTGTGCGCAAAGAAAACAACAATAACATCATGCGTCATGGTACCCTCCTGAACGTGATATTTCATTAAAAATATCTTAATTTGTGTTCTAAAGATGTACGAAGATCTTACGGGTTTGGAATGACATGAGGGTGAGTAATTAATGACAGAATTTTCCTTTTTTGGGTGAACAATCACTTTAAGTAAGATAATACATAGTCAGTCAGTCATTATCAGGATCCTGACATGCAGAGTAGATCTGCAACAGCTAATCTATAAAATCGATAATGAAGATGATTAACAATGAATTTGATTATCGCTTAATCACAAGTCTGTACACGGTGCGCAGAAAACATTCGCAAATTATTTCACTTCAAAGTAGTGAATAACGTAAAGGAGCAACAATGTACAGACACGGAGCACAATAAAATAGAAGCATTTTTCAAAAATATTTCTTGTTAGAAATTAAAAATTTTATAAGAGGGATGGCAGTAAATAGACTACAGTAGTGTAAATGTAGTATAAATGTAATATGTTCAGATGAGGGTACCAGTTCTACCACGTACCAGTTCACATTTAGTCTGAGCTTTTTTTCTTTATTATTACTTTTAATTTAGTAGGTTTAACTTTCTAAGGGTAAGCGATAAGTTTGAATTGTAACAATTTTTTCAATATGTTTATTTGCACAGATACATTTACTATATTTCTTTGCACTGCCATCAAACTGCACATTGTTTGAAAGACAATATTAGGCGGGATGTGGAATAACAATTTTTGTAAGTAACTGATTAAAATGAATACTTTTTTAATTAAAATTATTATTTCTTTTTAATCAGTTTTAAATTTTTTTTTTATTTACCAGTCAAAAGTTTTAATGTTTTTTAAAGATTTCTCTGCTTCTCACCAAGCATTTATTTGATCCAAAATACAGCAAAAGCAGTTATATTTTGAAATATTTTTGCTATTTAAAATAACTGCTTTCTATTTGAATATATTTTAAAATGTAATTTATTCCTGTGATCAAATCTAAATTTTCAGCATCATTACTCCAGTCTTCAGTGTCACATGATCCTTCAGAAATCATTCTAATATTCTAATTTGCTGTTCAAAAAAATATTTGTTATTACTATTGCTATAACAGTTGAGTATTTTTTTTTTCAGGATTCTTTGATGAATAAAAAGTTCTAAAGATTAACATTTATCTGAAATAAAAATCTTTTGTAACATTAGAAATTAATACTTTTATTTAGCAAGTATGCTTTAAATTGATCAAAACTGATGATGAAGACATTTATAATGTTACAAAAAAATCTATTTCAGATAAATGCTGTCCTTCTTATCTTTTAATTTAATACAATAATAATAAAATGTTTTTAGAGCAGCAAATCAGAAAATTAGAAGGACTTAAGGATCATGTGATTGAAGTAATGATGCTAAAAAAATCAGCTTTGAAATCAGAGGAATAAATTACATTTTAAAATATATTTTAATAGAAAACAGTTTGTAGTAAAATAGTAAAATATTTAAACATTTTACTGTTTTTGCTGTACTTTGGATCAAATAAATGCAGGTTTATTGAGCAGAAGAGACATCTTTAAAAAAACATTAAAAATCTTCCTGTTCAAAAACTTTTGACTGGTAGTGTAATTAATCAATTACTCGAATAATTTATTGTCAGATTAATCAATTATCAAAATAACTGTTCATTGCATTGTTGGGTAATTAATTACTAGCTTTTAATTACATCCTCAGCAGTGTAATTAGATTACTGTACCAATTACTTTCTCTAAAACGTATTTCTATTACTAATAGTTATGACTAATTAATTTCTAAATCCCATAACAACCTCGACCAATTTAAACAATGTAATAATAGACACGACACTGTTCTTTTACATTTTTTTCAAATAAATAATATAAAATCACATAAATTATTCTTGATTTAAAGGCAGAAGTTTACATTAAAAACATACAGTTTAACATATATTGTTTTATACTGAACTTTTCTAAACTCTATATAGTATTTCATGCAACTACATCAAAAGTAACTGTAATTAAAATACAGAAAAATTAAGAGTACTATTTTTATGGCCTATATACAGGTAAATTATAAAATAAATGTTTTCAGCTTTAAGTCATTTTGTGAGTCATTTTATGCTGGTTGTATAGTGCAAATTCAAGTGGTCATTATCTAAAAATCAGGTATTTTTAGCTATTTTCTACTGCAATTGTGTCTTAATTTTATGCGGTGTATCTGAATATATATAGGCCTGCTTTAACAGTTAAATTTTCTCTGGCTGGAACGTTTTACTGTTCATTTGGCAGGAGGCCTTTCACCCAGAATCCAAAACTAGTACACTAACAAAAACAAAGAGTCTTGTGGTTTGTATACCGAACGTAATTACAACGGCAAATTGAAGCAGAGAAGTAGAACAATGCTCTTTCATTACTGCATTGTTTCCCATTATTCCCAATGACATGATTCATGCGTGTTCCATCTCAAGCAATAAACAAATTAACGTCAACAGTATCATTTTAATAGGAATATAAATAGAACGCTGCAATTCATTGTCCTGTTTTGCTTTTGTGTAATTCGTAAAACATCTTGATTCAATAAACCGGTTCCAATACGAGGGAAATAAACAAGTACATTAATATTCAAAATGTGCTTTGAAGTCCCTTTCAAAACAAATAAAAAACTGTTCTGTTACATGGTGTTCAGTGCCATTGTATCAGTGACCCAGATTTTGTTTTTGATCCCTGTTCACTGTAAGTTGCTCAATTGCAGCTCTCATTATTTGTATGCTAGAGCATAAAGCAGCATTCAGACGCTAAACAAATCTGTGCCTTGATGTTTGCTGTAATCAAGTCTTCCCGTTTTTCGAGATCTCAGATATACAGATGTACTCTGCATGCAGAAATATTGATGTAAGTGCAATGAAATGATTGGTTATATTCCTCTGGCTTGACATTTTGAAAGTGTACTCAGAGCACGATCATCACGTGTTAATTATGGATGAGCAAATCTGATGGGAGGCAGATTTTCTGCTCAAGCTGAAACTCAGAGAGAGACGACAACCCACATAAATGTTTCCCGCAATGGAGGATAACAGTATTCATGACATGAATGGACATGAACAGTGCAATAAGGAAATCGTGGGGAAACTGATGTGAAAACAAAAGAAGAAAAACATAAACCATTCGCATTATTTCATAAAACTGAGATTAAACCATTGGAGTCACATGAATTACTTTTACAGTGCTTTCATGACCATACGAGCATGAAAGTTTGGTTCAATGGGTTTCAATGGAAGAACAGAAATCAGAGTACATTTTTTCTTTTTTTTAATTTATTTTCATATATGTTATTCACAAACAGTGGCTAATTGTCATAAAACTAAAAGCCAATTAATGATATATTTAAACTTATGCAGTGATTTTGATAATCTGGTTTATTTTTAATAATTTTGTTTTGGCTAGCAGATTTAAACAATCCTAGCTGAGGAATAAGGGTCTTATCTAGCTAAACAATTGTTTATTTACCTAAAAAAAAAACGAAAGAAAGATCATTTTTATACTTTTTAACCTCAATTGCTCATCTTGTTTAAGTCTGTCTAAACTGTTTTTTTCTGGTTCAAAACAGTTAGGGTATGTCCAAAAACTTAAAAATTGTCCAAAATCGCTGCAGAAGTACCAACCCAGTGCTTACAAAGTGAACGTGCAAACAAGATCAAATGGCCTTTACCAAAAAGAAGGTAAAACAATGATTTAGGACAATTTTGAAGTTGGAGAAGAAAATGAGATGGGAGTTTTACTGTCTTGAACTGGAAAAAAAAAAAAAAAAAAAAAAAAAAAAAAAACAGTTCAGGCAGACTTAGACAAGACAAGCATTTGAGGTTAAAAAGTATATAAATTATCTTTTTTTTTTTTTAAATAAATAAACAATAATTTCGCTAGATAAGACCCTTCTTCCTCAGCCGGGATTGTTTAGAGCCCTTTGAAGCTACATTTAAACTGCATTTTGGATATTCAAAATCGGGGGCACCAATAAAGTCCACTATATGGTGAAAAATACTGATATGTCTTACTCAAATAACATAATTTTCTTTACGACTGAAGAAAGAAAGACATTAACATCTTGGATGACAAGGGGGTGAGTACATTATCTGTACATTTATATTCTGGAAGTGAACGTCTTGTTTAAGCCAAATCAGCTTGCTTGTTTGACTTAAAAAAAGAGTAGTATATCATAAATGTTCTGATAATTGCAAAACAAAAGGCGAAACGCTACAGGTGAATAGGGTAAAAAATTAAAAAATTAACTAATAGTTATCACCTTACTTACCAAGTTTATTGATTACATTGATAATTGCAAACATTTTTTTTGTATTACAAGTTTTCTAAAATGTTAGGTTTAAATATGCAAATGAGGCATTATTTAATGAAATATGTGCTAATTTGCATACATTTCTAGTACAAAAATCTAAACAATGGATGAAGTTGTTTTCAAAATTCTTGTTTTATTTTTTTTAACATATTAGAGTCAAATGTTTTTACAGAGGGAATTTTGGGTATCTCATTTTGTCACTTTTAGGGAATAAAATATATAAAATCATTCTGTAAAAACAGTATCCCTCTGTAAAAACCTTCAGGATATAGACAGGAATATAAATGTAAAATTTGGTGTTTGTAAGTGCTACTGAAATAGAGATTTATGGCTCAGTGTAGGAGAAAAAAACTCATTTTGAGAAAACGGCCTTTAAAAATATGTATTGTAATTCAAATCTATTGACACAAATAGATCAAGTGCTATAAAAGAAACACTTAACAGTGTCTTTTGGATGTTTTCTTTCCACTAGTCTGAAAAAACACTTTATGAAAAACCAAAAAGCCCAAAAACTCAAATTTGACAGGTGCATGAAAAAACAGCAAATTATTAGGGGCTCCAGCACGTAGCAATGAAACCCAATTGTAATTCTTAGAATGGCCAAGGATCAGCATTCTCCACCTAAAAGTGATTGGGCAGACCAATCACCTATTACGGTTTGTAAGTCATAGAGACTTGGAGGGATGATAGTACTCACATTGTCTACAACTTCACCAAGGGTTGTCCCAATTGGCCTAATGTTGTTGCTACAGCAAACAAACATATGAAACCACTCATAATTTTTGAATTTTTGGGTATTTTGTTTTTTTGAAAAACATGCTTTTGCAAGTCTTAGGTTATTCATCCATTCAGAACCAAACCAGTGCAGAAAGAGTGTAAAGAGTTAACTTCAATAATTCTCAAAAAAAAAAAAAAAAAGCTGAATATAGTGGGACGGCAAAACATTAGTAAGGGGCAAAGCCACTTTTACTAAAACGCCTATAACTTTTGAATGGAAAGAAATATTTTTGCCAAACTTGGAACACTTAGGTAAGAGCTCAGTCTGAGGTCAGTAAAAACAACACAGAGTTTAGACACTTGGTGGTGCTAAAACGGGGAAAACTTATAAACAGCTATAACTACACAACCATTAGCCCCTCCAACTTGAAAATTGGTATGCAGTGTCTTTGTCCAAAGTGCCAAAAGTGTCTGTGAGGACATTCACGTATCTCAAAAATGATGGGCATTATCAGCTAATGAATTTTGAGCACCTATTAAGACATGATTAACGTAGAACAAAACTCAGCTGACATGTTCAACTGGTAGCCCTAAAAGTCTGTAAGAACTTTAACCTTTGGGTAGCTATAACAGGGTCATTTAGTAAAGAGGCTTAGTCAAGTGCATGCAAAAGCCCATATAGAGATTGTCTTACTATTGGGCGAGAGGATCTGTATTACTTACTATTAGAGAAAGCGTAATGGTCAGCTTGGATCAAGTGTGCCTTGATAACCAATCACATTATAGACTTGACGTCACTGAATTTCAGTCAGAGTTGTGTGACACTCAATCGCCATTTACGTATACCATAAGAATGAATGGGAAGTTCCATAAGCTGAATTCCACCTGTTGCAAAAAGTCTGTGACTTCACTTGCAAAACAACATTTTTTCAGTGTAAACCCTAAAAAAACTATTGTTTAGTGTAAAACATGTTGAAGATTAGACAGGTTGTTGATTCAATAAATGATAGGCTATATACTCAAAAAAGCTGTTTATTTAGCGTAGTGAAGCCTCTCCTCCACTAACAAAAAGTCTGGTCAGCATTAGCTTTAGCCGTTACACTTTTTTGGCTAAAGGTTGAAGGCTTGCCTTCTAGTGGCTTTTGGCCCATACCTCCAAAACAAAAACTCAGAACTTCATGAAAATAGGTGAGCATGTGAAATATGAGGCTAAACCAGCATGCAAAGGTTAATGGACATCCAACCACAGGTGGTGCTATGTAATATGTAATTAATATATAATTCAAAATTATTTTTCTATAGTAAATTATCTGGATTTGCCAAAATGCTTTATTTAATAATTGATTTAGGTTGTTACAGGCTTGCTAAATGATATGTAATGTTTTTTTACATATGTGTTTAAATTCCTTAAAGTGCTTGAACCCCGATAATCGCTGCTTGCAGCTATATTTATTATTATTAATCTAATCTAAGAATCATATCTTACAGTGAATAGCCACAATACAGTTACTGTTTTGGAGTTGATGAAAAGTGTACAAACTCAGCAAACAGTGAGTCACTGCACTGTAACATTCATACTCTGGAATGTAAAAACAATTCACCAAGGTCTGAATAACATGACTGAACTAGTGATTTAGACTAAAAATGCACTCAGATATGTCGATATGCTGTAAACCACTGTGTCAGTGCAACTTTTAGGGCAATGAGCCATGGCATAATATTGCAATCCCAATATACAACTTGATATATTTCAATATTTGTGTGAGGAACAGATGAAATTTAAAGGAGAAGTTCACTTCCAGAACAAAAATGTACAGATAATTTACTCACCCCCTTGTCATCCAAGATGTTCATGTCTTTCTGTCTTCAGTCGAAAAAACAAATAATGTTTTTTGAGGAAAACATTTTAGGATTTTTCTCCATATAGTGGACTTCTGTGGTGCCCCCGAGTTTAAGCTTCCAAAATGCAGTTTAAATGCAGCTTCAAAGGGCTCTAAATGATCCCAGCCGAGGAAGAAGGGTCTTATCTAGCGAAACAATCGGTAATTTTCTAAAAAATTTGACAACTTGTATACTTTTTGTACTCGTGTATTCCGGTTCCAGTTAGGGTATGTTGAAAAACTCACTTTTTTAATCTAACTTTCTCCTCCAACGTGAAAATGCAAAGAAGATCAAATGCCCTTTACAAAAAAAGGTAAAACAGCGATGTAGGATGATTTTGAAGCTGAAGAAAATGAGATGGGAGTTTTCTGACCTACCCTAATTTTCATGAACCGGAATACACAGAGTTTATGCAGAGCTAGACAAGACGAGCATTTGAGGTTATAAAGTATATAAATTGTAATTATTTTTAGAAAATAACCGATCGTTTCACAATATAAGAGCCCTTTGCCCTTTGAAGCTACATTTAAACTGCATTTTGGAAGTTCAAACTCGGGGCACCATAGAAGTCCACTATATGGAGAGAAATCCTGAAATGTTTTCCTCATAAAACATTATTTCTTTACGACTGAAGAGAGAAAGACTTTAACATCTTGGATGACAAGAGGGTGAGTAAATTATCTGTAAATTTTTGTTCTGGAAGTGAACTTCTCCTTTAAGCTCAGATTTATGCATTTAGCAGACACTTTTATCCAAAGTGGCTTAAAATGTAATGACATGAGAGTGAGTATATTTTCATTTTTGAACATTTTGATTTTACATATTAAATCTGAATCTTACCTCTATTTTCAGGAGTTGCTCCTCTCTTCTATGATTGAACAGTAATTCATATAGTCTGTAGTGCTGGAAAAGACTGTTTATAGAGGGTATACACATGAAGAATGCATGAGGACCTGTTCTACTGTCACAGTTGTTGGCAATATTGAATACTGCAGTAATAGGTATTTTTGTTGGCCAACCCAGAAGTTAACCTCACCCTGGTTCCCTCAATAAAAATCCAACTGGATCCTACTACTAGATTTTGGATTATTTTAGAAAATAAGGCCTATGGCCAACAAAAGTGTATAACTCTTACACGTTTTGTTCATCTTGATAATCTTCAAAAATGAACAATTTTTATACATTTTAAAGCCTAACAGCAAATCTTTGTTGTCCCATGTAGTCACTTGTTAGCAATTGCCTTTTTCAGAACAAGTAAAAGCTTAAAAAAAACCTCAAGGGTATACTACTGTATTTTATGTCATGAAAATATCTTGAGTTTGTGTTAACCACAGACCTTATTTCAGACATATAACCAAAAACCCACTGACTTCAGGATGATGAAACCAGAAGTGTTAAAATGATCATTTCTGGGTTTTGGCTTACAAAAAATGTCATCCCTGCAGCTCTCTGTTCAAACCCTTGATGTGCCAGCTGTTTGTAAGGGTGTAATTATGGTCAATATTGAGATGTTTGGCTAAAATCTCTATTTACGCTACTATGATTTGTGTCTCGATGGTAATACCGCATTAAAATTCAATGTTATCTGATGTTCCATGAATAACAACTCTTTTACAAAAGCCAGAACATTTATATTAATATTTTAAATTAACATGCACAGTAAAGGAGAGTGAAGATAAATTAAACTCAAGCACTAACAAGCAGTCTGAATTTAGGTCTGGTGAAGGGTGCATTACTGAGGCTTTCAGGTAAGCAGAGAAATCAATCGTGCTCAGCTATAATACACATACTGTTTGTCATTTTTCAACATTGTGCATCTAAAAGACTGATGATTTCCATGCAGCTTGTTATGCGCCACTGTAGCCCGCATGCTTCACAATCCATTGCGGTATGAATTATGCATAACATTAATTATGAAGACCATAAAAGGATTCTAGTTTGCTTGTTGCCGGCTGTCTAATAGCAAAGCAGCATCTTGCATCAATTAATAACCTGCGACAGGCTAACAATGACTGTATCCATATTCAACAATTGACGTGCACTTGAGTATAATCATGCATTTAGGAGGAATGCAATTAAAGGATGACAAACCTGGTCTTGAAGTAATCTGTGATGGCTTTGATTTGATCGGTGGTGAATAAAAAACTGGCTTTAGCTTCTGTGGATGAGGATTGTCTTGTGGCAAGAACTGTTTGGGTAAATGCCTTGAAATTATCAGCAAATGATGACTGTTTGTCTGGAATAAAAAGCAACAGGCATTGTGTTTTTTTATTTCACACACACACAAAAAATATACAGGTAAATCAGGTAAAAGATCTGAACTGTGCTTTACAAATTCATACCAGATTCTCAATTAGTATTAACTTAAATGCATTATATTTTAAGTAGACCTAAAGCAACAACCATGGTTGACATTCAAACTTAACAAAACTTGATTTCAGAGAAGGCCACTTACATTTTAAGTTGTCAAGTAGTTGCTGTAAAAGTGCCATGATAAATGAGATCTGCTGAGAATTGAAGTTCATCTCTTTGGCCCACCAAAATCCACTGACAAAATACTCCAACAGTGCAGCTTCTTTCACGCTTGTTTGGTGGTTTTTGAAATTCAGTATATCCTCAAACTGTCTTAAAATGAAAGATGTACAATATATTATATTATTATTAGTGCTGTCAAGCAATTAATCACGATTAATCACATTAAAAATAAAAGTTTTTGTTTACATTATTATATATATGTAAATACAAACACATATAGTATATATTTTGAAAATATTTACATGTATTTACACATATATAATTATATTCATATTATTGATACTAAATATAAACATTTTTAATATATAAACATAACGTTTCTTAAAGGAGAAGTCCACTTCCAAAACAAATTCTCACCCCAAGATGTTCATGTCTTTCTTTCTTCAGTCGTAAAGAAATTATGTTTTTTGAGGAAAACATTTCAGCATTTTTCTCCATATAATAGACTGGTATGGTGCCCCGATTTTGAGCTTCCAAAATGCAGTTTAAACGCGGCTTCAAACGAGCCCAAACGCGGTTGTCAACAATCCCAGCCGAGGAAGAAGGGTCTTATCTAGCAAAACTATCAGTTATTTTCATTAAAATATTACAATTGAAATAATTTTTAATCTCCAATTAAAACTCCAATCGTATTTTCTCCCTCAGCTTCAAAAATCATTTCAAGTCTCCTACATCACTGCAGAAATACCGACCCAGTCTTTGCAAAGTGAACATGCAAAGAAAATCAAACACCCTTAACAAAAAAGGCAAAACAGCGATATAGGACAATTTCTAAGTTGAGGGAAAACATGAGATGGGAATCTTTCGACATACCCTAACTGTCATGAACCGGAACAAAAACAGTCGAGGCAGAGTAAGACAATACGAAAGTATAAAAACTGTATTATTTTTATTAAAATAACCGATCGTTACTATAGATAAGACCCTTTTTTCTTGGGTGGGATTGTTTGCAACTACATTTGGGATCATTTGAAGCTGCATTTAAACTGCATTTTGGAAGTTCAAAATCGGGTCACTATATCAGTCCATTATATGGAGAAAAATGCTGAAATGTTTTCCTCAAAAAACATTATTTCTTTAAGACTGAAGAAAGAAAGATATGAACATCTTGGATGACAAGGGGGTGAGTACATTATGTGTAAATTGTTCTGGAAATGGAGTTCTCCTTTAAATATATACATGCATGTTTGTGTATTTACATATACATAATAAATATATACAGTACACACACATATATTATGTAAACAAAACATTTACTTTGGATATGATTAATCACGATTAATCGTCTGACAGCACTCCCTATTATAAGTCATATACATTTAGATACAAAAAACAAACATTGTCTATTATTTAATAATGACAGTAGCTAACAAAAAATTATACTGTTATTGCTCAAAAGAGCTGCGAAACACGTGCATATAATTAGTGATTTTAAAGAAACAATTTTTAATAAACTTACAACTGCACTTGGTCCACAGGCAGATTGAGAAGAATATTTAATTGTTCCTGCTTCAGAAGTTCCCACTGAGGAAAAGATATCTTCACTTCCTAGAACATAAGATAATACTATTACTAGAAAATACACTTCATCATTTTATTTATAATTAAAAATAAACCTTACTGTTATAATCTAATATGAGAGTTAAGATTCATTATATTTTGCTATATTTCATTTTCACAATAGTTTACACTATATCTACAGTAGTTACAGGTTTATATATATATACAGTTATTTATATATAACTGTATAAGATCGTTTTTCTACAAAATCTACAACTTAACCGTTAGGTAACCTAGCAACGGTGTCACGTTCTGCTGCCTCTGAAGTCTGTCCGAAACTGTTTCTAGAGTTGCCTTCGCAGCCTTCGAAGTCACTGCCTGATAAGGCAGCGAGGCAGCAAGTCAGCTGACTAGGCTTTCGGACGCACCCCATATTAATTGAAAATATTTGATGTCTGACATGCACTTTATTTACAGAGTATTAGCCTATATAGCAACAGTACGTTTAATGACATTGTAAGCACTGATATACAACTTAAAATGTTTGTAAATGTTATTAATACAAGTTTTAAGTATTATTTATTTTTCTTCTGTGTAGATTAGCAGGGATCTTCTGTTTACGCTACCTCACTTCATCCTAGCTTTGTAGCAGTCGTCTAAACACAGTGAATGACTGAATTCATACGCATGTACTATAGTTTACATACACTGAGCCTAGTATCATCTTTATCCGCTTCTTCTCCTCTCTTGATCCTCTCTGAGTTTTCAGCGGATCGGACACCCTCTCGTGATCTCTCTCTTCCAGACATGTTGTCTGTATACTGTTGCCAGGAAACCACAGTAAGGTGGTGCATGTGTTCCTGCGCGCCTTGAAGTGAAACTGCAAGTCGCAGCTTGACGTTTCATTCGATTAATTTAAATAAACTGATTTGCACGGATAGTTTATGGCACAGAAGTCCCTGCGTGTGTGAGAAAAAAAAAAAAAAGAAGAAGTCACTGCGTGTCATTAGCTAATTGTTTCTGTTTATGATGTTTGTCTGTTTTATTCATGATCTTTCCTTTAAAGAGGAGTCATTTCGATCAAAATTCTAAGAACCGATTCACTAACTCATAGCGAGGTTTTAAAAAGTCAGAAATTGCTGAAAACTCGCAATAGTGAGAAAAAAAGAATTGTGAGATAAAAAGTCGATGTCGATGACAGCCCAGCTTAAAATATCTAACTTTGATTAAAACGTTTATAATCAAAACTGACATATCCAGATGTCTAAATCTAGCTATGAATTTGCACATCTACTGTTTTCAATTAGGGACAGGGAAAAAGGGACTCTTATCTCAAAATTTTCCATCTTGACAGTACCTAATAAAATTCTGTTCAGTTACAAATAGTTTTGACTGTCAGTTCTTGTGATGCAAGGTTTGTGTTTGTGTGTGGGTGTGTTTACGTTCTCACACTCAGCTATATTTCATTAGAAAAGCCCCTTCAGGGTTTTCTGGAGAACAGCATGTTCCAACACGTTTTCAACAACTCAGAGATTCACTTAATATATTGTTTCACTCCATAACAAAGTACTCCCTGATAAATGAATTGTTTGCGATTCGGTTCGATCGAATCATTCAAATCAACCTGATTAACAGTTTGGACCTCATTGCACCTCACATTAACAATTTCTTCTGGAAAATAAAATATTACTGACAAAGTATTTTATTAGCATCTGCTAAAAAGTCTATAATATATATATATATATATCTGCTTAAGTCAAATACTCGAAATACTTTGTGTTTCTCTTTCTCAGAGGGAAAAAAAAATGAATAAATATAACATCGTTAGATATTCAGCACAGTCCCGCCCAAATGGTGTGAAAGGTGAGAAGGAAAAAAACGTAAAAAGGGCTTCGTTTATTCAGATTCAAGAGGAGCTCAAAGTGAAAGCCACAACTTTTCTTGCTTAATTAATCAGCCTAAAACTAAAAGAAATCATGCTTGTTAAATTCATCTGCGCTGTTATCACCAGGGCTTTGTTTATTTTAGTGTCTCTCATTGGTGTATGGAGGGTGACATGGGTGAAAAATAATAATTTATACTGGTTTCTGACTATCCTCTATCTACCTCTCGTTGCTGAAATGATTTTAACTCTGAGAAGAAGAAAAGGGAAGGATTACAAATGGTAAGTAGACTCATCAACATTTATTTTTGCCAGCGTGAGAATTTCGAGAACAAGTTTGAACCTTGTCTGGGGTCAAGATACTGAAATATCATCTAGTGCAACTTACATCATTGTGTGAAATTTGTCAGTGCAAGATATGGTGACATATTGCTGAGTGACTCAAATTCTGATCTTTTAGGTTTTCTCCAGCAATATTGTTCTTCCTAATCAGCATCATACCAACCATATGGATCCTTGAGTTGCACCATCAGAAAAACAAATCAAGTGATACTAAGGTAATAGTTGAGGAAAACAATGACGGATAGGATTTTAATTATCTATACATTTTTAAAAAAATATATATTGTAGCTTTTCTGTGCAAACACATTTCATTCTGTGTTAAATCCCAAAGCCAGTGCATTGTATTTCATTAGAAATGTCTTACATAACAAAAATGTTGATTATGCAGTGTACTAATCTGGATTCATCTGAGAGCATTCAAGCCTTTCTTGCTGACTGGAAAAATTTGACCAATGGAAGCATGAGTCGACAGGTACTGCCTCTTTGCCATTCGAACTGATTACAGACGTTTTCCATGGAAGTCTAGACTACAGCAATCTCCAAAAAAGACCTGAGGCTTTCAGACATAGTTTATTTAGTCCATTTTGCCTCTAAAACATAATGTCTAGCTAGGGTGATTTTGTAAATACAAATGTTGGTTCAGCCCTCAGTACGAACAAGACCTGTGTTCATGGTCATGCGTGGTTCATAACTACTGTTATTTGTACATAAGTTACCACACCTTCACATACTGTATAAAGTTTATGTGACATCAGTTTTTCCAGCAGGCAGTTCTTCACATCTGAATACTCACTTTGTGGTGGTATTTTAGGACCCTCTGAAATTTTTGTCTTCGGTTTGTGCCAATGACTGGATCCTGGCCCTTCAACAAATCGTCCTGATCCTGCTGATAGTGGGGAAGTGGCTGCTACCGATCGCTGGAGGGGTCACCAGAGATGAAATATCCCAGTTGTTGCTCATCTTTGTAGGCACAGCTGCTGATATCCTCGAGTTCATCAGTGAGACGCTCGCTGATGTGGAGTAAGTGTTGTCTGAGACTAAAAAAAACCCTGCGAACACTCTTATAAATAAAGGTGCTTTGAAAGGTTCTTCACAGTGATGCCATAGAAGAACGATTTTTGGTTCCACAAAGAACCATTCAGTCAAAGGTTCTTTAAAGAACCATCTCTTTCTTACCTTTTTATAATCTAAAGAACCTTCTTTCGCCACAAAGAACCTTTTGTGAATCAGAAAGGTTCTTCAGATGTTAAAGGTTCTTATGGAACCATTTAAACAAAAAAGGTTCTTCTATGGCATCGTGAAGCACCTTTATTTTTAAGAGTGTATAGTCTACATTTTCACATTTCAATTTCAATTATCAGCAGTGTTTCTGTTAGATAAGTGTTATGAACCCTTTAAAGCCTACTGTATCATATCATTTGATACATAATTTCTCTGTCGCTTGATTGATAATTCATAGTTTTTAGCAAGATCAGAATTTCATCTTTCTTTTTGGCCACATTAATATCATCAATGGGCACCAAATCATTATATTCTGTTCCTTGTTCTAGGGAGGAAAGTATAGAGTTTGTGTGCGTTATTCTTGGAGTCTGGACATTGAGCATGCTACAATTTCCTTTGCATTTCTCAGGTCTGTACTCTTCCATAATTGTTTCATACACAAAAATATTGAACTAGTTCTGACATTAATTATAGACGCAGAATCTAAATTGCATAAACATAACCAAGAATGACAATGTACCTGTAATTTTAGCCATTGTTGTAAAGTTATTTCCTGTTTTTCATTTGCATCTTTCAGTGGTGAACACCAAACCTAAAGATGTTTGTGAAAGCCAGGATGACTCTCTCGTCTCTAAGTTCAGGACCGATATATGGGACATTGCAGGAACTATTTTTTTTCAAGACGGCCCCTTCTTTGTTGTCCGACTTGCAGTTATGATTCATTTTTATGACTTTCATCAAATGCTGGTCTTCTTTACCATTAAGAACTTCCTAGTGGTGTTGATTAACATCTACAGACTATGGGTCATTTGGTCAGATAACAAACCTTGACATGCACAAACAGGATCTTGTTCAATCAATCAACTGCATGATGATTCATTGACATGAATATTATTTTAAGAACTGGCACTCTGCCAGTCACAGTGAAAAGTCTGATTGTGTAAATTGTTTTGACTCATTGTGACAGAACATCTTATTACTGTGGAATCAATAATGTATGCATGTACAACATGTTATTTTATTAATAAGGTTGTCAAATTAAGCATGAGAATAATATAGTTTGGTGCTGTTTGTGCTACTGTGCTTAAAACTACATGAATATTTTCATTCTGTTATTCTGGTTTCTTAAAACTGAGCTGGAAGTACCTCAGCAGATATTACTGAAGATACTATACGAGGTATATAACTGCATCAATATTTGAAAAGTTTTTCAGTACTGGTGAGATTTTAAGGGACAGTTCACCCAAAAATGAAAATTCTATCATTAATTACTCACATTAATGTAATGTTCCAAACCCAGAAGACCTTTGTTAATCTTCAGAACACAAATTAAGATATTTTTGATGAAATCCGAGAGGAAGAAGGACATCTTTAAAACAGTCCAAGTGACATCAGTGGTTCAACCTTAATTTTATGAAGTTACGAGAATACTTTTTGTGTACAAACACATGCGTGGTACTCTCATGAATGCACATTGCAGACTGACACGGAAGAGAAGAAATTGTTGAATAAAGTCATTTTTGTTTTCTTTGTGCATAAAAAGTATTCTTGTAGCTTCATAACATTACGTTTGAATCATTGATGTCATATGGACTATTTTAACAATGTCCTTACTACCTTTCTGGGCCTTGAACATGGTAGTTGCATTACTGTCTATGCAGGGTAAAGGCTCTTGGATTTAATCAAAAATACCTCAATTTGTGTTCTTAAGTACAGGTTTGGAAAGACATGAGGGTGAGTAGCCAATGACAGAATTTTCATTTTTGGGTTAACTGTCCCTTTAAGGCTGATTAGGAGAATGAAGGCCTGGAAAGGAATGCTTAGGTTGCTTTGTTTCTGCTTTGTTTCTGTTGCACATAACATTGATTTCACCTTTGTTTCATAGAACCAAGATATGCTTTTGTTGTATTATTCTTCTTTGTTGTAAAATATTTTTTTGCATTATTAGCTATAATAACGGGACCGATTCATCTGTAGTAGCAGGAGCTGTCAGATGTGCCAACTGTTACATGTTTGAGAATTTGGAGGTAGAGCAATGAAGAGAGCGGTGTGTTTCTTTTGGTGCTGATTTCAAATATTAAAGGGATAGTGCACCCATAAATGAAAATTCTGGTAATTCAAAATGTACATTTTTTTTTTTTTTTTTTTTTCAATAGAACGTTAAATAAGAGTTTCAACTGACACTATGGTCCTTGATAAATCATAAAATTCAAGTCAATGACTACCAACACTTTGAGAGAGCATATTAGGCAAGACAAACTTAATGCTTGTGGCTCTTGACGGTATCTTGAGGTCTTATGAAGCAAAATAATTGGCCTGTGCAAGATATTGAACAGTGTTTACAACATTATTACCTGTAATCCAAAAAATATATCAGCTGACTGCTAAACAATAAACTCTTAAAGAGGAACTCCACTTCCAGAACAACAATTTACAAATAATTTACTCATCCCCCTTGTCATCCAAGATGTTCATGTCTTTCCTTCTTCAGTCATAAGGAAATTATGTTTTTTGAGGAAAACATTTCAGCCTTTTTTTTCCATAATGGACTGATATGGTGCCCCGATTTTGAACTTCCAAAATCTGCAGTTTAAATAGGGCTTCAAACGATCCCAAATGCGGTTGTAAACGATCCCAGCCGACGAAGAAGGGTCTTATCTAGTGAAACAATCAATTATTTGAATTAAAATAATACAATTTATATACGTTTTTAATGACAAACACTTGTCTTGTTTTACTCTGCCTGGACTGTTTTTGTTCCGGTTTATGACAGTTAGAGTAGGCACGTCCTGATTTTGCTGAGTTAGATGTGTTCCTGGGTCAACATATTTTAATCCAAAAATTTAATCTTGACCACATCCTTACACCTAAACCTAAACTTACCCATGAGTAATCCCTAAAATCAGAGGAAATGATAAATGAATAACACTGATGTACAAGCACCAAACACTGATTGTAAGCCTAAACTTCACAAAAACTATAAACTGTTTTTTCAAATCTGATCACGGTTAATCACCATGTTGTTCCAGGGTCAACAAAGATGTTGATCCAGGAACATGTCCTACTTGGTAAAATCAGGTTCTGCGTTAGAGTATGTTGAAAAACTCATCTCATGTTCTCCCTCAACTTCAAAATCATCCTTTATCGCTGTTTTACCTTTTTTGTTAAGGGTGTCTTGAGTCAGAATACACAGAGTTCAGGGAGAGAAAGGCAAGACGAGCGTTTGAGATTAAAAAGAATTTAAACTGTATTTTTTTAATGAAAATAACCGATCGTTATGCTAGATAAGACCCTTCTTCCTCGGCTGGTCGTTTACAACCACATTTGTGATCGTTTGAAGCCGCATTTAAACTGCCTTTTGGAAGTTCAAAATCGGGGCACCATACCAGTCCATTATATGGAGAAAAATGCAGAATTTTTTTCCTCAAAAAACATAATTTCTTCACGACTGAAGAAAGAAAGACATGAACATCTTGGATGACAAGGGGGTGAGTACATTATATGTGAATCTTTGTTTTGAAAGTTCTCATCTAAGCCTGTCGCACACCGGACGAGAAGCGCAGCGCCGCATCACGCCACGTCTTTAAAATTCTAACACATTGTTTTCTATGAGGTACGCACACCAGTGGCACCATTCGGCGTCTGTCCGCGACGCCTGCAACGACGTTGCGCGACGCGATGCGGCGTTGCGCTTCTCGTCCGGTGCGCGATCGGCTTTAAGAAATATGAATATAACTGTGTCTGTGCCAGGGGCGTTTTCTCCGGGGAAGCAAGGGAGGTATTGTCTCATCAAAATATTGGATGAGAAAAAAATTTGTAATATGAAAATAAAACAACACCAATATTACATGATGTAACATTAAAAAGTTTTTATATCACTCGACACCAGCAGGTAAAGTTACAGCGGGAATCCACATCTTTCTCATCTCCCCTAAGGCCATTGAACAGACCCTCTAAAGAGTGTAGTGAGTTTGGTGGGGGGTAATTGAGAATGAATGGGGGAAAGTCATGTGAGAGGAGGCAAAGCCTCCTTCGCAATTTGATTGGATATGACTGGTTGTGTTCAGATGTGATTGGTTCATAAATCCCACCTCTTGTGAATCATTCCGAATGAACAATGAAATGGCGTTAATGAGACTAATTTTAGTAATTAAACAACTCACACACTTAGATATAACTACTTTCTTACAAAATAAGACTTAAAATGGCATGAAAACATGATCTGTGGGAGTTTTTAGTAAGTAAATCTCAGTGTCTGTGACCAATATTTACTGAGCTTTGATAACTGATGATCTGAAAAAATCAAAATAGTTAAAAGTTAACTATTACAAAGAACTATATTACACAGAACAATATGTGATTTTGTGCACTTGACTAATAGCTAGCAATTAGCAAATTTATTTGAAATCATCAAACCTGTTACTGTCAACCTGTTACTTTTTAGAGTAACAGGTTTTGACGTGGGTAACAGGGGTGACATTGATTAGGTTTGACGCTGTTTTTAGGGATTGTCTGTGTAAAATTCAAACATTTTAAAGGTCACCCTTGGTACATTATTGAGCGAATGCCTATATCATTCAGTGGCATATGAGTTCTAATTAAAGTATCTATTAATGATACTGTCGGTAACAGGGTTGACAAAAATACCAAAACAGCTAGAGCTAGAAAAATAGTCATAAAATAATAAATTACATAGCCTGAGATGGCACAATACAATTTCTTGTCATGTTAAGGTGTCTTCATTTTATGGATATTTAAAAAATATATTGATTAAACTTATTTTATTTTTTATTTTTTCCAAGTGAAAAATACACAGATTTCATGGAATGACCCGCTGTTTCCTCTATACATTATTTATAATGTGACATAATAGCTTATTTCCCCTAACAGCTGAGAATGACCTGTACTACTGTCTTCAATCCCAGAGCTTAAAACATCCATCAGGCTTAACAGTTCTTTTTCCCCTCATGCTTTTCTGTATTCTTTAAACATACCTTTGGTGACTGTGGCCAAAGAGTTCAGTTTCTTACTTTATCAGACCACAACACTTGGTGGTGGCTTATCTAAGTGTGGGGCTGAATTGTGACACTTCCGTTTATGCTGAGGTTGCAGGTAAGGTTTCCTCCTTCCATTCTGATCATGTTTGTGCACACTGATCCTGTAGAACCTCAGTATGCTTTCCAGTAATATGCTTTGTTCTGTATTCCTGTGGGTGGTTCTATCAGTTTTGTATTTAGTATTATTCCATTAAGTTTGTTGTTGTTGTTGTTGTTTTGCTTATTATTTATTTATTGGAAACCATAATGCACCACCACTGAAAGGTTTGTCGTAAGATTTTTCAAAAAGAATAATAAAAGGAGAAAAGAAATTAGTATTTTTATTCAACAAGGATGCATTAAAATGTTCAGAAGTGTTTCCATTTCAAATAAAAGTAGTAAAAAAAAAAGTAAATGGTGCATATTTTTAAATAATTGAAATTTTAAACAAGTTTTCAAAAATGTTAATTATTTTGTAAATAAGTTCTCTTTTTTTTTTTTTTTTTTTTTTTTTTTTTTTACATATATACACTACCAGTCAAAAGTTTTTGGACAGTAAGATGTTTAATGTTTTTAAAGAAGTCTCTTCTGCTAACCAAGCCTGCATTTATTTGATTCAAAGCACAGCAAAAATTTTTAAATATTTTTACTAATTACAATAACTGCTTTCTATTTAAATATATTTTAAAATGGAATTTATTCCTGTGATTTCAAAGCTGAATTTTTAGCATCATTACAGTCACATGATCCTTCAGAAATCATTCTTTTTTTTATTTTTATGATGTTGAAAACAGCTGAGTAATTTTTTTTTTCATGTTTCTTTGATGAATAGAAAGTTCAGAAGAACAGCATTTATCTGAAATAGAAGTCTTTTATAATGTTATAACTGTCTTTATCATCACTTTTGAACAATTTAAAGCATCCTTGCTAAATAAAATGTATTATTTCTATAATTTCCTTCTCGAAAAAAAAAAAAAAAAAAAAAAACCTTCCATTCTGATCATGTTTGTGCACACTGACCCTGTCGAACCTCAATATTCTTTCCAGTAATATCCTTTGTTCTCTACCGGCAGTTCTATCAGTTTTGTATTTAATATTGTTCCATTAAGTTTGTTGTTATTGTTGTTATTGTCATTGTTTTGCTTATTATTTATTTATTTATTGGAAACCATAATGCACCACCATTGAAAGGTTTGTGGTAAGATTTTTCAAAAAGAATAATAAAAGGAAAAAAGAAATTAGTACTTTTATTCAACAAGGATGCATAAAAATGTTCAAAAGTGTTTATATTTCAAATAAATGCTTGATAATAATAAGAATACCTGAGCAATAATAATTGAGCAGCAAATCAGCTTATTAGAATGATTTCTGAAGGATCACAGAAAACTGCAGTAATGGATGTTAAAAATTCAGCTTTGCATCACAAAATGAATTACTTTTTAAATTATATTAAAACAGAAAACTGCTCTTTTAAATTGTAATGATATTTCACAATTTTATTGTTTTTACTGTATTTCTAATCAAGTAAATCCAGCCTTGGTGAGAATAACAGAAGATATTTTATGCTTTTATATACTGTATAGACCAAGCAAGGGTCAAGCTCCAAACACAAACAGCATGAAAAGTTTTTTGAGGGCAAAGAATGTTTAAACAATCAAAGTGCAACGTGTCAAATGATTATATTATTTTATTTGGCTTTCAAAATATTTGGATAGCATAATGAAAGAAAGAACAGGGCTTTTTTGGGGGGGGGTTGGGTTTTGGATCAGGAAGAAGCAGAAATTGTGGACCTGCATGCTTAGGTTGACCTTATGTCAAAAATGACTTTCAAAATATTTGGATAGCATAAAGAAAGAAAGAACAGGGCTTTTTGGGGGGGGTTGGGTTTTGGATCAGGAAGAAGCAGAAATTGTGGACCTGCATGCTTAGGTTGACCTTATGTCAAAAATGACTGGAAATAAACGGATGCATAAGCTGATTGGTGCTTTCCTCTTTAAACTCGAGGAATTGCCAAAGGAATGCAAGTTAGATAAAGATGGTTCAGACTCCAAAATAATCATAGCACACAGTAGCTGAGATAGAGAGTGCTGGGTTGTGGATGTGTTCATCTTTATGTTCAGTCTTGTCCTGCCAGGATAATTGGATGAAAAGAAGTCATGTGTGATAACTTATTTAATTTCTTTCCCTTTTGCATTTGTTATCATATTTTCTTATTTCATTCTTTCTGACTGTATGAAAGCTTTTCTATTTTTTTTTTTTCATTTTGAATAAAAACATGTAATACAAAAATGACACGTATGAGTGAAATACTCTTAGAATGCTACTTTCATAAACATTTTATATGATATTTTTCAAATCAAATCAATAAATGTGCTAATTCATATTTAATTTCATGTTAGCGTTATTTGTGCATGTAACATCAGATATCCACCAGAGGGCATCATGTGATCAACAGGAAGAGCAATAGAAGTAGAACGTTTATATCCAAACAAGATTACATTTTTAGTTTCGTTTAATTTGAGTTTAAATTTAACCTTAAATGATTCCTACCGTAATTCCTAATTAAATTATGTGATGATGGTTCCAAGTAATCAAAAATACATTTTCAATATTTTTTCTTTTCTGTTTTTATGCAACAGATTAGCAAAGATTCTTTTTTTTTTTTTTTTTTTATGTTAAACTGCAGGATGGTTTAGCCTAATCTGCCTGGCTGCATATCATGAATATTAAAAATGAAATAAATTATGGTATTCAGCTATGGGAACAACATAGTGAGAAGACTTTAGCTAACTGATTCTCCTGAATTATAATAAAGGTATCATTTATAAATATAATAAATAATTCTAATTAATTATAAGGAATGTAATAATACATGTATCATTTATAAACATTCCAGTGACATGATTGTATCTGAATAAATGTAATAATATTTAATACTTTTTAATGATAAATGTATACATGATAAAGGTTGTTTCCATTGCTGGATAGTCATATTATTGTTTAATAGTAACAGTAATATGAATTGGTAAAGGTGAGCTAAAAATGAAAGGTTATATTGATAATCTATATTCTTAGGTTGCAAAGCCTCTCATATTAGAAACAGAGAAAACAGATCATGAATCTGAGAATACAGCATTATCTATGAATAGCCAGCAGTGTAAGTATCTATTGATTGACCTGGTGTGACAGTAACTAAATATTCCAGGGTGTCATGTGTCCAAATACCTTTTATACTGTAAATAGAGCATCTTAGTCTCCTTCTTGTGTTCTGACTTTGACACCAACAGCATCGTCCTGTTTGAGGATTAAAGTCAAATTGAGAGAGAATACAGTGTAAATAACAAGAATATAAGAGATTAAAATGATGTTTTCATACAACTTTTGAATAATTATGTTCTACTTTTTCAGTCCTTTTTAGGAATTTTATTTTGCACAGACAAAGAACAACTTCTATAGAAATTTCCAAGAATTAGTGAGATTTCATTGATTTAATAGTTTAGGTGCCCAGATTTTTAATAAGAAGAGCCATAAATCAAATTTGATCGAGGGTCATGACCTAAAAGTAAATGGTGCATATTTTTTATAAATAATTGAAATTGTAAAAAATGTTTAAAAAATTTTAAATTATTTGTAAACAAGTTCTCTTAGATTTTTTTTTTTTTTTTTTTTTTTTTTTACATATATACACTACCAGTCAAAAGTTTTTGAACAGTAAGATTTTTAATGTTTTTAAAGAAGTCTCTTCTGCTCACCAAGCCTGCATTTATTTGATTCAAAATACAGCAAAAACGGTAAAATTTTGAAATATTTTTACTATTTAAAATAACTGATTTCTATATGAATATATTTTAAAATGCGATTTATTCCTGTGATTTCAAAGCTGAATTTTTAGCATCATTACAGTCACATGATCCTTCAGAAATCATTCTATTATTCTGATTTGCTGCTCAAAAAACATATTTTTATTATGTTGAAAACAGCTGAGTATTTTTTTCATGTTTCTTTGATGAATAGACAGTTCAGAAGAAGCATTTATCTGAAGTAGAAGTCTTTTATAATGTTATAAATGTCTTTATCATCATGTTTGAACAATTTAAAGCATCCTTGCTAAATAAAATGTATTATTTCTATAATTTCTTTCTCAAAAATAAAATAAATAAATAAATAAAAAATAAAAATAAAATAAAATAAAATAAATAAATAAATAAATAAAAATAAATTAATAAAATAATAATTATACTGACTCCAAGCTTCTGAATAGTATATTGTATAATTTTACAAATTTCATTTCAGATAAATGCTAATCTTTGGATATTTCTATTCATCAAAGAATCATAAAAAAGATGTACTCAGCTGTTTTAAATATTGATAATAATAATAAAAAAATGTTTCTTGCGCAGCAAATCAGCATATTAGAATGATTTCTGAAGGATCATGTGACACTGAAGACTAGAGTAATGATGCTGAAAATTTAGCTTTGATCACAGGAATAAATTATATTTTAAAATATATCCAAATAGGAAGCAGTTATTTTAAATAATAAAAATATTTCACAATATTACTGCTTTTGCCGTATTTTGGATCAAATAAATGCAGGCTTGGTGAGCAGAGGAGACTTCTTTAAAATACATTAAAAATCTTACTGTTCAAAAACGTTTGACTGCTAGTGTATAAATTAACATACATTAATAAATTAACAACAACAAAAAGTTCAAATTAAAATCTAAATAATTTTAGGTCATTTTAATGCAGGGGCCTCTTACATTGAGTGCAGTTTGATGTAAAAATCACACCCTTAAAAGTAAAAAAAAAAAAAGCTTTTGGACCATATTTATCTCAACATCTTTGGGTGAGTAAAAAAATGAGTGAGATTATATGCACTGAAATTTGTACAGACTAAAAATAAGCAGTGCAAACAATATCTGTTATGTAGTTTCTATAGATCCTCATGCTTCCTGTCACTTCTAGAAGATTAACTATAATCCTGAGTCTGCAAAGCTGTCAACAACTTACAAAAGCTGTCAAATACTCAACCATTTGGATCTTTTGGTTTAGCTGTTTTAAGTTAAATTGCATATTTTATTACATTTTTATAGCATTTCTATTAATTACATCATTAATTTATTCAATTAAATTGATTAAATTACATTTAAATACTGTTTCTTTCATAATAATCAAACTGAGCGTTTTCAATTTTTAAGCATTAAATTGCCTCGTTAGTTATACTTTTTAGGTCTCTCCACATTTCCAAAATTGTATAGAAAATGATACGTCTAAGATATGTAAATCTGTGTATTAAGCAATATGGATATATTTTAAAGTAAATTTCCACATTTTGCTTTAAAACTTGATTTAAGCAGATATTTTAATTGTATGTTTATACAGAGTACTAAATCTGTTTTTTGCTCTTCAGCCAAATTATAAAAATATATGAGAGTATAATCATGTCAAATGGCCATGAATTCTTTATGTCCTGCACCTTTAAATATAATCATTTGTTTTTTTGTTTTTTTTTTTCCCCCAGCACTTTATTTTCTTTTGTTATTGGCGTATACAGTCCCTGTACAGTCAACATCTCTAATGTGTAAGTGCTTATGCTCCTCCAGAAACATGTCCTGACCTGCCATGCCATTACCTGTAACCCACTCCTGAGACCTGAGCTCAACCCCTCTGTGGAAACGTCTCGCAGCAGCATGTGATTACAGCTCTGTCGGCAGTTTAACTGCAGTCCCTGACAGTCAGCAGCATTAGCCGAATCCTAAACTGACACAGGAAGCCTCCACGCACGCCGTTTCCCTACAAGTCAAGTTATATAATCAGATTTTTACCCTCTCGCCGGGACGCTTGTGTGTCGGAGGAGGATTAGGTCGGGATCAAAGAGCCACATTATACAGGATGTCACTTTTTTTCTAAAGAATTATTGAAGCAACTCAGGGGCTTTATGTAATATTACTTTTGCATTCGATTTTGGTCAGATGTTATTGAGCAGTACATTTAACCCCATGTTTCTGGGGTAAAATATGTTGTTTAAATATATGATGTATACAAGCCAGAGATTACATCATTGTCATTTAAGTTAAAGTGGAACCTTCTGCAACCTGCTAATCATTTGTAGATTTAATTTTGTAGACTTTGTTGTCACAACATCAAGCTTTTCACTTCACTACCTTCATGTTTCCTAAGCAACCTGACTTTTAATCAACTAGTGTCAAGGTGATTTTTCCCAGCTGAATAACCACAGGTGCAGTTCATCACAATAACTACAACATGAGCCAGTTAAGGTCAAAAGTTTACATCCCCCTTTCAGAATCTGCAAAATGTTAATTATTTTACCAAAATAAGAGGGATCGTACAAAATGCATGTTATTATTTAATTAGTACTGACCTGAATAAGATATTTCACATAAAAGATGTTTACATATAGTGCACAAGAGAAAATAATAGTTGAATTTATAAAAATGACCCTGTTCGGAAGTTTACATCCCCTTGATAATACTGTGTTCTTAGCTTAATAATTCACAGCTGTGTTTTTTTTTTTTGTTTAGTGATAGTTGATCAGTCCCTTATTTGTCCTGAACAGTTAAACTGCCTGCTGTTCTTCAGAAAAAATCCTTCAGGTCCCACAAATTCTTTGGTTTTGGAACAATGATACATTAATAGCTGGGGGGTGAAAACTTTATGAATTTGAAGATCAGGGTAAATTTAACTTATTTTGTCCTCTGGGAAACATGTAAGTATCTTCTGTAGCCTCTGAAGGGCAGGACTAGTTGAAAAAATATGAAATGTACACATCTCTATTCCTTTCAAAAGTTTTCACCCCCCATCTCTTAATGCATTGGGACTTTTTTTACTTAATAATAAAAAATGAAAAAAAAAAAACACCCACACACAGCTGTGGATCATTCAGGTAAGAACAAAGTATTAAGAATCAAGGGGATGTAAACTTTTGAACCAAGTCATTTTTATAAATTCAACTATTATTTTCTGTTGTGAACTATATGCAAACATATTTCATGTGAAATGTCTTATTCAGCTCAGTACTAAATAAAAAATAACATGCATTTTGTATGATCCCTCTTATTTTGGTAAAATAATTAACATTTTGCAGATTCTAAAAGGGGGATGTAAACTTTTGACCATAACTGCATATATAAACAGTTCATCCAAAAATGGAAATTTGTTGAGAATTTAATACTCTCAGGCCATCTAAGATGTAGATAAGTTTGTTTCTTCATCAGAACAGATCTGGAGAAATGTAGCATTACATTACTTGCAGTGAATGGGTGCCATCAGAATGAGACTCCAAACAGTTGATAAAAACATCACAATAATCCAGTAATAATCCACATGACTCCAACCCTTGAGTCAGTGTTTTGTGAAGTGAAAAGCTTCACTAAAGTGTTTTAAAGGGGTCATATAATAAAAATCTGATTTTTCAGTGTTTAAGTGCTATGAACGGGTCCCCGGTGCATCTGCAAACCCGGAAAATGTGAAAAAGGACAACCCAGTAACTTTGCTTTGGTGAGCCTTTCTCTGCAAGCGTGTGAAAAAAACAAGCTGCTCAAATTTCACTCCCCCCGTGATGTAGAAAAGGGATCTTATTATAATATTATTTACTGTATATTACACTGCTGCCACACAGATCTAATATAAACATGCGATTTCTTTCCCAGCTGTTTACCTTCACAGACATAACCGATTGTTTTTGTAACTCATGTGTTTTTAACATAAACTTGTGTGTATTGACAGTTTAAGCACCATAAGACATGAAAGAACTTAGTTTAGTACTCACATGCTTGGTGACAGTTGCTTTCTGTGCGCGTTCTTTGGATGTGTCCGCTCAGAAAACACTATATCAGAAGTTTAAACTAATATGGCTTTAAAACGCATGATTTCAGTGCGATAGACATGATAAAACCAAACAGAAGTTTTTGGCAGAATACCTGTGGCAGGAGTTGTAAAGGCACTGTATTCTGGAAAAAGGGGTGGGGAGCAGCAGCTCATTTCCATTTAAAGAGACATGCACAAAAAAAAAGTGTTTTTGTTTTTACTCAAAATCATTTTCAAAATCATATAATAAATGAGGTATTTTGAGCTAAAACTTCACAGACACATTCTGGGGACACCGGAGACTTATATTACATATTGTAAAAAGGACATAACAGGTCTCCTGTAAATTATAAAAAGTTTTATTAAAGGCATGTCATACTGCAGACTATGCTATGGTTTGAAATTAGCATTGGAAACCTGCATTAAATTAAACTATGTATTTGTAGTAGAAAAATCAATGACTCGATACCAAGTAAAATCAATAATTTATTCAACAATTTTCCATTTTTTAAAAAATAAATTAATGAAATACATAAATAAACAAACAACCAACATTAAAGATAATGACCAGCAAGATCAAAGGCATTTAGACAGCAAGAACCAAATGAACCAGCCATTTGGTTTTCAGCAGCTAACAATAGTTAACAACAATTTTGCCAATACCACCGAAAAAGAACAATCATGGTATCTTATGCATGTGATCATCTATATATTGCTTTGGTAAACTAAAGATAATCTACACTACAATGACTAAACACTATTATTTTTTTTCTTCAAGTATGAACGTTCCTCCTTTATTAATAGGCAGTTACATCCGGTTTCGTTTAGGATACGTCATCCCCGACCCTGTGTTACGTTACCCTTCACCGTCTTTAAGAGCGCGTACATACCAACACATAAAGCCGCGGTACATTCTTTATATCCTACCATGAAACATTTACATACAATAATTATTCATTATAGGACACAGCTGAGGAAATTGTTTTAGCTTTCACAACTATGACAATCTTTGATGTGTAAATAAAGTTACAATCCACTACAGTACATATGTAACTGCTAGCACAACAATGGTGGAGTTCATGTATTATATGTACTATATGTGAGTAGTGGTTACATGATTATTATTATTGTTTAATTTTTTGTTAGTTAAGGTTTGCCCTGAACTAAGCCGTGATTCTAAGCCCTTCTAATTATAAGTGAATGTGTAGTTTGTCAGTAAAGGCTAACATTATGCTACAACACATGGAAGAGACTAGAAAGGTAATGTGTAACTGGTAGTTGGAGGTGTTTTTGTTTATCAGCTCCTGATTTTTTTTTTTTTTCCATCTGGACAGAGCTGGATCATTCCTATTATGCAGTATGCATACGAAGTTTTCTTCATATTTGATACTGGATAAAACATTTTTAAAGACACCATTAAAAGAAACTTTAAATATTAGTTTTCTTTGATCAAAACTGACCATTCGCAAAAACCCGCCGTAGTGAAAAATACATCGCGGAACAAAGAGGAAACTGACAACACGTCGACAGACAAGACAGAGCAGGTTACTTCTGGTATGAAACAAGGTCTCCACTTTAAAATGTTGTCATTTTTTAAGAAATTCAAGCAATAACTACCGTTTTGTGTCGTGACAGGTCACTGTATTGCCTCAATCAATGTGAACCGATCGTTTTTTATTTACTTAAAGCATGAAATAAACATGAATGAACGTCGGAGTGTATTTTATTTTAACCAAGGAAAGACGTCAATACACCCAATTTTTCAAGTTTAAGTCCACCAAAGTTAAAGGAACACTCCACTTTTTGTGCTAATAGCTTAGCACAGATCATTGAATCAGATTAGACCGTTTGTCATAATTCTGACTTTATAACCTGCAATTGTGATAAAGAAGGCAGAATTGCGAGTTCATATCTCACAATTCTGACTTCATTTCTCAGAATTTAGAGTTTATATCTCACAATTCTGACTTTTTTTCTCAATTGTGAACTTACATCTCACAATTCTAACTTTTTTGTCAGAATTGTGAGCTATAAACTCACAATTGCGAGTAATAAATTCGGAATTCTGAGAAATAAATTCGCAAAAAAAATCATTTCTGAGAAATTACTTTTTTCTCAGAATTGCGAGTTTATATCTCACAATCTCACAAAAAATTCAGAATTACAAGAAATTCTGAGAAATGAAGTCAGATTTTATAACTCACAATTGTTCTGACAAACTCACGCAGTTCTGACTTTATAACTTGCAATTGCGAGTTTATATGTATCTCTTAATGTATATGTATAACTCTTAAATCTGACTTTTTTCTCGAACTTGTGAGATATAAACTCACAATTACTGGTAATAAAGTCAGAATTCTGAGAAATAAAGTCAAAATTTCAAGATATAAACTCACAATTTCTTAGAATTGTTTATATCTCGCAATTCTGACTTTATAACTCGCAATTGTGAGTTTATATCAGGCAATTCTAATTTTAAAAATGCATAAATTTATATTTTTATATTTATATTTAAGTATAAATTTATATCTCACAATTTTGACTTCATTTCTCAGAATTTAAAGTTATATCTCGCAGTTCTGATTTTTTTCGCAATTGCGAGTTTACATTTCACAATTCTGACTTTTTTTTTCAGAATTGTGAGATATAAACTTACAATTGCAAGTAATCAATTCAGAATTCTGAGAAATAAACTTGCAATTCTGAGAAACAACTTTTTTCTCAGAATTGTGAGTTTATATCTCATAATCTCAGAAAAAAAGTCAGAATTGTGAGACAAAACTATTCTACCAAATGAAGTCAGACTTTATAACTCGCAATTGTGAGTTTATATCTCACAATTCTGAAAAAAAAAGTCAGAATTGTGAGATAAAAAGTTGTAATAACCTTTTTATTCAGTGGCAGAAACAGGCTTCCATAAATAACTAACTTTAACAAAAAAATATTTTTTGAAGTTACAAATTAAACAAAGATTATTGGATAAAGTTTCACAAGAAAATACTGTTCTACTTCAAAATTTTATGTTTAATTACATTTTAATTCATGTTTAATTTTATGTTTAATTCAATTCAGTTTAAGTTAGTTGTCGATTTTGTTGTAACTATTTATAAAATTTACTAGCAATTTCTAATTAAATACTGTTTCAAAGTAAAAGTTTTCATTGTAGGTTGGAATTCATTTTGGGGTATTTGGAAACAAATGTAAAGCAAATGCGCCAAATTTCACACGGGAACACAAAAGTTTTGTGAACTTTGAAATACACATTTTCCTGCTTTCTCATATTTTTTTTTCATCCTAATTTTTTTATGTTTGCGTAAATCATAAAGTTATAATTCATACATTTTAGGTGCCTGAGTTTTACCAGAACATATTTCAGAAAGTCTAGCATATCCTTTTATAGAAATGCAACCATGCATTTTTTGAGAAAAAAAAAAAAAGTTCAAAATGTACTGCGTAAGAGGAATGACCCAGCTACTGCATTCCTCGCCCTGATGTTTATACATAGGGCTGAATGCTGTACGCTTTTACAATCACAATGATCAAACTACATCCATTATATTACGATCTACAGCGAGCCCAAACCTCAAGTGCTTTAAATTTTTGGTCGTAAGTTGTCGAATAAACAGGCTTATTTGCCTGAATGCAGAATTCTATAATGCGAATTAATGCATGTGCTCAGAATTAGTGGGATAATGAGCATTTTCCACTTAGATGATTTCACTGAACAGTTTAAAAGGTGTTAATGCAAATATACAGTATATAGCACCTAAGTGAAAAAGGAAAGACAAGAAAAAACACCCCCTAATCCTCTTAGTGTTTTAAGATTCTTATGCTTCTAACACAGTCAGATCACAACCAAGTCCAACACAGCAGCTCGATTAAGAAAACAAATATTACACCATAAGGACTAGGCCTGCGTCACCTCCATAGATTCGATGGCCAGCATTGATTGGACGTTGAGATTGTGCTTCAAACCGAATGCTCATTTAGAGTGGCCTGTTTCATTTTAGCAAAATAGAAAAAAAGGAAAAATAAGAGCTTTAAAAATAAAACAAGAGGGTACAGACTCAAGCAACAGCAGGGGACGTGCTCCAGAAACACCAGCGCCATCGCGAGTGATGTTTATTCAACACCACATCCTCCTTCTCCCTTTCCTTCTTCACCCGCTGATAGTGATCTTCCTCTTTCAGATACCAGACCGGAGGCCAGCGGTGCTTCTCAAAATATTCCTGGTTTTCTGCTCACATTACAACACAAGCCCAGAAAGATATCAAGGGTGAATGATATACAATAGAGTTCATGAAGCAAAAATGTGTCCTCTTAAAGGAACAGTTCACATAAAATTAAAAATTCTGTCATTTTTATTTTTAAATGCTGTATGCTGTCTGCGAAACGCAAAAGGAAGAATAACTTTACAGCAGGGTTATTATAGTATAAAACCAAAATCCTAAAAAAATGATACATAATAAATAACCATTAGCTTAAATAAAATAAAAATGAAAAAAAAAAAACGGAGCTTAATTTATTATTTAATTTAACTTGACACTAAAATAACTAAATAAACAAAAAAATGAAAATAATCTTAATAAAAAATAAATAAATAAAAAATCTTTATAAAATTAAGTATTAAATCTAATATAAAATATATTAATATATTATTTTATATATATATAAACTATATTAAAATATAAATATAATATTAAATAGACATAAAAAACTAATAAAATAACATAAAACTAAATTAACAAATTAAAGTGAAAGCCGAAAATCTAAGAATAAAATCTAACTCAGAATAAAGAAACAGTGTGAGCATTTTGCAAAAAAAATATACTTGTCTGCTTTCAATTTAATATTAGTTTATTATTATTATTTATGTATTTATTTTTTATTATTTTTTATTTTTTATTTTTTGGTAACCCTTTACAATAAGATTTCATCAATTAGCAATGGTTAATGCATTAACTAACATTAACTAGCGATATGCAGTACATTTGTTACAGTATTTATTAAAGTTTGTTAATTAAAAGTTAAGAAAAATACAACTGTTTAATGTTAATTCATGTTAATATTACAATTAAAATTGATGCTACTTTTATTAATTATGTCATTAATTATACAACTTCTGATTTTTGTATTGCATTACTAAATGTTGAAATTAACATTTACTAACATTAATAAATGCTTTATTAAAGTATAATGCATAATTTAATGATGTATGTTTATGTGTTTTCATCGTTAATTCACATTAACTAATGTAGTTAACCAACAGTGTATTTTTAATTGTCTTTTTAACGTTATATTTATATTTTAATTGCAACATATATATAAACTACATTAAAATAAATAGTTTTTATTATTTAATAAATAAAAGCATACTTATTTAGTGAATTTAACTTTTGGGTGAACTATCTCTTTAAAAGGACACTCATACAGTATGTGCTCTGTAATGAAGCAAAGTTAAATATTATTACAGGTGCTTTAAATCATGCATTTCCAATGGTGGCGGTTTGCATCTGTCTCATAATTGTTCAGGAAGTGCTCTAACCTGCTGATTTCGACTTGATCTCTTTGCGGTAATTGGCACATATCCTGTTGTAATGGGTGCAGATGTGGTGTAAACACCAGGCAGCGAGTTGATTAGCATTATGGAACTGTCATCAAAACAAGAGAATAAAAAACAAGACGTTAACGTTTGTGTGTATTTAGTCTAAATACTGGAATATGATCACTGTAAACAAAGGCTGTCATCTTGTATTCTGAAATGAAATTTTACTATGAATTCTCACAGCTACTGGCAAATCTTTGAAGGTTATTGTACAGCAGGCTTAAAGGAAGATGAAATGACACCAACAATATAGTGACTTGTAACACTGGTTGCTCCAAGAAAACCAAAACTGCAGTAGGTTTATTGTAAGTAGCTTGATTTTATTGTAGAGACACTGGATGTTTACATGAAACAACCTGTGTTTTTGAATACTGTTAAATTACAGTTTAAAACTGAGCCTGGATCTGTTTGTTTACAGCACTCTCTTTGCAACTAATGTTGCCAGTCGTTTCTTTAAGTGTATGTTTTTTTTTTTTAAATATATCTATATATTTACTAGGGCTATAAAAAATAACCTACCTGATGTCATGATGAAAACGTACCTGTGGGAACTTTTTCACAAGATGCAAAATACATACCAATAAGTACATATGCAGTTTCCAAAAGAAATAAACACTAGAGGTGGTAAAACAGCGAGCACTTGTAATTGTTTTTATACACAGTTAATGTTACAGCTCCATATGTTTTGGAACAAGCTTGCTCGGTAGTTTAACCGGCACTGAATTAAACTTAGGATGTGGAATCCTTGGGTACAAATCCCGTGAAAAAACATGGCTCATGATGAAAGAGCTGAAAAATGAGGGATTAAAAAATAAGCTAAAACGGCATGCTTGCAATTATGTTTTTACGTCACATTCGCTTTTATTCATGCATCGGGTAGGTTTAGGTGTACTCAAATGGTACATTATTTTAAAACGTCACAGAGCATTAGAGTTATAGCGCCACTCAGTGGACATTTCAAGTCAGAACTGTGGTGACACGTACAAAACTAACATCACATAAAACGTACCATATGTACGTTCATCTGTTCCGGGAAAAAAAACGAACACTCTTTTGCGCCACTCAGTGGACATTTCACATCGAATATGTCACGAAACGTACATGGTGGTACGTATTCCGCGTCTTGCGAAAAAATTCCCAGTTATGTTTTTTTGAGATTATTTAGAAACATTTTTTTTAGATTTTTTTCTGATTAATATGGAATGATGAACATAATTACTGCAATAGCTATTTTTATTTCACAAAGCTAAACTAATGTTTTAGCACGAACATATATGCTAATTACAAGCCCCCAGTCCTGGTTCTCAATCCAAAATAAATGGTACAATCTCAAATAAATGGCTATAATTACTCATTTTTATCTTCAGAATTGAAAAAAGTATAACAGAGGTATTGATTTTGGACATAATGTCCTTGACAGGACTCAGCAAAAAGTTGCCATTAAACAAATATCGTTAAATTATATTTCCTTTATACTGATTCAAATTCATTTTATTTCTTTATCTAACCAGGTTAAAAATTCACTGAGATTAAAAATCTCCTTTACAAGCATGATCTGGCTAAGGACAGCAGCAAGTAACATAAATATACAAAATGTATAACATCCAACACAATACAACACAATCATGAATCGTAACAACAATTTATTAGGAGGATAAAGCATAGAATCTGTTAAAATACCTAAAATATCAGTGATATGAGTATGGTCAGCTTTAAATTATTTTGTAGATTATTCCAGGCAAAAGAAACATTGTAATTAGTTCTGCTAGGACCCGAGAAACATTAAAGGGAAAGTTCACTCAAAAATGAAAATTCTGTCATTAGTTATTCACCCTCATGTTGTTCCAAACCTGTAAGACCTTCGTTAATCTTTGGAACAAAAATTAAGATATTTTTGATGAAATCTGAGAGCTTTCTGACCCTAAATAGACACAACAACAATGCAACTACCACGTTCAAGGTCCAGAAAGGTAGTAAGGACACTGATAAAACAGAGAAGAAATTGTGGAATAAAGTATGTCACACAGACTATTTTAACAATATCCTTACTACCTTTCAAGGCCTTGAACCTGTCAGCCACATTGCTGTCTATGCAGGGCCAGAAAGCTTTCAAATTTCATCAAAAATATCTTACTTTCTGTTCTGAAGATAAACAAAGTAGGGACGCTCATTTTAACCAACAGAAAGAATTTTGACCGATTAATACAATCAGTTAAACGGTTTAAAAGGTTTTTCTTTTAGTAATTTATCAACAAATTTTAAAACGTTTGCTGGATGGTTAAAATAAAATAAAATTGCATTTTTGAGAGAACAAAAAGATAAATCTCGTAGGCCTATAACGTTAAGTCGCATTTTATTATTACATTCAGAAATGGACCTGATGCCGATATAAACAAACACTATAAACATATGCTAGGTTATTTTAGCTCCCCTCACTCCACAAAAAATCCTTTTAATGTAACAGTATTCAGAAAAGAACAAGAATGAAAAATATAAGAAGCTAGGCTATTTAAACGACAAGCCAAAACAAATTAATTTAGGCTAAAGCGAAATTGAAACTAACGTTGGGTCTCTCATACGACACAAATCCAAATGTTTCCATCTTCGAGATGTATTTGAATACCAAAATATTGTTTATTATGTAAAACGGGTTTTGTACTTCACTCGCATTCCAATATCTACATAAAACAAATTGTTTGGCATAATATCACGGCAGTACGTTGATAATGATTAAGCAGTGTGATTTTTCCATATGTTTGGCTGACTGTATTTTATTAAGATAATGGAAAGGTTGCATTGTCAAGTTAGCAAAGCTTTAAACTTTGTGCGCGTGTGGCGCAATCACTTGATTTTTTTTTCCTTCTAACAGCTGAAACGACTGCTTCTAGTCATACAGATAATCGAAACTGTAAACGGTTTGCTTTTATTTGTGTACATTCACAGTAAAGCAAATCTTTGTGCTTTTGTAAAATAAAGAAAAATATGATGCCACTTTCAGACGTCTTCCTTTCACGCAGCACAACAATGAACCAAACTCTTTTTTCTTTCGTTTTGTTAATTAAGTTAAAAATAATTATTGTATAGGCCTATTCATTCGTTATATATATAGCCTAGCTTTATTATGTTTTTCTCTGTTCGCAGAAGCACTGCAGGTGCGTGGCGTGATGTGTCCATGTGAAGCCTCATTTTCTGTTGTTTGCTGCTTTTTGCGCATGTAAAATTAATCCCTGGAAAACAAATTTTGGTGTTTTTAACAGGTCACAGACACCTATCCTTTCTAAAATAATTAAATTCCAATTTAAAATATCCACATAAAACAAATTGTTTGGCATAATATCACAGCAGTATGTTGATAACGATTAAGCTGTGTGATTTTTCCATATGTTTGGCTGACTGTATTTTATTATGATAATGGAAAGGCTGCATTGTCAATCTAGCAATGCTTGATTTTTTTCCTTCTAACAATTGAAATGACTCCTTCTAGTCATACAGATAATCGAAACTATAAACAGTTTGCTTTTATTTGTGTACATTCACAGTAAAACTAATCTTTGTGCTTTTGTAAAATAAAGAAAAATAGGATGCCGCTTTCAGCCGTCTTTCTTTTACGCAGCGCAAAAATGAACCAAAACTCCAAATCCTAGGTCACAAACACTTATCCTTTCTAAAATAATTAAATTCTAATTTAAAACAATCTTTTGGGTTAACGGTTAATAATCGGTTAATGAGCGTCGGCTGTCGGTTAGGAAAAATTACCGAAATGAACATCCCTAGAATGAAGGGTCTTGCAGGTGACTAATTAATGAATGACATGAGGGTGAGTAATTAAAGAGAGAATTTTCATTTTTGGGTGAACTATCCATTTAAGATATAACAGGTCATTTGAACGAAGATTATAACATGCATTAGTATTATATTGTATTTGTAATTTAATTTGCATATTTATTGTGTAGAGATATTTCCGACTACAAGTTTTAACATTCTGGGTGATTAATCGCCACTCACCACATCAAACCTATGTGATTAATTAGCACTAATTTTTACATTACAATATTAGCACTAATATTTACATTTATACATTTAGCTGACACTTTTATCCACTATCAATTATCCACTTTAATAAAAAAAAGTCGATTTACCTGAGCAAGCTCTAGATAGGTGAGTACCTCTCCATCGATATCCTGTCCATCTTTAGATGCTTTTACTAACTCGCTCACAGCGTATTGCTCTGAGGAGAGAAAACATCTGTTAAACAGAAGGCACATTTAGATTTTCCACTCAGAATTTGCTAGTAAAATGCACTAATAATTACAAACAAACAGCAAGTAACAGAAAGACTGAAATAGTATTTTCTTGTAAAAAATGTTCCAGTAATCATCAAACAAATTCAAGTGTATTTTAAGCAAAGTTATTTACACAGACTTATATTTCATGATGCTTTGCTACTCTATCAGAATGTAAATAAACTGCGGCATGAAAATAGAAACTCTTTTTTCCTCAGGGGCGGCGCAGGCTACGCAAAACCTGAGGTAAATAGCTGCATCTGGAGTCACAGATAAATTTCAGCCTGTCACCACCACGTCATTAGATGACGTGCGCCGGACAGATTGTAGTGTGTGCCACACAAAGCTCCGCGGAGACGTTCTCTTTTATTTGGCACCTTGACATCGCTCGTTGCTAGGCAACACAGAATGAAAGGGCTAAAAGGCCTGTTTGCTTTAGATCCGAGGTGGCCGAGCGGCTCTGCCCTGTGCTTGAGGAACGCGCGTGTTGTTTTGTGTGCCATTCGGAGCGTGTGGCGGGGCGTTGGCAGAGAGCTCACCTGTCAGGGCGATGAGCCGTGGAAGGCACAGTCTGTTGGCCAGGGCGATTAGCTCCATTGGGTCCAGGTCTGCCATGGGCGACAGCTGATTGGTGTAGAGATACTCCAGCACTGCCTGCATACATACCCTGCTGGTGTTGGGGAATGAGACCTGGCAACACACGTGTACGTACGTCATTATTCTTCAAACAATCAATTTCTTCAATTCCATCTGGTGCCGCTAAGTCGGCGTGAAATAGCGTTTACAACCCATTGACTTCTGAAATGTGACAATTCGGAGGGAAATAGGAAATCGGTGGGGTAAAATGTAGAACAAGACTTGATTTTATCTTCAGGGAATTGATTTCGTGGACGCCTGTATTTGACAGGTTGTTGGAGAGGTTGAAAAATAAGAGGACTTGTTAAGATCTATCAAAGATGAAAATCAGTTAAGAATTAGAGCATGTTATAAGTTGCACAAAAAGCCTGTTGTAGCCTGCAGATGTTACTCCAAAGATTTGTTTTTACTCAGTCTAAACCAATCTGTCAGGTTGATTTAGTCAGACTACTGTACATTTTGACCATATTAAAACCAATTGATTTATTTAAAAGTTCCCTGTTAAATATAATTCAATGACACATTACCAGTCAAAAGTTTGGACAAAAAAGTCAAAAGATTTTTTTTTTTCCTGAAGCCTCTTCAAGGCTGCATTTATTTGATTAAAATACAGTAAAACACTAAGAGACAATAAAGACATTTATAATGTAATAAAAGATTTGTATTTCCAATAAATGCTCTTCACTGAGCTTTCTATTCATAAAAAAAATCATGGTTTTCACATAAATACTAAGCAGCAAAGACATTTTGACATTAATAATTGAGCACCAAATCAGCATAATAAAATAATCCTGACCTTGTGACCCTGAGGACTGGAGTAATGGCTGCTAAAAATTCAGCTTTGCATCACAAAAAAAATCTAATTTTAAAATATATTTAAAAAGAAAACTATTTTAAATTAAATTATAATGATATTTCACAATATAACAGTTTTTACTGTAAGCTGAGTCTTTTTTTCCAATATTGCACAGTTGGGGTCAAAAGTTTACACCCCCCTTTCAGAATCATTAAAAATGTTAATTATTTTACCAAAATAAGAGGGATCATACAAAATGCATGTTATTGTTTATTTAGTACTGACCTGAATAAGATATGTCACATATAAGATGTTTGCATATAGTAGAGAAGATAATAGTTGAATTTATAAAAATGACTCCGTTCAAAAGTTTACATCCCCTTGATACTTAATACTGTGTTGTTACCTGAATGATCCACAGATGTGTTTTTTTGTTTAGTGATAGTTGTTCATGAGTCCCTTGTTTGTCCTGAACAGTTAAACTGCCTGCTGTTCTTCAGAAAAATCCTTCAGGTCCTACAAATTCTTTGGTTTTCCACCATTTCTGTGTATTTGAACCTTTTCCAACAATGACTGTGTGATTATGAGATCTATCTTTTCACACTGAGGACAACTGAGGGACTCATATGCATGCAACTATTACAGAAGGTTCCAATGGTCACTGATGCTCCAGAAGGAAAAACCATGCATTTCACGCCGGGGGGTGAAAACTTTTGAACAGAATGGAGACGTGTACATTTTTCTTATTTTGTCTAAATATCTTATTTTAAAATATCTTATCAGAGGCTACCGGAGATGTTTGCCAGAAGACAAAATAAGTTAAATTTACCCTGTTTTTACCAATGCATCGAGTTTCCTCAGTTGTCCTCAGTGTGAAAAGATAGATCTCAAAATCATACAGTCATTGTTGGAAAGGGTTCAAATACACAAAAATGCTGAAAAACAACAGAATTTGTGGGACCAGTAGGATTTTTCTGAAGAACAGCAGGCAGTTTAACTGTTCACGACAAACAAGGGACTCATGAAAACTATCACTAAACAAAAAAACACAGCTGTGGATCATTCAGGTAACAACACAATATTAAAAATCAAGGGGATGTAAACTTTTGAACCAGGTCATTTTTATAAATTCAACTATTATTTTCTCTTGTGGACTATATGTAAACATCTTTTATGTGAAATATCTTATGCAGGTCAGTACTAAATAAACAGTAACAAGCATTTTGTATGATCCCTCTTATTTTGGTAAAATCATTAACATTTTTAATGGTTCTGAAAGGGGGATGTAAACTTTTGACCTCAACTGTATATTATATTGTTGTTGTTATTACATTTTCTTTTTTTATATAATGATTTATTGAGTTCTTTTTTAAGGAAGTTTAATGAAAAAAAATATTTTCTGGAATAACATGCACAGATGAATGAATGCTTCAAAAGATGACTAATGTGTATTCAAAATGTAAATAGGGCCCATAGTGATTTCATGTTGACTTTCACAGGATTTATAGGTGATTACAAAAGAAGTGTAAAACTCAAATTATTAATCAGTATAGATTTTAATTCAACCATTAAAAAATACTGTGTATTTAACAGACTCTGGTCAGCTGACCTCTGGTGTCGGGACTATTCAGTCTATAATCTCTATGAAACTGACAGCCGGCTCTCCAGCAGTCCAGCATTACTAAGCACATTTGGTTGAACACGCAGATAGAGGCTGCTACGTAACTCATTACATAATACTCTTCAAGGGCAAGCACATTAGATTGCTGTGTTGTGCCGGGTTAGTCTAACCATTCCAAAAGAGAGTGCAAGAAACAGAGGCATGCTCTTATGGATTTCAGCAAGCAAGCTGTGGACTTAAGTCTGAAAGTAGGACGCTATCTAAAATAAAGCTGTCCCAATTGTTACACTGGCATGAAATGTCAGAGCACTAAGGCAAAAAAAAAAAAAAAATAAATAAAAAAATAAAAAGACCAGCCATCATGTATTGAGTCCCTTGTGCAAAGATTAGCTGTAGAGGAAAACATATCACTGTCTCTGAATGACGTCTGCTTTTCCTCCTTAGGGAGGAAACTCGGTTTGCTTTATTCCACCTGTTAAGGAGAGGAAATTAATGAACGGTGCCACAGATGAAAGCGTCTATTTGGACAGTGGAAACAGGATTAAGCGTGCATGTGGCAGCCGTGAAATGGCCAAAAAGCATAATGTTTGCTTCAGATAGCAGGAAGTAGCTGTATTGACTGTGCATCTCAGTTCATTACTTATAAATTATGCACTTAAATGGCTAGAAATGAACGTTTTATGTTGGGAAATGTACTATAAGGTTATTATAAAGAATAAAAATGATTCAAAAGACAAAAACTAGAAAAATAATTTTAAATATTGTAAAAAAAAAAAATGTTATATAACAATACAAATGTGCACTAAAATATACTCAAAAACTCCATAAATCTCAATAGGGGGAAAATGAGTTTTGGAAACCAAATTTAATACGGAAACAAAATTAAAAAAATGAAAGCACTTTCCCAAATTTCCACTTTAACAATTACTACAGCTAAACTGAAATTGAAAATCAATGCAAATGAATGACATTTTCAAAAATGTAATAATAACCCCACTATATTGTGAATTAAATGTCTGGTAAGACAACATCATGCACTCCAAACAGGTCATGAGAGTTGACAGATTATTCATCACGGCAGAAATAGATTTTCAAAACGTCACTTAGAGACACCAGGACTAGACTATTTTAGTTATTCAAGAATTTGATGCAATTTGTTGGCAAGCCAGTGTCTGTAAAATGTGTCAGTGCGCATCTATTTGAGTATGTAAGCGCATGTAAATGTCTGAACGGTGTGACCTTGTACCATCTGCTTGAGAACTGGCAGACTCATTAATGCTTAGGACGAAATAAAGATGTTCTGTAGACTTGACAGTGCCCTAACTGGAGATCATTAAACATTGTTTTCACACTCACCTCATCATTTGCACTCTCCATGAACGAGCCCCCGAATAAGGCAGCCATCCAGTCACAGCTAGAGATCAACAGTGGTTTGTGGGCGTTAATGGTGCCGTCATCCAACGTGAACACCACATCTGCAAAGAGAGTCCAAAAGATATCACTTATTGCATCTTTTACCTAGCTTGAGCATATTTCAGGAGACTATCAGATGTTACCTGTAAAGTTATTCTTGGTGAGACACTCTTTGATTCGGTTGGCCTTTCTCACATGGAACGCTTTTGTGATCTCTTGATTCATGAAGCCCTCATTGTTCATGATGTTCTCCACCATCATCCTAAGATCAAACACTTCTAGGATCTCTGCGATCTGAGCGACCTTCATCAGGTCCTTCTCCTTCTCATCCAGCTCACCAGTGTAGAGGAAGCGTAGGACAGCGTTGAAGGGTCCATGGTGGATGGAATGATCCATCTTGACGACAGTCATAAGAGCTGGCATACCCGTAACCGGATTGATCACGTTCTCCTTGTGGATGCTGTGGAAGGCCTTGCTCCAAGAGGCCAGGGACAGCTTGGTGCGCCGGTGCATTCCACTGAAGCTCATCATCTTGAGGGTTCCATCACTCTTGGATGCCCTAAGCGAGCAAGGTGACAGATTGGGGAGAACGGTGACGTCCTCTTCCGTGTCCAGGCTTAGCGTGCGCATCAGTTGATCCCGGCCGTGACGCTCGGTTACCACCAAGCACTGGGACTCGTCTGAGAAGTCCATCTGAAAGAGGTCGAAGAATTTGGAGGATGAGGTAGACAGGTAGATCCTGTGGGCAAACAAGTGGACATGTTCCTGAATGACGAACATAACATCAGCGCACAGGGGGCTCTCAAGAAGCTGCCGAGGGCCATCCCGGTTTTTGGCTGGGCACTCTGGGATCTTAATAAGTGGCGGAGGAGCTTTGGGTGGCAAAAATGGTGCCTGCAGCAGAGGTTTCTGGACCTTTCTCAGATGGGACTTCCAGAATTGTAGGTGGCGTCTGGAGATGAGGGCAGCTCGAATGGCATTATCAAAGATATCCTTAATGCCAAACTGATTAAAAACGCTCGTCTCGTAGTATGGGATGCCAAGCTCTTTGGCGACCTCCCTTCCACTCTCTGGAGGCAAAATATCTCCAGGTTTAATGGGCCTGTGAGAGACAAATAAATATAATCAGATCCTGAGAAATTGTTTCATGGGAATTCTAAAGGAATATCCAAGTTCTTCTTGGATTCAGAAGAACAGGAGCTTTACCAGTACCTTGATAATGGTCGCCTAGCTCTATTGACTGCCTCCAGGTCAGCGTAGCGCAAGTCCAGCTGGCAACCGACCAGGATGACAGGTGTGCGTGGACAGAAGTGCTTGATCTCGAGGTACCACATGGTTTTAACATGGTGTAGGGAGTTGGGATTGGCGATGGAAAAGCAGAGAACCACGACGTCAGACCTTCGAAAGTAGAAGTTGAGAAGTAAACTGAGTAACTAATGAAAACTGGTGTGTCTAACAACACAGGGCAAGACACCACGTAACACGCATGCTAACGGGATTGTAAGCCAGAGTGTCGAACGTGACAGGTGCCAAGCGGTATCCGTAGCAAAACCATAGTCCTTCAGTGTTTGGTGGACATGCAAAACCTGCGATCTCAATGCCAGTCTGACATTGACCCATTGACAGCACGCAAAAAGATTGCCTTTAGTTTTCACACGTCTAATGCCGGAGACCACATCTCCTTCGGCAATGCTTTTTTTTGGCTGCCTCTGTGAGGACTAGAACAAACATGATGAACGAAACAGACGAAACAAAAGCACAAAGAGGATGACATGCAGACATTCTGGCGCACTGCTGGCATACCTTCCTGTAGCAAGATTAGTACAAAGTCTATCCTGGGGAGGGGGGCAACACCCGTCACCACACGAGTAAGTGAATAATGTACGATCACCCGTTTGCCATCGTCCACAAAAGGAATCGTGCATTTCTTGCTGACTGGGCAAGCAAAGGTCTCAGCTACCACACCACACAGTTGGCAATGCAGAGAATTATGGAGATGCTAGCAGGCTTGAGGACTTACAGTGTCTCTCTTATGTTTCACAGGCTTGCATAAAGATCATAGGAGCCCTAAAACAAAAAGAGGCACAGAACAATGCTACATAATAATTTTCCTTTGTAGTCAACAACAGTTCAGGGAAATCTGTCTGAATGAGAACGACATTACTGCCAGAGTCTATAATGAAAGTCCAAAGGGACAGTAAACCAGAGTCTGATAATAGCTTTTGAAGTTAAAGATATCTGACTGCTTTGATTTGGCACTGCATGGTCCCAATAATTGCTAGGCTAAAGCCTATCCTGTCCTCACTAATGGTTTGCTGAAAACTAAACATCTCAGGTCAAAATGGGGCTCTTTGTCAATCAGCCTAGCGCTCTAGAGAAAAGCCTGTTTGATGATGAGCCAGAATCAATGCACTTCTGGTAAAACATGTAGCCTAGCACTTATTTGGGCTTCAGAATCCTTTGGCGAGCCAGCATGGAGGCAATTGCCCTCTCGATAACTAAAAAAACCTCACCCAACCTGAATAAATGAAAGCAAATCAGCATATAAGCAGCAATTAGCTTTATTAACCTTACATCATTCCAGGGAGTACACCACTCAACATGTCATTAATTAGCAATAAAACAACACCCAATATCAGACGGTGTCATTTGTAAAATTGCCGCATCCATGCAAAAAGGTCCTTGTCTCCTGTAGGTAAACTCACATAGACTGATTGCGATAAAGGTTGTGCTTTCCCACCGTCAACAATGTCAGCTAATCGCCCAGATTTATGACTTCTCTTTTGCAGAGCTGTTTCTTGTCATTCATCACTAAATGAACCAGTCACTCTCGGCAAGGAATGGGAGATATGCAAGTATGTTTAAGTGATTGAGATGTTGCTATTGTGTTGCATGGCTATTAGTGGCCAGGACTGCTTCAAGTGTAAAAATATATGTTCTACAGTCCCAAACAAGTCAAGATGAGGAATATCTTGTTAGTCAGGGGTGTTTGTTGAGACACTTCAAGCTGAGTTGTTGTATATTTTTTATTTGACTATTTGACTCAATTTTCAAATCTGTCTCATGAGATTTTAGTCTTTTTATTTTAAAGGGAACCCTGGGTATTGAGACTTGTATGGCTTAATATAGTGTAAATGATGTCTCTTACTGAAATATGTAATAGAAAACCCAAGAAAGATTTACATTATTTAAAAAATCAACATCGTTTTATACATATTTTGGACTATGGGGGGTGGCATTATTTTGATGACATCAAATGGTTGTACTCTGTGAGCTACTGGTGCTACCTGTTGCTATTTTTACCTTGACACAATTCGGAATACACAACTCGAAAAATGTATTCAAATACTGATAGGGTGCCACGTTGTGTAGCTTTTGTTTGTAATTTTCAGTCGAAGGGCAACCAGAGAAGCTATGTTAGTCTTCACTGCTTTCCTAGCGATAAAAAGAGGAGGAAAGAATGGAAAGATGCCTGTGGTCGAATAAAACTTCCTAAAGACCTGCGTCTTTGTTCTCTCCACTTTAGTCCTGATGCCTTTGAATCACTGCTGAGATTCCTTTTATGTAAAGCACTTTGAATTACCTTTGTGTATGAAATGTGCTATATAAATAAACTTGCCTTGCCTTGCCTTGCCTTTGAGACTTTTAGTAGACCACAGCTACTGAAAGAGCTTACAAACGGCACTGACAAGAAACGCTAGATGCCATCCTGGCAGGATGTAAACATGCTGACGCTTGTCATGACGCCGCGGCCACTAAAGGAGTTTCTCAGCACAGATTTTTTAGATATCCGGGGGCGTTTAGACTCCTTGTGGGGAAAAATCGATAGTACAAGCCTATGCTTATATCCATTGTCACCTGTAAGCTCTTTCAGTAACTGTGGTCATCGTACCAGTATTTAATAACGTAAATCTTTGATGGGCTTTCTACTACCTATATTAGCAAGAGACATAATTTATGTCATATTAAGCCATACAAGTCGTAATATGCGCAACTCCCTTTAACATTAAGGGATAATTCACTCATTTACTCACCCACATGTCGTTTCAAACATGTATGTTCACCGAAACTGTTAGGTTGATACCATTCTTAAAAATATGTGACCCTGGACCACAAAACCAGTCATAAGGGTACATTTTTTGAAATTGAGATTTATAAATCATCAAAAAACTGAATAAATAAGCGTTCCATTGATGTATGGTTTGTTAGCATAGGACAACATTTGGCCGAGATACAACTATTTGAAAATCTGGAATTTGAGGGTGCAAAAAAATCTAAATACTGAGAAAATCGCCTTTAAAGTTGTCCAAATTAAGTTCTTAGCAATGTATATAATCAAAAATTAAGTTTTAATATATTTACGGTATGAAATTTACAAAATATCTTCATGGAACATGATCTTTACTTAATATTCTAATGATTTTTGGCATAAAAAAAAACGATAATTTTGACTCATACAACATATTTTTGGCTATTGCTACAAATATACCCATGCTGCTTATGACTGGTTTTGTGGTCCAGGGTCACATATATTATACACATATATTATACACGGACAAACAGGTTTGGAACAATGTGAGGGTAAGAAAATAATGACAGAATTTTCATTTTGTGGTAAACTATCCCTTTAAATGTTACATAATGTAAGATTTATCATTTGTCATGAATACATCAAAACTTTTGCTCTGCGCCCATAAAGTTCCGCATATAAATAGAAAATAATTAAATGAGATGAAACAAATTATTATCCACAAATAGAAATTACCACATGGTTATTTATTATATAAACTATTTTACATTGACTGTCCAGCAATAATAACAATTATTAAAAACAATAAATATAGAAATAATAATTCTGATATATTTACATATATATTATTGATACGATTATACAAAATTATGATACAAAACCTGCCCATGCCTACTCTAACACACACAGAAATGTAGAGCCTTGAATTCTCGTTTCAAATTATGGGTTACTCCTACAGACAACAGAGTATACCAGTCACACAAGGAAGCCCTGAGTAAGATGCCCAGCGAACATCTAGAGGTCATTCTTTGAGTACGGGCCAAGCTTTATGACTCCAGACCTCAGTGCCCTGGTTTTATTTTTAGGATGCAATAAAGCAGGGAGGACTAAAAATATAATTCTATTGAACATGACTGGCCCAAAGTCAGGGAGCAAGGCATGCTCTCCAGGCAACAAGTCAGGTGTATCTGATTGAAATTGTCTAGTGTATCTGGATTGGGACTGGTCTAGCGTTAAATTACAAAATATTCTCTCTTGTAAGATAAATATGCAGAGAACCTCTCTTTAGGTTTCTAAAATCTCCCTTTAGACTGTCAGAGGAAAGATTCGGGTCATATTCATGCTCCTAAACACCATCTGTTACACAACTCCAAAAGGACATAAGAACTGAACACTACAGGAATATAATTTCTTCTAACAGGGATTCTAAGAGTCTCTTTACCCTCCCAAGCTGGTGTGAATCATAACATAAATTTGGATGCTAACAATCTATTAAGCACTGGAAAACCAATAACTAAATTACCTTTGACATGACAAGGTCACGCAGTAAAATGTAACTGGTAACAAAAACATGGCTGTATAACAAGCCATGAGCGATATTCTTCTGGTATTATTTCTGGCCACATTAAAGAGATATAATCAACAGCTGATGCTCTTTTTTAAAGGAGCATTCTAAGTGCTCAAATTTTCAATACACTTTAATACACTGGACAATGCACTATTAGGGAAGTAGGGAGTGGATTGAGACACAGCCTAGGTTTTTAACATTATCTGGTTGTGTTCGGATTCCAGTCACACTTGTGGTGTTCCCGGTCAAAAATGACCGGACTCCGAACAATTGCTTATAGATCTATAAATATGCTATATTATCGCTAAAGATTGGATTCATTCTTTTTGTCAACTTGTTTTCCTTCATTTAGGACTGGTTTCGTGTTTCTATTTGCATCCAATTAATCGTAGGCCTCATTTTTCTGAGAGAAGGTCCCTCATTTTTTGAGTGAAAAAAAATATTTTTATGAATAACTTTCACAATATGAGATAAAAATTTATAAAAATTTGCATGGTTTCTCACACTAATGTGCTTGAATGATTAATCATGAAGTTTCCTTTTAAATTCTTTTATTTTTTACAAAATTGCAAAAAGTCACACTTGTGGTGTTCCCGGTCAAAAATGACCGGACTCCAAACAATTGCTTATAAATCTGTAAATATGCTATATTATCACCAAATATTGGATTCAATCTTTCTGTCAACTTGTTTTCTTTCATTTAGGACTGGTTTCGTGTTTCTATTTGCATCCGATTAATCGTAGGTCTCATTTATGTGAAAGTAGGCAAAACTGTACAAAATTGCAGAAAGTCACTTGTGGTGTTCCCGATCAAAAATAATTGGACTCGAAACATTTGCTTATAAATCTGTCATTATGCTATATTATCACCAAATATTGGATTCAATCTTTTTGTCAACTTGTTTTCTTTAATTTAGGACTGGTTTTGAGTTTCTATTTGCATCCAATTAATCATAGGTCTCATTTATGTAAAAGTAGGCAAAACTGTACAAAATTGCACAAAGTCACTTGTGGTGTTCCTGGTCAAAAATGACCAGACTCCAAACAATTGCTTATAAATCTCTTGTTATGGTATATTATCACCAAATATTGGATTCAATCTTTTTGTCAACTTGTTTTCTTTCATTTAGGACTGGTTTTGAGTCTCTATTTGCATCTGAATAATCGTAGCCCTCATTTATCCGAAAGTAGGCAAAACTGTACAAAACTGCACAAAGTTACAAAATGTCCGGCCATTGAAAGTGAATGGGGAAGAATGAAAGTAAAAGAAACAACTAGTGTTCTGGAGCATTTTGTGCTTGCAAACATAAAGGCCTTGGCCTGTGCATGTATAGATTCATGTATACTCACGCTATCTCACACAAACTATTGTGAGTATTATATTTATTTCATCCTACCTTGGACTGCATGCAATATGCTTTTATGGTAACTCTCTCTGTGATAAACCTCTCACACACTCACACGCTCAAACTGCCTTGTCTTTAGCTTAGGTTTTGAGGCTTTCATGTTCTCACAGAGTAGATGAAAGTTTACAAATAAATGCTTTAGCACAGAGAGAGATTCAGCTTGTTGTTTTATAATATTGTCTCAGTATGACAGTGTCAGTGTGCAGGATATACAGAACTAAAATAACAGTTTTGGTTTGTTGTTCCATGAAAATTTGTTATAATGCAAATAATCTTAATGTGTTCTTTTTTTTGTGTGTCACGATGGTCAGATTTAACAGGAACAGCACAAGTGTTACTTTGTGCCCCTTTTCAGAACATAAAATTATTTCAAAATAAAGATCCTGCTTTTTGTGCTCTTCCCATTCACTTTCAATGACTGGCCATTTTTGATGAGTGTGACTTTGTGCAATTTTGTACAAAATAAAAGCATTTAAAAGCAAACGTCCTGATTAAACATTGAAGCACACTAGTGTGAGAAATAGTGCAAATTTTCATAATTTTTTCTCTCATATTGTGAAAATTATTCACAAAAAATGCTTTTTTCACTCAAAAAATTAGGTGCCTACTTTCAGAAAAATGAGGCCTACGATTAATCAGATGCAAATAGAAACACGAAACCAGTCCTAAATGAAAGAAAACAAGTTGACGAAAAGATTGAATCCAATATTTGGTGATAATATAGCATATTTACAGATTTATAAGCAGTTGTTTGGAGTCCGGTCATTTTTGACCGGGAACACCACGAGTGTGACTTTTTGCAATTTTGTGCAAAATAAAAGCATTTAAAAGCAAACTTCCTGATTAAACATTCAAGCATATTAGTGTAAGAAACCATGCACTTTTTTATAATTTTTTATTTCATATTGTGAAAATTACTCATAAAAAATGATTTTTTCACTCAAAAAACGAGGGACCTTCTCTCAGAAAAATGAGGCCTACGATTAATCAGATGCAAATAGAAACACGAAACCAGTCCTAAATGAAAGAAAACAAGTTGACGAAAAGAATGAATCCAATATTTGGTGATAATATAGCATAATGACAGATTTATAAGCAGTTGTTTGGAGTCTGGTCATTTTTGACCGGGAACACCACAAGTGTGACTTTTTGCAATTTCGTACAAAATAAAAGCATTTAAAAGCAAACTTCCTGATTAAACATTCAAGCATATTAGTGTGAGAAACCGTGCAAATTTTCATAATTTTTTCTCTCATATTGTGAAAATTACTCATAAAAAATGATTTTTTCACTCAAAAAATGAGGGACCTTCTCTCAGAAAAATGAGGCCTACGATTAATCAGATGCAAATAGAAACACGAAACCAGTCCTAAATGAAAGAAAACAAGTTGACGAAAAGATTGAATCCAATATTTGGTGATAATATAGCATATTTACAGATTTATAAGCAGTTGTTTGGAGTCCGGTCATTTTTGACCGGGAACACCACGAGTGTGACTTTTTGCAATTTTGTGCAAAATAAAAGCATTTAAAAGCAAACTTCCTGATTAAACATTCAAGCATATTAGTGTAAGAAACCATGCACTTTTTTATAATTTTTTATTTCATATTGTGAAAATTACTCATAAAAAATGATTTTTTCACTCAAAAAACGAGGGACCTTCTCTCAGAAAAATGAGGCCTACGATTAATCAGATGCAAATAGAAACACGAAACCAGTCCTAAATGAAAGAAAACAAGTTGACGAAAAGAATGAATCCAATATTTGGTGATAATATAGCATAATGACAGATTTATAAGCAGTTGTTTGGAGTCCGGTCATTTTTGACCGGGAACACCACAAGTGTGACTTTTTGCAATTTCGTACAAAATAAAAGCATTTAAAAGCAAACTTCCTGATTAAACATTCAAGCATATTAGTGTGAGAAACCGTGCAAATTTTCATAATTTTTTCTCTCATATTGTGAAAATTACTCATAAAAAATGATTTTTTCACTCAAAAAATGAGGGACCTTCTCTCAGAAAAATGAGGCCTACGATTAATCAGATGCAAATAGAAACACGAAACCAGTCCTAAATGAAAGAAAACAAGTTGACGAAAAGATTGAATCCAATATTTGGTGATAATATAGCATATTTACAGATTTATAAGCAGTTGTTTGGAGTCCGGTCATTTTTGACCGGGAACACCACGAGTGTGACTTTTTGCAATTTTGTGCAAAATAAAAGCATTTAAAAGCAAACTTCCTGATTAAACATTCAAGCATATTAGTGTAAGAAACCATGCACTTTTTTATAATTTTTTATTTCATATTGTGAAAATTACTCATAAAAAATGATTTTTTCACTCAAAAAACGAGGGACCTTCTCTCAGAAAAATAAGGCCTACGATTAATCAGATGCAAATAGAAACACAAAACCAGTCTTAAATGAAAGAAAACAAGTTGACGAAAAGTTTAAATCCAATATTTGGTGATAATATAGCATAATGACAAATTTATAAGCAGTTGTTTGGAGTCCGGTCATTTTTGACCGGGAACACCAAAAGTGTGACTTTTTGCAATTTCGTACAAAATAAAAGCATTTAAAAGCAAACTTCCCGATTAAACATTCAAGCATATTAGTGTGAGAAACCATGCAATTTTTTATAATTTTTTATTTCATATTGTGAAAATTACTCATAAAAAAAGATTTTTTCACTTAAAAAATGAGGGACCTTCTCTCAGAAAAATGAGGCCTACGATTAATCAGATGCAAATAGAAACACGAAACCAGTCTTAAATTAAAGAAAACAAGTTGACGAAAAGAATGAATCTAATCTTTAGTGATAGTATAGCATAATGAGAGATTTATGAGCAGTTGTTTGGAGTCCGGTCATTTTTGACCGGGAACACCACAAGTGTGACTAAGTGAAATAAAAGCCACAAAAAATTACGAAAATCCGAAAAAAAAATTCTGAGATGTACTTCTACCCTGTGTGAACAAAGTCAGTAAGTTTGAGTCCAATGCGATAATGTTAACTATTATTTCCGGGAAAAAGAAAATCCTTTTCGGGTCAATTTGACCCGAACACAACCAGAGGGTTTTAATCAAGATGTTTCTACGATCTTTTTCTAAAAAAAAAAAAAAAAACTAAATAAATTGGGTTTGACATATTATGCATGACTGATAATACCAAGCAGACTCTATCTGTAAAAAACAGGCCAGTAATTGATTTACTTACTTACTTATAACAGATTATAAACATAAAATGACCCTGAATGAAGTAGCAATAATATGAACATGAATGCTGCATGCTATGCATTCTAAATTTCTTGTAAATACATCTGTGAACATAACATAATTGATGTTAATTATGTTACCGCCACTACAAAGTCATCCCAAAATGAGAATGTTTTGTTTATCCTGCACTGAAAATGCCAGAAAAGAAAGCATAAAAGCAGTGAGCGTGTGATGAACGCAAAGAAAGACCTCATTAAACAAGTGCTTGACACAAAATGGCCATGAGTTAACATAACAGTGTTCAGCTGTCATGTTCGGCACGCATTCAGTTGCAAATAGCTCAGTGTCTGATGTCAGAGCGAATGATGAAAGCATCTGATGGCAGGATGCTTCCGGTCTTTCTGTTCAGTAAAGTGGTGGCACTTGCAAACTGAAGAAGCAATTAAGATTTTCTCCAGTGATTTGTTAAGATATTAACCAGAGAGCACTGAGAAATTTTCTCATGCATACCCTTATATTTACGTTATTTTCAACATTGTAGTTTAAACTGAGTCACACTGATTGCCATAATAAATAAATTAATACAAGGCACCCTAATACAATTAATATAATTTGAAAAGAAATTAAAGGCATAGTTCACTCAAAAAAATTAACTGACCCACATGTTCTTTTATGACTATTTATATTTATTCTTTGAGGAGCACGAAAGAAGACATTTAGAAAAATGTTCACGCTCCTCTTTTTTATACAATGAAACTGAATGGTGACCAAAAAAAAAAAAATCATTAAAATGCATACAACTATGTGCTGTAAGGCTTCTGAAAACATTACATTTTTTGTTCCTCAGTTTTTCAAAAAAACAAGAATTCGACTTAAAAATGGATAAACAGCATGAATATTCAATATATTATTATTGAATATTTGGTTATAGTTTTTCTATTGCACAGAACTGAAGAACTTTGGTTGACCAGTCATTGAAAAGGGCCATTTTATACCCTCCCACTTGTGGAAATTGAATTGAAATTAAATATTCAAGTTATTTTTCCTTTTTCTTACCCTTGAATTTTAAAATAAAAATTAAGTTTCATCATTTTTTTTTTTTTTAAAAAAGGAAATTTTCTAATTTTTCTGCTTTCAGTATTACATAAAAAACTAATATGCGACCCTGGACCACAAAACCAGTCATAAGGGTCAAATATTTTGAAATTGAGGTTTCATAAATAAGCTTTCCATTGGTGTATGTTTTGTTAGGATAGGACAATATCTGGCCAAGATACAACTATTTGAAAATCTGGAATCTGAGGGTGCAAAAAAATCTAAATATTGAGAAAACTGCCTTTAAAGTTGTTCAAATTAAGTTCTAAGCAATGCATATTACTAATCAAAAATTAATTTTTGATATATTTATGGTAGGAAATTTACAAAATATCTTTATGGAACATGATTTTTACGTAATATCATAATGATTTTTGGCATAAAATAATTTTTTTTTTTTTTTTGCATGACCTCATAAGATTTATGGTGTTTTTTGTCCTATTTAGCTTAATCACCTCTAGTTACCATTTACTTCCATTGTATGGAAAAGAGCAGCATGAACATTCTACAACACTTCTTTTTAAGTTCACTGGAAGACGGTCCTATTGGTTAGGCATGACAAATGGCTAAAGTGTGAATTAATAACCACATTTTGATTTTTGGGTGAACTATTCTTTTAAATCTACCCCACTATTACACAGAAAGTGCAAATCAAACAGATTCTATTCGTACCTCCCGTAGGCGAAGCGTCTGTCTTTGTGATGGTCTCCAAAGGTGTCCCATAGCCGGAGGGACACGCTTACGTCATCCACAACGTCTCTAGAACGTTCTAAGACCTGCGAGAAGTCATAGCATTAATTCGGCTTTTAAAGTAGCACCCGTGCCCTCAGAGCAAAAAAGACCACAGGCGTATTTGATCTTTTTCGTAATCTGTTTTCCTTCCACCGGCTGAAATTTAAATTAATCCTGACGGAAACAAATCTGGGTATCATGTGCTCATTATCTCCAGCCATGGGCTTGACATAATGCTTTGATAAAAGCAAGGTAAATTTAATTGAGAGAATATTTACCTCTTGACAGACTCTGTACTGGTCGATGGCCCAGACGGTGGGTACGTGGGTGGCCAACAGTTGGTACTGGGTCAGGGTAGAGTTGCAGGCCCGGGCACAAATAAGGCGAGTCTTCCCCACGGCATTGTCTCCAACAACAACACACTTGATCGTCTCTACGTTGGGTCTTTCGTAGTCCATGTTTAACTTGAGTACCCTACGACAAAAGGAATTATTGCACAAGAATTCATACATACTGATCAGAGGAGGGATTTCATTTCAGATCTATTAAGCTGCACAGAGCGATGACCTTGCTGTGGGTCAATGAAACCTCAATATAATACAGGACTTCTTGTTTTCACATTCCTAAAATAGTTGCCCTATATTATAGCCACATCTTGTTCCTGCTGAGCTGGTCAAAACTCAACCTATATGACTTTCTTGTCGGATGCAGTATGTATGACTGCAATTAAAAAAAAAAAAAAAAAAAAAAAAACATTTAAAAAAAAATATATACAAAAAATATACGTATTTGTGTGTGTAATGACAGCTCTGGCTGTTAACTTGGCAAGTGCATTTAATATAATCTCAGAATAATGACAGTAAAGGTCATCCATCCGATTTTATTACTTAATATTAAAACCATACAATTATTTTCCACATCTTATCTCCAAGAGAACATTTTTACATAACACAATATTAAATTACTGATATGCCCTTTAATCACTCCAGTTAGTGAAACAACTAGAAAGATGCAAATAATGGGCATTATGCAAAATGCAGCATCATCTCTAGTTTTCACCTTCACACTTCAATACATCTTCCATTGGATCTTTTTTTAAAGGTGAGGCGTAAAAAGAAAATGACTCTCTGAAAAATCATCTTCATACACATTGAGACCTATCTAAACTTTAAAATTCAAACTCAACATGATGTTAATCAGCATATGTCAGCTATATGTAAAATTGTAAATTAACTACCGTAGTAAGGCATCCATTCATGCACCTCTATTCATAACATCCCTAGGCTCTCTATAACCAACACACAGTCTCATCCACTCATCTTTTATGTTGATATCTCTTTATACACAGTATATGATATCACTTTATACACAGTGTAATACTTAATTGCCATTTTTAGGCTCTGTTCCAATGTAATTGAAAGTCTAGGACATTGTAATCAATACATTTTTAGTTGGAATCAGTTCAAATGCTGATCAAAACACACATACACAAACAAACAAAAACTCACTAAACCTGTAAACTTAATTGCTGTCTTAAATGTTTTAAACCAAAGTGGTGCCAAGGCGCACTTTTCCCAACTGCTTCCAATCACAGATGAAGCCAAGTTAAAACCAAGTTGAAACTCTGACACTCATAAAATCAAGCAGACATGGATGGTAAGAATATGTCAAAACATAATGATTTTTATTTAGAACATAAATCTGGAGTGTCTGTTGCACTAAAGTGTGAACTTGCAGCACAGTCACTATGGCAGAGATATGACGATGCATATAAATTATGTAAATATACACATTTATGCACACAGTAAAAAGCAGATGCAGCTGCTCATGCAAGGCATCATCTTACCCTTAAAAAAGTATTACCCGAGGTTTTTAGGTAATTTAGATGCTACCATGAGAAGCAGAATTATGGATAAAACATTTTCAGCGCTTAAAATGCAAACAGCAAGGTATGAACTTGCAAAGCACTAGTTTTTACCTCAGCTGTAATGCATTGAGAATCCTGACATTATTTTACAATGTAATTTGTGGAAATAATTCCACTGTAAACAACAAAATAAATATATATTTTCATTTACAATTATATAAAAAACGACGTTGTCTCTGAAGAAGTTGATGAACTGTCCTACAAGGGTGCATGATGAATAACACGAGGACGCCACCCTGCAAACAAAAGCCATCACACAGTGGACACAAGCATACGTACCGTGTCTTTGTGATGTGTGTGTTTATTGTTGTCAGAAGTCGAACTGATACAGTGACTGCAGCTTGCTGATGTTACGAAAGAAACAAACGGTCGTCGCTAGCTGGGCAAATGCTGCAAAACCATCTCCCAACCGCCACTACGTCCCCGTCTGTGAGCAAAGAAAAAGTTAATTCCTATATATCTGCAAGCGTACAGGCTGATAAATATGCGGGGATAGTGTGTCCTTCCCGTTCGCGAGGCTGTTTGAGAGAATCATCATCTGTCGCGAGTCAGATGCGGCTTCCATTGTGACGTCATAGAGCCGCTGCTATTAATAGAACGCGCGTACGATTTCATTCAGGAAAACAAGGTGCCTCATATGTGCTGTGAGCCAAAGAAGAGCATCAGCCAGCGTCTTGGACGCTTATTTTCAGTCAAACCCAAAGCGAAACGCGTTGATTTAGAATGAGAAACGTCTTAAAGGTGTCTTAAAATGTAATTACTCCTTTGACTTGACATGTGACTGCATAAGTGTCAGTCACTGTCAAGGCTGGCAGCCATTTAAGATCTGGTTTAATCTACAGTAAGGCTGTGTAACTAGACACTGATGCTGTAAATCTCCTCAGGTTATATGAATTTATTTTACGATGCGCACACTTCATTTTCTTACGCCCTGATTAGATGCTAAATGACTGACAGCTCTGTGGTCTACATCGTTTTAATCCAAATAAGTAGATTACCATCGACTCATTTCCGATATTATCTTCTGCATATATTGGATGAGCAAAAACCTGAATGGCCGATTAGTTTTGTTTCATAACAGCATAGTCTCAGTGTATGTCGAAAAAGCCTGGACCTGTGAATCCAGTAAAAGAACAGACTGTCCTAATTCTAGCAATTTCCTAGTCTTTTTACTTGCTTGGAGAAACACAGCTCAAATTATGAATGAAACCAGGGCGGCGGAGCCAGACGCACATCAAGAGATACTTCAGGGCCCCGTCTCATGCCTATAAGCCCAGAGGATGTTTTTGAATCATGCATGAAGTGTGTGATGTAGATATATTTATAACTGCTAGGAGCCCGATCCCTTGGTTTGCTGGAGGCAGTAAATGAATGAAGGCAAAGTTGACTGGGACACATCCTGTAAACAGGATTATTCGGCTTCAGTCCTGGGATGTCTTAGCATGCCTGCTTGTCAAGTAGGAGATATCATATGGAGTATATAAGTGAAATTTTCCAATTTGTAATCTGTAGTTGTTTGAATTCCTCATGTAAAACACCTGCTGTGACCCAGCTGTCAAACTCTGACATTTTCTGTGCATCCCTAATGATACGTCACAGCTGGTTTAAACTTTTTAAATGACAGTTCTAAAAATGCAGATTATTTACACTTTATATCCCATCAAGCATTACAAATAAATCACTCTGCATTTCTTCAGTAATTTGCTGTCTCATTTTGATTGCAAATACCAAAATTACAATAATTTATTTTGTGCTTCATAAGACAAGAGTTCATTTTACATTTAAATGTGGTGCTACATGACAAAGCGGAGCCTTTTTCCATATCCTGATCCTGTGGTTAATCAAGATAACCACGACTAGTGATGTGGGAATCCTTTTAATCTGCTAAAGCCGTTGATGTGCAGACCGAGTTGGCAGGTGAGTGTGCTAATCAGCCTTTAGCCAGTGGCACAGTTAGATGTCTGTGTTTATGGCTTCAGGAAGAAGGATCATTAGGAAAATAATTGCTCTGTGTGTGTCTGGTAGTCACTTATACTCATGTCAGTTCTAAGAGGTGTTCATGCAAACATACAGTGGGCTCCAAAAGTCTGGGTTCACTAGTGAAAAAGTTTATTTTTATATTCTTTTCAAATTTAATCATTTGTTTTAATTATAATTTATACAATCAGCATAACAGTTTGAGTGTAGATTGAAACTGAACTGCAAATGTAAATGAATTTAAGATTTATAATATTATTAAGATTATTATCTCATAATATGTTAAATGTTTTACTGGATGATCAGATTCATTGGTTTTGCAACTGTGAATTTTATGTATGTAATATTTTATAATATGTGTATTTCAGTATTTTTAATATTTTTATTCAGATTCTCATTTACCGATGTTCACACTTTTTATTACTTATTTTATTATTTTATTTAATTACTTATTTTATTGTGTTTATTTTATTTCCACCACCTTCCAATTTTAGCTGCTGTTATACCTGAATATGATATTTGTTCAACTCAACTTGGAAGATAAATCTTAATCTCAATATTTGTGGATTTTATGCATACAGTATTTTTCTTTTAGTTTTATTCATATATTTATTTTTTGTATTTTCATTCATATTCTTATTCATTCTTTTTATAGTTATTCTGATTTTATTCATTTATTTAGTGATACACTAATGTGTAATAACAATGATAACAATGGTCTTTTTTCAAATTACTAATTTATGAAGAAACAGAAAAAGGTAGCTGCACAAACAAGCTGCGTCCAAAATCGCATACTTTAAATTATAGAGCGAAGCGAATATTTGCATCGCATTACTCGCTCTGAATTACAAGCTGATTTTTTTTTCGCATTACTCATCACTCAAAAAATCGCACATGACCTCCTCCATTTTCTCACACAACTGGACTTGTCAAACTAGATGTGTCAATAAGCTCTTTGCTGATTAGCTTGCGGGACAACACGTCATGCAAATTTCCGGCTTGAGTTGAAATTTTGGAAGATAGAGACAGACCACATTTAGGCCACGCCCATACTTGGGGCTACTGTCTTATATTTATATTTCTAGTATTTCTTATATCTAGTAATATGACACGTTGCGCTCTACTTTTGTGTCATTAAACGCTTGTTTATTTGGGTCGACAGCTTATGAAAACGTAGTTCTGGGTTTTTTAATCTTGTTTACTGTACACCTTGTCAAATAGCAGCTTTCGGACATTGTTCTGTTTTTGTTATAATGTCAGAAATGACAAGGAGGCAGCTTTCCTCAATACAAAGCCAAAGGCGAGAGTTAGATTCCCCGGTGGGCGTGGTTTTCAGATTATGACGCGTGGCGAATATTGCGGGTTCGCGGCAATCGTGTCGCCTAACGTGAATTCGCCTCTATTCGCGTCTTTGCATTCACTTTGTACGTAATGGCGGTGTTCACACACCATAATACCTACTTGCACCTTTCGGACCAGTTTTCAAACAAAGAAGTTTTGCTGTGGGTTGTCATAGGTGATGAGCTTTGTTTACTTCAGACGCTAATGAGCCACGACTGAGGAAAGCAACTAATTTGCGTGCCCTTGTTTCTCCTCAGGTATGTGTTCACAAAAGTGAAAAATAAAAGTCAATATCCATGTCAAAACATTTAAGCTTACATTTATTATGTATTTTTAGTCAAAGAACTTGTTTGTGATGGAAAAATATTAAGTTATTCAAGATTAGTTTTTTCTAAGAGTTCACAGGGCGACGATTGGTCTGTGTTATGATTTCGGCCACCGATCTAAATGTAAATAGAAAACGTATCTCACAGTGTAGTTATTTATACAAAAGAGACTCAGAAATTGTAAACGTATATATTTAGGAAAATATACCTGTTTAATGAGAGTATGATAACTTGTGTAATGCATGAGGGCTACAGTTTGAATGATACTAGTGTAGTAGCTGTGTGATGATGACGAGTGAGTTACAGTGTAATTTCAAATGGTTGACTTATATAGAAACTATTTACAGTGAAGATATAAGGGCATATTAAAGGGATTTTAATGTGTATTTTGCAATACATTGATGATTATGATGAAATGTGTGTTATGAAAAGAGTAAGAAGGAGTAGCCATTATTCATATTCTATTTACACACACTTAGAGGCATTCACACTTTTAAAATATTTAATTAATTTTATTCCCCTTACCATTTTAGTTTGATGCTGTCTGAATAAAAATAACATTGCCTTTTATTTATATTTCTGTTCCTTGTTTATAATGGATGCTCGTAGACAGTTATGCACATCCACATGATTATTCATTTTTATTTGTTAAACACAACCAGCCACACAGAATTCAACCTAATGATCAGTTCAGAGCTGGGAACATCAGTCTATGAAGTAACAAACTGATTCATTCTTCTGTCCACACACAGACGGCTCTGGTGGAATAAAACCAGCCTAAACTGCAATGATCAATCTCAAAGGGGTAAACAGATGGCAAAAGCCAAGCCCTGTTTGATTGTGCCTCTGCAAAATCTGTCCAGAGACATGTTATGTAAGGCTGATGTGCAAGTAGCCACGTTTACAGACCTCTCTAGATTTATCCTGTATTCACACTCCATGCAGTCCCATCTGGATACTGGACATATAATTCCTTGGCCTAGGCAGTGACCAACTGTAGCCACGTGTCCCAAGACAGGCATGTCTTCCTCTTTAAATGGCAGCCTAGGTAAGACAAACAAATCATGAAATGAAGTCATAAAGTTTATTCATGAATGAAATCGAATTATATTTGTATGTGAGTAAAGTGCAATTAAGGCATAGTGCATTTGTCTAAATGATTTATGCAAGTGCATGATGAGATTTACTTGGCGTTTGCAATGCAAGGGTTTTTGGAGAGATTAGACAATTTGCTCTTTTTATCCTGACATATCTTGTTCATTAAAATCTTGTCAACAGTACTTTAGGAAATTGTGTGGATAGACATATTTCCCTTCATCTGTTGTGTTCCCTGTGTTTAGAGTTTTTCATTTGGGTATTTGCAGACCCCTGGGGGTCAAAGAAGGTACTGCAAGTCATATAGGTGGGTTATGTGTCTAGTTAAATGTGGGTTAACAGTCTATTAGAATGTATTGAAGCATGTGGAATAAATAAATAAATAAAGTTTAATCTGACAAATCAGACTTTTTTCTCTCAGTCCTGAATTGTAAGATATAAACACAGAACTGTAAGATATAAATTCTGACCTTTTTCATCTGAATTCTAAATTTACATATTGCAATTCAGAATTTTCCCCCAGAGTTCTGAGATTTTATCTCACAATTCTGATGTTTTCTCACAACTGCACGTTTAAATTTTGCAATTCTCACTTCTCAGAATTGCTTCTTTATATCTTGCAATTTCAAGTTATATTCTTGCAATTCTGATACAAATTTATACAAACTCTCATGGTGTTGAAAATGTCAGGCATTTTTATACTGAGGGTTTGAGAGTCAGGGTGATTGCAGTGATTGTCATGGATGGTTTCCTCTGCAGGCATTAAGACTGCTTCACTGTAATTCAACACCTTTAAGACTTTGCTGCCATGAATGTCTTCCATTGCTGGAACATGTTCCTGGTATTTTAAAGGACAATTCACCTATAGAACAAACATTATTTCAACAGAGACTCAGAGGTCTCAGTATTTACTCTGCACTGACCAAACTTTTTTTTTTTTCCTTTTTTCCTTTTATTTACTTAAAGTTTAAGTTAAATTACCATGTTGACTGTTGTTTTACAACACACAGTATGTAAACAGAAACTCACATTACTACTGTATGTAACTAAAAGCAAGATGGGGGCTAGTTGTCACAATTTTTAATCCACTGATTATTTCTCATTAGGAGTTTGTTTGAGCATTTCTGCCAAAATTGTCAAAGGAAGAAAAAAAGGCTACTGAACTCCCAATTTCCGACAACATGCCTGATAGTGGAACATTATATGGACTTAAGTTGAAATAATCAACATAGGCTTTTCAGGAAAAAATTAAACATCATTCATGAAAAAGCTAAATGTGTAAAAAGCAATATAAACATATTTAGCCTAAAAAAATTGTAAGTAATTTGTTCCACAACATCTAAAACCCATGTGACGACTTGCCCCAATATAAAATCTACCTTCATTATAGTTGACCTTAATGTGTCACATTGCGTTCTTGTTTACCCATATTAAATACGTGACAAAATTTATATTTTACATAATAGTTGACCTTAATGTGTCCATTGTGTTTTTGTTACCCAAGAACTTGCTTACCCACATTAAATATATGACAAAATTAAAAATGCACATTAAAGAACATAGCTAGAGAGAGAACACCCACACGTTGGGTTTTTAGTTTTTATGGGGATATTCTATAGGCATAATGGTTTTTATACTGTACAAACTGTATTTCCTACCCCCTTACCCTAAACCTAGCCCTCACACAAAACTTTCTGCATTTTTAGATTTTCAAAAAACTTAATTCTGTATGATTTATAAGCTTGCTTTCTCATGGGGACCAAAAATGTCCCCACACGGACAAGGATTTTGGATATTGCCATTTTTGTGGGAACATTTTTTCCTCATAACGTAGGGCACACCTAACTCACACATGCACACACACTTGTGACAACTAGCCCCGGTTTCCCCCACAGTGATATAGCAGAAGAGTCAATGTAATGTCAAGAACTGAAAATGTATAACAATGGCGCCATCTAGTGTTTTTAAAAGAACAACAATAACTTAAATCCCTTAACTTCAATCAAAAAACTTAAGTTTTTTAAACTTTGCAAAAGTTATCTGTTAACTTTGCAAAAAGACATGTACAGTAATTGTACAGAATGATTTTTGGAGATCATATTGGATTTTTCCTTGCTCAATGCGAATAAAACACAACAGCATAAACATTATGGAAGACAAATGTGGAAACAAATGCTTTAGTCAATACAACACCGATGTTTACTGATGTAAGATCGTGCTTAATGATAATGTTTTGTATTGAAGTGTTCGTATCACGCTAATAAATTTTGTATTGATTTTCAATAGCCACTCTAGCCATCAATTCAGAACTTCGGAAAATTATGAAGTAAAATAAAGCCAACTTTAACAGGCTGCCATATCTCATAGTGTGTATATTACATTCCGATAAATGTTTCTCGAAAGCATTCGCTGTATGTAAGAGGAAGTTTTCTGAGAGTTATTACATGCTGGGATACATATTTTTCAGGAACAGAGCCAATGGACAGAGCAGGAAGTTGCTGCACACTGGGGCACATATTTCAATGTGTACAGTTGCTTTGGGATCAACTTCAACATGGCCACCGTCGGCACAGGTGAAAGCGAGCCTGCACAGGTGAGAGGACATCACACCTGACCTCTTCTTTTCACTCTCCACTCTCTTCTTCTGACATTAAAAGCGTTATTATTGCAGATGTGAGTACCTCTGTTACTTTAAACTGCGTGACAGCTGTGAAAGTCATGGTAAGGTTGATCTAAACTGTTCAGTGTCGATATTTTTATTTGGCAAATATCTTATTAAGTATGTTTCTAAACATGCAGGTTAATCTAAGCTAAATGAATGTGAAGCGTATCTTTAAAAAGGTGAGCGCGTTTGCATATTCCGCGGGAAACTTTCTGACGCGCGCTCTTACCGTTTCGGTTTTGAAGGCGTTTTCGAATCTGAATGTGTCTGTGTTAATGTTGTCACGTTGTGAATTATGTTCTCGTTGCTTCTGATGACAGTTAAGAATGTTTTTCATCACATAAAGACATGCATGTTCGTATAATAATCATATTACACCTCTGTTTTTACATTTTCTGAATGGTGCTTGCATTTGATACTCACTGACAACTATACTAGTATTGGTTAAGATGTTATGAATGGTTTTTTAGGGCATGGCTAGAGTGTTTTGGGTAGTTGCAAAGCATTTCCTAAGGTATCCTGAGTGGTTCCGTTTGTGTTTGCTAAGGTGTTGCTAGATGGATTCACACTGCAGCTTGTCAAAAAGCCCACCCTCAAATCTCTATTATGTTAGTATCATTAATAATAAAACTAACATTTTTTTAAGAATAAGCCAACACTTCCACTTTCATTAATAATGCATGCATTCGTTTTCATTAATAAGGCATTATCAAATCAATTAGGTGGTGCTTAACATCAATAGATGCACATTCAAATATGAGTTTTATATTTACAAATAATTATGTAATGCTTAAATATCATTAATTGGACAAATATATGACTAATAAAAATGATAAATAAAATGTAAAAAGTCTTGTAAGGTGCATTGGAATTTTAAAATAACACGATTTGGGGTTGGTAAAATTTAGTAATATTATGAAATAATACTAATGACAACAATAGTGATATTATGAAATATTATTACAGTTTGAAATTAATGATTTGTATTTTTCAGTATTTTTTAAAACTAATATATTCCTGTGATGCAAAGCTGAATTTTCACATCATTACTGGAGTCTTCAGTGTTACATGATTTTTCTTGATTAGAAATCATTTGAATATGCTGATTTGCTGCTTAAGAAACATTCACTAAAGTTGTAAACAGTTGCTAACAGTTCCTAATATTTTTCTCTGCTTTCACTGAATAGAAAGCAGAAAGCAAAACTGAAAACAAAAAGTTTTAAAGGTAGTGTAGCTCACTGCATGGATGGATGTGGGGAAGAAATACATAACTGTAGTTTGTTTTTTATTCAAATCCAAATTTGCATTTCCATGTGGTTATTTGGGACTTCGTACTTGAAAGTTTTTACACAGTGATTGATTACGAGACGTAAATGTATTGTGTTTTGTGCAGACAACATGGCTGATATGTGGAAAACAAACATTTTTCTGTCACGGCAGTACAAAGTTAATGGTTTATTATTGCAGTGTGTGTGCAAACTATGAGGTGGAACAAGGAAATGCTGGTTATTCAGATGTCCGAAGTGGGTTGGATAGAGAAATCCTGCCCCTGAGAGGCTGAACAACATGCATTTACTGTTTCCATCCCATGTATGGAGATCATCTCTGTGTAAACCTAAACGACTAAATGTGTGTCTGTTCCTCGGTCAGCAGTCTGTCTGTCATTCTTGACAAATGCCTGTTTACTTTCTTGGCTTACTATGATTCATTTGTGTGCATGTGGTTGCATTTTTATTTTATTTATGCGGTTGGCACTTGTCCACCTTTCATTGCCACCACAACAAAACCAAAGCCTGTGTGATACAGTTATTACATGCTCAGTTGGACCCTATAGAAAATCTGAAGACGGCACATTCGAGTTGTCTATTCTCCAGGCTTCTTCTGGAGATAAACAAATGAGCCAGTGATGCGTTGATGATGCAAATGTTACAAGTGCTGGCCCGTGACTCAATGGGCCGTTGGTTTGTTTGACTGACACAGCTGGTGATGATACAGAGATGGTGAATGAGTCCTTCTTTTAGCGGCGACCCCAAGCGATGGGGGTGAAGGAAAGGCTACCTTAGGTACGGATGACTCCAGCTGACCAGCTGACCAACCTTTGCATCATGAGAGAGATCTTCTTCCAGCAGGACAGCGAAAATCAAGACAAAAGGTCATTTCACATGTCTTGAGACTGGTTAACTTCTGTGTCTGAACTGGTCTTACTAGGATTTTTTTTTTTTTTTTTTTTTTGCTGCCAAGGCCAGAATAAAATTATAAAAAGAAACAATTTAATTGAATTAATTTTAATTTTATTGTATTATTTAATTTTATTAAAGGTAATAAAATGTTTATTTATCAGCTCACTTAAAACAAACAAACAAACAAACAAACAAACTGAAATATCATCTGAATTTTTTTTTTTACTTTTGTTGTTCAAAACTAAATTTCCTTGGAAATTGTGCTGTCAGAATACAATACAGGCTCCTCTCATGACTCCTGGCCAGTCTTAAGCAGAAAGAAAAGTTATATTATTATTATTATTATCAAATTTAGTAATACAGAGATAAAAAATAAATAAATACATTTTATAAGAAAGTTATGAACTTTTATTAACACAAAATGTTAAAAATAGGTTTCTTGACACAATTATTGCTTCTAGTTGTGCTGAAATTACACACTTTAACTTTGCCCTTAATTGGCAAGGAGGAGGTGCGAATGACTTGTCTTGCAAAGAAAGATAAGACAGTTATTTCGCAATATTTTCCATGTCTAATTGACCTATATTTTTTGTAGCACCTCAAATACAGTCAGAATGATGAAGCATAACTAAAAAATCTATTGTTTACAGATTATTACAGAACTTTAACCATAAATGATAAAGTTTCCCAATGTGCTTAATTCCAGGTTATCGTTGTTTTAAACCCTGCCTTTAACCCCAGGTGAAAGTATATTTCACACATGTAATTTAGAAGTGGGGTTAGCACCAATTTGTAGAGACAAAATGTCAAAAGGTGATGAAAAATGTGTGATTTGGGCAGAAGAAGAGGCCATTTCATTCCTACTTGATTTATAGTTCCTATTATGGAATACCTAAGATTAATTGTTACGCCCAGTTAAATTATGCAGCATGACATAGCAAGATTTAGAATAACCCAAGGTTAAATGTGTAAAATGTGAGATTTAAAATGCACTATGGAGCTACAGCCTACTGTACAGTTTTACATCTCAGACGGGACAGATGAAATATGCCTCATCTCATTGTTTACTAAATGCAGTAAGTTTTTAGAGTCTTAGTCTGCCAAGAGTGTCAAACAGACTCTTGGCACAAGCTACTGAGAGTGCATTTGAGAAGGTATATTGAATCACAAGGCATTGCAATGTTTTGAAAACCTTTAGTTTTACAAACAACCCTGTTAACGTCATAAGTGGAGACGTAGGTGATTTTCGTGGCATCTGAAGGTGAACTGTCTGTCTGTCTGTTTGTGAAATGTGAGAGCTGAAACTAAATTTACGTATATATACATAAGTCAAAACATACAAGTATAGAAAAGTCTAGAGTGCTCAGGGAATCTTTTTGAGCATTGTTTCACAGCAGAGGTTTACCTTTGGACTCTAGTAATCTATTGTGTCTGCTAACATCTTGGTAACTTGAGTCACCGTGGCAGTATCCATAAAAGTTTATGGAGCTGAGTTAAGAGCTTTTTAAGGCAGTCAGAAATAGCTTTAATGGCATATCGAGGAATGATTCACTTTTTGCACCTTGGATGCAAACACACTTCATTTTTATATAAAATAGGCTCAGATTGTGCCTTAATCACAAAGCCAGCGCTATTTTGCCTGCTGTAATTAACATCATGCTATTACCCTTTACGGAAAGCAGGTGATACAGTAAACAGAAGTTTATTAAAGAAATGTTTGTGTATATTTTCTGTTGACTATTGGAGTAGAAGAAGAAGAGCATTATAATACAATTGCACAGGACAATTTTGTGTCAGAATGTGTTGTTTCTGTGAAGAATGTGGTGCTAAAACAACAGATACATTATTCATGAAGATTTTTAAAAATTGTATTACTTCATAAAATTCACAGCATTCAGAGGCACATTTAAATAGCATATAACACATTTTATATGTTTAATGCAATATAGATTGTTTTTTTTGGTCCAATCCATTAAATTGTACAAAAACAGATTAAAAATGCAATTGCATGCAAATAATGACTTGATTGCACCTCTTCTAAGATATGATATAACTGTCCTAAGATCATAATAACGGAAAAAAGGCCGTTATTAAAGAATACAATTCTTGAAAAGAAACCATAGTAAATATTTTGGCAACATTTCTTATTAATATTTAAAAAAAGTCAATAATTAAACAAACAAACAAATAAAACAGTAAGTGATTTTATAGAGAGTAGCCTTTCAGACCCTAATGACTGCGTGTCAAGGTCAGAAAGTCTCTTAAAAGATAATTTGTGATAATTTGATAAATCAAGATTTGACATTTTTATGACAAGGCAAGGTTAGTTCCGGTTGCAAAATCTAACGTAGTATGACTTCCCAAAAAGGTAAACATATTTATGAAGTATTAAAGGAACACTCCACTTTTTTTGAAAATAGGTTCATTTTCCAACTCCCCTAGAGTTATATAGATGTGTTTTACCGTTTTTGAATCCATTCAGCCGATCGCCGGGTCTGCCGGTAGCACTTTTAGCATAGCTTAGCATAAATCATTGAATCCGATTAGACCATTAGCATCTCACTATAAAATGACTAAAGCACTTCGATATTTTTCCTATTTAAAACTTGACACTTCTGTAGTTGCATCATGTACTAAGACTGACGGAAAATGAAAAGTTGCGATTTTATAGGCCGATATGGCTAGGAACGATACTCTCATTCCGGCGTAATAATCAAGGAGCTTTGCTGCCGTACCATGGGTGCAGCAGGCGCAATGATATTACGCAGCGCCTGAAAGTGACCGGCACTAAGTTTGTGTAGATGCAGAGTTGCAGCAGGCAGAGTTGACGGCTGCGTAATATCATTGCGCCTGCTGCACGCATGGTACGGCAGCAAAATTCCTTGATTATTACGCCAGAATGAAAGTATAGTTCCTAGCCATATCGACCTATAAAATCTCAACTTTTCATTTTCCGCCAGTCTTAGTACACGATGCAACTACAGAAGAGTCAAGTTTTAAATAGGAAAAATATCGAAACTCTTTAGTCATTTTATAGTGAGATGCTAATGGTCTAATCGGATTCAATGATTTATGCTAAGCTATGCTAAAAGTGCTACCGCCAGACCCGGCGTTCGGCTGAATGGATTAAAAAATGGTAAAACACGGTATCTGTATAACTCTAAGGGAGTTGGAAAATGAGCCTGTTTCAAAAAAAAGTGGAGTGTTCCTTTAATGCATTATGTTTGTATTAAAAACATTTTCCTTTTTACAAACTATTTTAAAATAATGATTAAAATATATGAAGAGTTCAGATGCAAAACCAGCTAAATCCATCTGATGTCTTTCTTAAAAAATGCATTTTTATCAGGCTCAAATGTATAGGTTTCTATGTAAGTACCGGTACTTCTGATTGGGCTGAGGCTGGTTTTTAGCGAGTTTGAAGAAAAAGTATTTGATGGATGTATAATATGTGTCGAGAGCATTCACTCAGTATCATTATCTCATCTTTGACCGAGATGGCTTTTAGCTGGTTTTGCATCTGAACTCTTCATATGTAAATATATGTAAAATGTGTGTATTCGCATATGTCCAAGGTGTATGAAAAATATTATCAATGTTGAAAACATTTGTGCTGTTTAATATTTTTTTGGAACCTATCAATTAAACACATCCTTACTGAATAAAAGCATTAATTTCTTTCTAAAGAAAGAAAGAAAGAAAGAAAGAATAAAATGACTGACCCCAACTTTGAACAGTATATTGTATATTTTTTTTTTTTTACAAAAGATTTCTACTTTTAAAAAAATGCAGTTCTTTTTAACATTTTATTCATTCATCATATCACAGGTTCCAAAAAATATTAAGCAGCACAGCTGTTTCCAACATTGATAATAAATCAACATATTATTATGATTTCTGAAGGATCTTGTGGCACTGAAGACTGGAGTAATGATGCTGAAAATTCAGCTTTGTATCACAGGAATAAATTCTATTTTAAAGTATATTAAAGTAAAAAAATATTATTTTAAAGTGCAATAATATTTTATAATATTACTGTTTTTTCTGTATTTTTATTCAAATAATAACAGCTTTGATGAGCAGAAAAGTCTTCTTTAAAAAACATTATCATTTTTTTTTACTTTTGTTGAAAATGGTGATAGTTTTTCCAAAACCACTGTAATGTTGCCTGTAAGGCTATACAGTTCCCAGCACAGGTCTTCACATGAGATTTTCAGGAAGTGAAGTAATCGCTCCCAATAATTGCTGTCAGTAATCAGAAGTATTTTTTGTTTGTTTAAAAGAAGCAATCTGTGGTCAACTTGGAATGTTGTCCGGATGATGTTGCAATGCAGTGACGATGAGCCATTCAATCTGCGTTTCATCTTGATGATTATATATTCAGCAGAAATAGCACAACTTCATGAAAGGGTGAATTCCAAACCCTACATGTCAAGCCTCCTTCTGTATTTTCTCAGTCAGTGTGTCCTGAAGTCGGTCCAGGTGTTGTGCACCATTTAGTTTGTTATAAACAAACTGTATAACGGCTAAGCAACATCTCTTTAAGGAAAGTATGATATAAAGTGTTAAACTACGTCTAGAGGACCATAGGGCAATGATACTCTTTTGACTTTTGCTATGCAACCATTTGAGAAGCTAAAAAATGTCTTTTGTGGGCCAAGAACAGAGACTATAAATTCTAGAAGAGAAAAAGCAGCCTTTCTGAATGATATTTACGTCTGCAGTTCTTTAGGTGCTGATGTGCCACATTCTTCTTTCTTTCTGAGTTGTGGTTGTTATTTATGTGAGGCAACCGTGAGTTAGGCTGTATGTCTTTTGTACTATATCCTATTTAGTTGTTTTTGTTTTTTTTCTTCTTCCTGCTTTCACGGTATGCGGCTCTGACCATGTGCAAAATAACTCTATGGTCCTGTTAGTTTCTATAGCCAGTGTGGAACAGCTGTGATGGTGTATTTTGAAAATACTTAAGAAATGCGTTAATGTGAAGATGGTGAAGATAAGCTGATCAGCCTTCACATAAGGTGGTCTCAAATGGGGCGTTTACACTGTTTTTAACAAAAAAAAAAAAAACTTTTTAGGTGTTTTGGCCATGATATGCCCATAATTCCGTAATTTTGAATCATTTTTATATGCAATATAAAAAAATGACATTAATTCTTAAAATGCACACACACACACACACACACACACCAAAGCTGCATTTATTAGTTTATTATACAGTAATATTGTGAAATAATATTATAATTTAAAATAACTATATAATTTTAAAATATTTTAAATTGTAATTTATTCCTGTGATGGCAAAGCTGAATTTTATGCATCATTACTCCAGTCTTCAGTGTCACATGATCATTCAGAAATCATTCTAATATGCTGCTATTTTATATTTTAATAATATTTCACAATTTTTTGATTTTACTGTATTTTTGATGGCCTAAATGCAACCTTGGTGACCGTAAGAAACTATTATTTGTCTAGAGTAAACAATGAAATTAGTCAGATTTGTTTGAATGTTTAATGTGTCGGAAGCAGCCTCTGACACAAATAGTCTTTGTTCTTTAGTTTTGTGTTTTCTGCTCACATTTTTATCCCTGTGGTGCTTTGGTTGCCATGGAGAAATCCGGCTGTTGTGTTGGTTACCATGGGGACTGTCTTCCATAGTGTGCCCCAGGCGCTCAAGCAAGAGCATTAAATGTTATGAAGGCCTGCTGATATTTGAGCTCATAGCATCTGCAAAAATCACAGTTAGACCTTCCTGACACTTGTGCAATTTGTTTTCTCACAGTGGGTAAATGTCAGTATTGTGAAATAATATTATAATTAGAAAATAACTATTTTGTTTTTGGATATATTTTAAAGTGTAATTTATTCCTGTGATGCAAAGCTGAATTACTCATCATTACTCCAATTTTCAGTGTCACATGATCCTTTGAAAATCATCATAATAATATGCTGATTTGGTGCTCACTTATTAATAATGGTTGTTAATATGTTAAAAACCTTTTTTCCAGCTTAATATTTTGTGGAAGGATCAGGTGACACTGAAGACTGGAGTAATGATGCTGAAAATTCAGCATTGCATCACATTAATAAGTTAAATGTTTAAACATATTACAGTAGAACATGTCTTTAGAAACTCCATTAAAACATTAAAAGCATTAAAAAATTCCTAATATTTCCAAACATTTTACAAGAACTATATATATATATATATATATATATATATATATATATATATATATATATATACACACTTTAGAAAACTTTAATAAATTTATTGTTATTTGTTTTTCTGTCATAAATCCACTGTAGTTCTATAATAAATGAGCAAATATCTTCCAGGTGACAAGATTAAAGTTTTCCTAAATTTCTTCTTTTTTTTTTTTTTTCGTTTAATTTTTTCTGGATTCCGTTTTTTTTTCCTTTTTAAATTTTCTAGACTCCGTTTTAATAGTTAAATTAAGAAATATTAATCAAAAAGCATGTCTGATTAATTGAAATCATGAAATGCACACAGTAACAGCAATTTATTGAAAGTTTAACAAAAAATGTAATTTTTAAAGCCTTATGAAATATGTTTTATTTTTCTTAAATTCCTTTTTTTCCTTTTTAATATTTTGGATTCCATTTTTTTCCATTTAAAATTTTCTAGACTCTGTTTTAATGGTTAAACCAAGACATATTAATCAAAAAGCGTGTCTAATAATTAAAATCATGAAATATACACAGTTTAACAGCAATTTAGTTTTAACAAAAATTGCATTTTTAAGGCCCTATGAAATCCCTCAAATTCAGTTTTATATTTTTTTAGCAGATTTTGCATTTTCCATTAATTTTTTTAGATTACATTTTAATGGTTTCATCAAATTTTAATAATTGAAAAAGTAATTAACAGTAATTAATTATTCCCGAAGTAATAGTAATTCCCGAAATACTGTGTTGTGTATTTACATTTTGTCACATTCTGATAAATACATTCTCAACCTCAATGCTATCTCATGACCAATTCGTGCGTATTTTACGAGGTGGCTATTTTGTACGGATTTGTATGACCTCACTCATACGATTTTGCACAATTTGTCTAACCCCAGTGATCGGTAGGTTTAGGGGCAGGGTTAGGTGTAGGTCATTTGTACAAATTCATACGAATTGTGCAGCTCATAAAATACATACGATTTAGCAAAATCTTATGAATTTTTACAAGTGAGGTTGTACGAATTCGTACAAATTAGCCAGCTCCTAATATATGTACAAATATATGTATATTTATATGTATATTTATGTACAATATATGTATTTTTATGAATATAAGGCCCTAGGTTAAAGTTTTTAAAAAATGCCTTTTCTGTTTTCAAACAAAAACCCTAATGAAATTAAGGAACACTTGACATGCCCTTGAGTCTTGTAAACACGTGCTTGTTTCTAATTTGCTGGACTTTGCTGACAACACCCATAAAGAAAGTGTTTGTCTGACATCTGATACCTTGTTTAACCTCACCTCAGGATGGTTTAAAGATTTGGCTAGTGACCAACTGATTGCCACATATAGCAAACAGACACGTCTCTTTGGGCTCCTCATAGACCTTCTCATAGACTTTTTCTATATAAACAACATGGGTAAAAGCACCTCTTGTGTGCCAGATTCTGTGGAATGTGTTTCTGCCATAACCTGCTCTAGGGAAGAATAGTTGCATCACTGCTCAAGGCAGCCAGTGACTGGGACAACACACTCGGAATGCTGTAGGCATCTCCTGCAAGTTTCTCACACTCGTTTTGGATTAAAAATGAAGTGTGATACAAGTGGTAGTCAGTATACAGTACCTTTGGTTCATTTCATCTAAACATGCAGCTACTGCCTTAGATAAATGGCCCAAACTGTCATGAATTGCGGAGTAATCAATATACACAAAATACAGAATAATACACTTGCATTAAGGCTTAATATATAAAGATAAAATAACAACAATAATAATATATGTGCAAGTACATGTATTAAGAGGTCAAGGCTTGACAAAAAAAAATCTATTTTTAAATTCAGAATTCAGCAAATTCAATAAATATTACAAAATATAATCTATTAAAATAAAATAAAATACTACAATTCAATAAATATAACTTAAATAGTGAACAATTATTATTATTATTATTATTATTATTATTATTATTATTATTATTATTAATTAAATATTATTGTTCATTATGAATTAGTTTAATTTAAATATTTAAAACAAAAATTTAAAACATCTTTTTTTTAATGTCAGTGACGATGTTATAGATATAGATAAGGTTTGGATGAACAAAGATTTCAAAGTGCGATTATATTAAATAAACAAAACCTAATTATTTAAACAAAACCTCTGTATAACCTACAACAGAGATTTAAATTCACAAAACTGGACAAATGCAAATCCTAGATTTCCTCTTGACTTTAACCTGACAACCTGACTTTATTGAGCATGTTAATTAAAATGTGTTAAAACTTAGTTAAAACTATCAACATGTTTACAGCTAGCTACCTTAACATGCCTAGTTTAATTGCACAGATATTTGTGGGTAACTGTGTTGCAATATTGAGTACTGAGGTTTGTTGCTGCCACAGTAACACTACTGTATTGTGCACAGTGTACTGCGTGAACAGGTTTGTGAGCTGGAATCCTGTTTGTCCTGGAAGCAAACTCTCTTATCTGTCCTTTCTGTTATTTTGTATAAAAGGAAGGACTTGACCTGGATGTATCACTAACTTTAGTTGTACACGCTCACAATTACTGTTAAACGCTGCTCTGCTCCCAAGACATGCAGGACAACACAGATCAGGTGTCTAAGGCTGTGATCTGATCTCGTTTGAGCTCGAGAGTCAGAGCCGAAGTCTTTAGCACTTATTTACACTAATCAGCGTTCCTGTCAGCCAGAAGAATCCGGATGGCACTGGAGGTCTGGGATGAGAGCAGATCTGACAGGCAGTGTGTCTGTGATGTGATTGCTTCACTCGTGCCTGCAGTCTCATAAAGAGTGCGTGTCAGCTTGTGGAGTGGAAGGCAGTCGATCCTTTGTTGATCTTTGTTGAAGCATTGGACTTTCCATGTTTTCACATTCACATTTTGGTCATTTATGTAATTTAAAGGGAAAACAACACCTTAAAAATTGCTATTTTAAGGCCACAATGTTACTTCTACACAATAATAATAATAATGACAATAATAATAATAATGATGATTATTATTATTATTACTACTACTGCTACTGCTGCTGCTGCTACTATTTTATCATTTTTATTATTAGTATAGAGGTGTTATTAGTAGTATACTCATATAATAATAATAATAATAATAATAATAATAATAATGTTTAGTATTAGTATAAGTATAGTTGTTCTTAATCTTATTCTTAGTATAGTACTAGTATAGTAGTATACTAGTTCTAGTATAGTACTTAGTAGTGCTAGTATAGTTAGTATTATCAGTATTATCAAATATACTGCTACTACTACTGATAATTGTTTAAATAATAATACTAATAATTATTACTACTACTACTACTACTACTACTACTGCTACTACTGCTATTTTATTATTTTTATTATTAGTAGTAGTGTTAGTAGTAGTATACTTGTATATAAATAATATTAATAATAATAGTTATTATTCTTATTCTTAGTATTAATATAGTTAGTCAAATTTCAAATCTCAAAAATCAAATATACTACTACAAATGATAATTGTAATAATAATAATAATAATAATAATGTTTAGTATTAGTATAGTTAGTATTATTAGTATTATCAAATATACTACTACTAATGATAATTGTTTAATAATAATAATAATAATAATAATGTTATTGTTATTAATCTTATTCTTAGTATTAGTATTTGTATAGTTAGCATTATTAGTATTATCAAATATATTACTACTACTACTACTAGAATTATCATTATTACTACTACCATTACTATTACCATTTTTATATTTTTTTTATAAATAGTAGTAGTGTTAGTAGTAGTATACTTGCATAATAATAATAATGATAATAATAATAATTATTCTTATTATTAGTATTAGTATAGTCAGTATCATTAGTATTGTCAAATATACTACTACTACTATTAATGATAATTGTTTAAAAAACAAAAATAGATTTTGTTTGATAATATTATTTTATTTAAAAAGGGAACATTTATTATTATTATTATTATTATTATTATTATTATTATATTTATAATAATAATAATAATAATTATAATTATAATTATTATTATTATTATTATTATTATTATTATTATTATTATTATTATATTTTATAATAATAGCAATACTAATGAAACAACTATATTATTAGTAACTGCATTATTATTATTATTATTATTATTATTATTATTATTAGTATATATATTATTGTAGTAGTAGTTAAAGTTATATTAGTAGTAGTAGTATATAATAATAATAATAATGACAATAACTGATTTTACTATTATTATTTTGATTAGTAGTTTTAGTCGTAGTATAGTTAGTATTAGAAGTATTATAAAATTATATTTCTGCTGCTAATAATAATTCTTTAAAAAGCAAGAATAGAGTTTTAATGTAAATATTGTTATTTAACAATGACACATTAAAAGTATTTATTTGTCAGAAACTGTTAGAGTCACAAAATTAAAGAAATTTAGTCACCTAAAATATTACAACATCAAATGAATTAGTAGTTATTCTAAACAAAGCGTTTTTTTCTGCCATTTTGACAAGAATTTTCAAGTCAAGTCATCTATGTTTCTGTAGTTTCTGTTGAATTTGCCCCACAGCGTTTGTGCTTTTACAAGGCCCTTTGTCTCTGCCAAGAACATAGATGGGTTGTTCTGTTGTTTGACATATTCATGGCAATGGAGAGCTGATGTCATTTTTTTGGTACTTGAATTTCCCACGCAAGTCGTGCACTGCACAGTGCGGTTATCCAGCGCTAATAAGCCAAATGTCAGCTTTAATGAGTGTTATATAAATTCATCAGCAACACAAGCACTTCACAACACACAACCCCTGAGATAAATGGATCAGAAACACTTTCATTCAGCTGAGGACCATTTGTTTCCATAAGTTTTCAAATTATGTTTCTATTGTACAGTGGTTTTAGATCTAAACTTAATGTTTGCATTATCATTCTTCCAGAAAGCCAATCCATTTGAGCGTTTACTTTGATCACAATGAATGCTGAGCAGGGCAGGTTCATGCAGGCAGAATGAGGTGGAGTTTTACTGGCAGATGTGTGTTAATGACACAACAGCAACCTCATACCTCACAGCCTGGTGCCACGGCACATTATGGTTTTCACTAGAATTCACAACAGATATATCAAATGCAACCAATGTGTTGATGCATGTACACTTTAGTGGATGATCAACCTGTCACACATTAAGAGAAGCCTATCTTCACTTTTTATTTTATTTTGTTTAATTTTATTCTGTATAATTCTGTTGTTTTATTATTTTTTTATTTGAAATAGTATTATCTATTATATATATATATATATATATATATTAGGGTTTCAAAAGGGCCGACAATTTTCAATTTTATGATATTTTATGAAAGTTTCCAAAAATGTGCTGGAAATTTTCCAACCCCTTTGCAGCCCTAATTAAAATATTAATCAAAAAGTTTGAAAAATACTGTATGATTATTGCCTGTAACCCAAAAACATGAAACTGTAAGTATAATATATATTTGAATCTTGTGGTGAAGTGGTTCTTATCCAAAAATATAATTTTGCTGCAGAAGCTTTTTCACTGTTTTTATAAACATTATAATGATATGTTAATTCAGTACTTGCTAATTATACAGTCAACATTCACAGTTAAAACTTAATTATGACCAAGACTAATTTGCTTACACAGCAAGGCTTTAATTTACATTAACAACTCCAGCTAAATATTGGAGTTTCCCACAGGTACACTAATTACAGTACAACATTGTGGCGACATTCTTGTGCTGTCAGCTTGTAAATACAATTTTGGACTCACAAAGATTGTGATTTCCACTTTAATTAACATCATAAATCTTATTTTAAAATGTATTTTTTTTTAAATATATATTTAATTATTATATTTTAACTTTTTCATTATTTAAGTAATTACAGTTTGTCCTAGATCAGCCTACATTAGGGTAATTTTATTAATGTTTTATAAATAAAAACTTTTTATTTTTATATTTTGTGTTTTTTATTTTCATTTTAGTTAAAGTTTTGGTCATTTTCTTGTGTGTTTTTGCCATTTTTAGTATTTTTCAAGTTGGTTATATCATTTTTTAAAATTCTATTTAAGTTTTGGTTATTTTAGTACATCAAGCAAAACTAAATAAAACAATATTTTTATGTGTGTAATGTATATTTATTGTATTTATGATGCATAATGGGGTTGACCGTTTATCGTCTTGGCCAATTATCGGCACCAATATTAAACAGTTTTATTTTCAAAAAATCGATTTTGCTGATAAAATAATGTAAAGCATTTAAAGAAAGTTTTTGTCAGAGCTCTTGCTATTCTTAATTGGGACATTAATTTTCATTTTTACACCAGACATATATATCCGTATCAGCCTCTACGATTATCGGTGCCAATATTAAGCATTTTTATGGTTATCAGTATCGGTCATTTTCAAAACCGATTTGCTGATAAAATAATTTAAAAGCTTTTAAAGAAAGTTTTTGTCAGAGCCCTTGTTGTACTTAATTTTGACATTAATTTTCATTTTTTTTACACCAGACATACATATCGGTATCGGCCTGGCCGATTATCGGTGCCGATATGAAGCATTTTTATGGTATCGTAATCTGTCATTTTCAAAACCTTTTTGCCAATAAAATAATTTAAAAGCATTTAAAGAAAGTTTGTGCCAGAGCCCTTGTTATTCTTAATTTTGACATCAATTTTCATTTTTACACCAGACTTATATATCAGTATCGGCCTGGCCGATTATCGACGCTGATATTAAGCATTTTTATGGTTATCATAATCTGTCATTTTTAAAACCGATTTGCCAGTGAAATAATTTAAAAGCATTTAAAGAAAGTTTGTGCCGGAGCCCTTGTTATTCTTAATTTTGACATTAATTTTAATTTTTACACCAGACACATATATCTGTATCGGCCTGGCCGATTATCTGCGATGATATGAAGCATTTTTATGGTTATCATAATATGTCATTTTCAAAATTGATTTGCCAATGAAATAATTGAAAAGCATTTAAAGAAAGTTTTTCTCAAAGCCCTTGTTATTCTTCATTTTGAGATTAATTTACTTTTTTACACTGGACATATATATCAGTTCAAAATATCAGTTATAAGAATCGATATCTGCATCGGCCCTGAAAAACACATATCGGTAGACCTCTAATGTATACTTAATATTTATTACAATTTTATATATAGTTAATACTTAAGATAGTTAATTAGCATTTAAGACAAAAATGCACATAAAATTAATATGCATTAGATTAATTGCTGCTTATTCAGATGTAAAAACCTGCCATTTGTGCATTACAAGGAATTTTCCTTGTAAATTATATATCATAATTATTAACGCATTCGTTTGTTATAAAGGCATATGCAACATTTTGGGTTGATGATTTTAGTTATGTTTTATAGCTGATGTTTCAGTTTGCTTGGAAGAAACAGTGCTGAAGTGTTTTGTGTTATCAGGAAAACATCAACACTAGCTAATATGCACCTAATTTATGTCTTTACTAAAGTAGCCTAATGACGGGAACTTGTAATGCAGTGTTTCCTGTAGACAGTTTTGTGTGACAGCAATGTTAGCCTCAAGAAATTTGCCAAAAACTGCCAGATGCTTTTAAGTGTTTAAAAAAGCGTGTGCAATATTGCTTTCCAATTGTCAAGTCTAATCTCTTTTCCCATAAATCTCCATGCTTCAGTGTGAGCCGCCCAGGCCTCAGGGGTGTGGCCATAATAAGCAGATTAGGGTGTTGATAGTGGAAGCTAAAGGCATGAAGCGGCGGAGCGGCTAGGCTTGATGTAACCTCAGGGGACAGAGGTGCATTTCTGGAGTTCAGCCTACATGTACAGTCATATGAGTACATGGCTAGAAGGCACATTACAAACCCGACACACCTCCAGTGAGGCGACTGTTTGCTTTTATAATACTCTGTTTGATCCTTTTCTGAATTAAAAAAGGCTGGCATGTTATGTCCATAATAGCCATTTTAATTGTGGTAAAAAAAAGTCTTTAGATGTCTCAGAATTGCCGTATTTTGTGTGTGCTGATTTGTGTTTTTCCAGCACAGGCAGGGTATTCAGTGACATCACCACTTTAACTGCAGTGACATCATCAACAACATGAGATATGTTCAATTACTTGCTCTTGCGGCTGATGTCAGGGGTTACTGTACATCATGAGGTTGTGCGTTAAGTAGTGCCTGAACTGATGACCTCAGTATCACAACATCATTGTTGAAACTCAAATGTGTTGTCACATTTCTTTCTCTTTGAGAATAGTCCATTGTACAGCGTAAAGCAATACTGGACTACTGCTGGTCGAAAATAAAGCTATTCTGTTTTAACAATAATGCAGGCTAGTCAAACATTTAGAATCATTAAAGGGTTAGTTCACCCAAAAATGAAAATTCTGTAATTTTTTACTAAAATAGTCTGGACTATATTAACAATGTCCTTACTACCTTTCTAAAACTTAAATGTGGTAGTTGTGCTGCTGTCTATGCAAGGTCAAAAAGCATTTATATTCCATCAAAAATATCTTAATTTGTGTTCTGAAGATGATCGAAGGTCTTACGGGTTTGGAACAACATGAGGCTGAGTAATTAATAACACTATCCCTTTAAGATATTTTAATGCTTAATTAAATTGAATGCTTTATTTTAATGCTTACCAAGGCTGTATTTATTTGATCAAAAATACAGTAAAAACTGTAGTTTTGTAAAACATTTTTACAATTTAAAAGAACTTTTTTATTTTTAATATATTTTAAAGTGTGATTAAGGCCGTGTGTCCACCAAAGCGTTTTTTCCAGAGGCTTGTTCTCAATGGGAGCGCCGCGTCTTTTTAAACGGCAGGGGCGTGCTGAGCGCTGAGCATCTTTTTCGCGCTGACCGCTAAACGTTCGGGTGTTTTTTTTCTCTAAAAAAACGCTGTGCTCATCACTGTCACTTTCTAGTCAGCTAACCAATCAGAGTGGAGGAGGGGCGGGAATAAAACCGATCACGCTGCTTGTACTATGACTGACCAACATTGGAGAAGTTAATATTGCTAGTTTCCAAGTGTTTATGTCTTTACCAGATGGAAATGCCAGACTACCATATTATTGTTATGAAAAATACTGTTTGGAGAAACATTTTATTCGCGACGCATCTGCCATATTACTAAAGCATATTTCATATCATAGCAGCCACAACATCTTAACGGAAAAAAACGCTGCACTCTCAATCACTCACAGCTAGGCGATTTTAACAGAGTGCCTGGTGTTTTTAGCTAGCTAAAATGCTTTGGTGGACATGCAGCCTTATTCCTGTGATGCAAAGCTGAATTTATTAGTAGCCAATATTGCAGCTGGGGGGTGAAAACTTTTGAACAGAATAGACATTTTGCGTAAATATTATCATATTTTTCATTTAGTACTGCCCTTCAGAGGCTACAGAAGATATTTAGATGTTTCAAAGCAGACAAAGTAAGTTAAATTTACCCTGATCTTCAAATTCAAAAAGTTTTCACCCCCCGGGTTTTAATGCATCGTTTTTCCTTCTGAAGCATCATGAGTGTTTGAACCTTCTGTAATAGTCGCATGAGTCCCTCAGTTGTCCTCAGTGTGAAAAGATGGATCTCAAAATCATGCAGTCAATGTTGGAAAGGGTTCAAATACACAAAAATGCTGGAAAACCAAAGAATTTGTGCAACCTAAAGGATTTTTCTGAAGAACAGCAAGCAGTTTAACTGCTCAGGACAAACAACTATCACTAAACAAAAAAACACAGCTATGGATCATTTAGGTAACAACACCGTAATTAGAAGCAAGGGGATGTAAACTTTTGATTAGGGTCATTTTTATAAATTCAACTATTATTTTTTCTTGTGGACTATGTGTAAACATCTTTTATGTGAAATATCTTATTCAGGTCAGTACTAAATAAACCATAACATTCATTTTGTATGATCCCTTTTATTTTGGAAAAATAATTAACATTGAGCAGATTCTGAAAGGGGGGTGTAAACTTTTGACCTCAACTGTAGTTCACCAAAAAACTAAATTTGTCATCATTTACTCACCCTCAAGTTGTCACCCTTGTGCTTGGAAATCTAGAAATAGCAAAATTAAATTTAATGACAAAAGTGTAAACATTTCTTCATTTTTTTATTAATATATTTAAGTTATTTAGTATAGAACGTGCAATATGTTTTCTGTTGATTTTACTGAACCCCAAAATCGGTCGCTGTATACTGTAATATATAAATCTGGATATGAGATAAAAGCCTAAATGTAATTCATGAAGACATAAGTCGTCACTGTAGATTGATGAATGCAAATCATTTAATGTGAAGATAGGCAGTTTGTATGACATATGATTCTCCTCGGCGCCAGCCAGTGAAATCAAATTCTCCCCCCATAGTCTGATCTGATTATATGTGATGCGCCATGTCATTTTCTGATATCCTGAACTGCTGCAAGGGCATTCTGAAATCCTGTTGTTTAATGTTGTGTAATCTTTCTTGCTTAATACAAATGCAGGTATTAATATCAAAATATACAAAAAAATCAATTCATTTTTAAAGCATGGGAACTGACTCTTCTGCCAAACTCCCTCTGGCTGTCTAACTCACTGATTCTTGTGTGTATTACACAAACACCATGGCTCTCATCCAAACTAGAACTATCTAACATCTACAAGGCCACTAACCTTCTAGGCCTTCTTATATAATATTATATAAGTATTTGGTAATTAACTAATCCCATTTCTTTTGCTTCATCAGCCATCTTGGATGAACTTGTTCACTGAGCTTTTTCAGTGAATCATAGAAATTTGGACAAAACTTTTGGCATAATCTATTTTTGCACTACACTGTACACTGTACACTTTGTTACCCTGCTAAGTTTTTTTTAGTTTAGTAAACTAACATTAAGTAACTTAAAATTTCAAGTTGACTAAAAATTTTAAGTCAGTGGGGTACCAAATTATATTACAACAACTTTTTGAAAGATTTTTTTTTTTTTATTACAGTGTAACGACATTTTGCTGTCTACGTAGTCTAGGCTTGCTAGGTTTCAGAACAGATTTCTGATTTGTTGAACAACATGCCATGGCAAATATCAAAGATTTACTATTAGTGAGACAGTTTGGTCAGATTCATTTTTGAGTTTAGTCAGTTTGAGTACATTTGTTCAATTATGGGTTTGAATGAACTTGACTTCCAACCTGCACGTCTTAACCAGTTTTATAATGCATGCCTATGCAATTTGTTATTCAGTTATTTAGTTTCACTTTCATATTTGTATTGTTCTGGTATGTGACACTGTAAAAACACCAGTAAAAAGTTTGGAATAATTAAGATTTTTTGAATATTTATTTTATTTTTTGTCTTTCACTCACCAAAGCTGCATTTATTTAAGCAAAATCACAGGTAGCAAGGTAATAAGATACATATATGAAGAGTTCAGATGCAAAACCAGCTAAAAGCCATCTCGGTCAAATATGAGATAATGATACTGCGTGAATGCTCCTGACACATAGTATACGTCCATCAAATACTTTTACTTCAGACTCTCTAAATTCCAGCCTCAGCCCAATCAGAAGTACCAGTACTTGCATAGAAACCTATACAAAGTAGCCAGAAAAAAAATGCTCATTTTAAAGAAATGCGTCAGATGGATTTACCTGGTTTTGCATCTGAACTCTTCATATACACTGTGAAAAAAAAACACAATTTGTTACACTGCAGCTTTAAAATTTTAAGTTCAGTCAATGAAAATAAGTTTAGTCAGCTTGAAATGTTAAGTTGTACTTAGTAACAGATATTTGAGTTGACTTAACAAAAAATTAGTTTTGTTAAACATAAAAGCTGAGTAAGTAACTCAGCTGCCTTAAAATATTAAGTTGAATCAACTCAAATATCTAAGTTGTCACTTGCTTGGAAGAAAACTTAACATTTCAAGTTGACTTAACTTTTTTTTTGAGCTGACTGAACTTAAAATTTTAAGCCAGCGGTGTAACAAATTATTTTAAGTTGACTCGAATTGTTTTTTTTTACAGTGTGTATATATATATATATATATATATATATATATATATATATATATATATATATATATATATATATATATATATATATATATATATGTATATATTTATTTTTTTCAAACTTTGATTTATTCCAGTGATGTTAAGCAGATTTCAGTATTATTACTCCAGTCTTCAGTGTCACCTTCAGAAATCATTGTAATACTTCCAGACTTGTGACTGATGGTGTAATGATGTAATCCACCTGTGCTGCCACCTGTAGACTAGACTGCATACTCCATGTGATGTTTACTACCTCTGTTGCATATTTACATATTTATTTTTATATTTATTTATAGTGTAATTAAACAGATCAGATATTTCTGATAGCTGTGATGGAAAACAGCCCCTGTGTTCCCAGAAGACTTTGGGAGATGGTGAACTGCGAATGACAGATAGCGGAGATGTGTTTAGTCATGCACAGGACATTGGGATTTTTGCTTATCAGTAGCTTTATTTCAAAAGAATAGGGGCATGTTAAAATGCAGTTACCTTGTCAAAACAAATTACGCGATTAACAGCTTTGTTCGTCACTCTGTAATTCATTCCAGAGCTTTAGCTGCACACACACTTCAAGTACTTGTAGCCTGGTGCAATGTTTCTGGAGCTCAACTCAAATCTGCCTTGGATTTTTTGATTTTTGTTGTGTTATTTCTTAAGTAAGATCAAAAAGCCTGATTTTTAAAATTTCTGGGTAGTGCAGGACTTTGTCAGTTTTAAGCTGCAGTGTGACATTCCACATAGAAACGTGTGGAATTTGACATGTGAGCAGCTGCAAACTGCCCAGCACTTCTGTTTTACAGACTCTTAAATGTTAGGTAAACCTATGAGCTTGGCACATTTAATATGTTGCTCTAGATATTTTATGGAGTTCAAGGTTTTCCGGAACGATAAGAGGTGTGTGTACTCAACGCTTAACACAGATCACTCGCTCCACACCCTGGAGAAACTATAGCTGTAGGAAAGGAAAATCAACGATAAAATCTCAATTGTTAAAGTTTATTAATTTGCTTTTACTCTTCAGTTTTTTTCCAGGAGATGAGTTCTTAATATAAACTCAGATATTTCTCACCTTTAAAAATCAAATTTTCTGAGCTATTATACACATTCATTTTATAGCTATTAATCGTTCTTTTTGACTTAAAGTGTTGGTTCACCAAAACATGAAATTGTAATATAGTTATTTATTATTTATTCATTATCTATATAGTGTAGCCTATTATAGTTATAAATCACACACACACTATATATATATATATATATATATATATATATATATATATATATATGAATATATATATATATATATATATATATATATATATATATATGGCAATATGTATAATTCAAAATGAATGATAAATGTATGTATATATATATATGTGTGTGTGTGTGTGTGTTTATGTTTTTTAATGTTTTTTTTTTACGTTTTCAATTTTTTAAATTTATTTAATTTCAGTTAATATTTATGGTTTTAGTTGGCTTTAGTTTCAGTTTGATATGATTTGATATGTAGTTTGATATGAAGCTGTTTTTAGAATCAGTTTGATATGATAATAACCCTGAGTCATGCAGTTTTGGAAAAACACAAGGTTTTTTTTTTTTTTTTTTTTGGATGAACTTTATGTTTAATGTCAACAATTGTTTTATTTGTTTGTAGTGAATTTTCAGGTGAAACATTAAGCAATATTTCAATGAAAACATACCATAGGAAAAAATCTTGATTTAAACTGCATCAGTGACTAAAATACAATTAAAACTGAATTTTTGGAAATTTAATAGTGGTTATATCTGATTAGTGCCATTTTTGGTCTACACTGTCTGAAAAAATAAATCAGATTTCATTAGTAGTACAATTATTGTGAAATGACGTGCTTTTGATTTATTGGATTTGATTTATGTGCAAGTGTGAACAAGTGCATAATGCTGTTCTGTCATTTGATTTTTGCTATTAATTGTGTTGCTGCATTTGTTTGCATGGTCTGACAAGTACATTTTACATTGTATGCTCAAAAACTGTAATGGCTGGAAAAATCTGTCTTTTAGCAAAAGAACTGCTTCAATAATTTTTTTGAGAGCTGCCTGCAGTGATTTGCTAGTTTTTTTTTGCTTATTTAATAAATTGTCACAGATCTAGCAAGTGATGTAGTTTACGAGAGTATTACATCAAAAATACCTTTCTAGAAAGCAGTTTCTTACGTCAGTAGAACCAAATTCACAGAATTGTGAGATATACAAAAACACTTCCAAAACAGGCAGATTGACATATCTGTGCTATAACACATACACATATTCTGGCTGCTTATATACTCTTTAAGCAGTCAGAATGTGTGTGTCCATTAATTGGTTTATACCTGCAGTAGCACTGAACACTGACTAGCCTTTTTTATGCCATTTTTTTTTTTTTTTTAATTTATCAGAATGTCATGACATGTTTTTTGTAAGTGTACATGTCAAAAGGTTGTTGTTAGTATAGTGTTTTTTTAGCATTGCATTGTTAATGTACCATGTCAAGGTACAATAAAAGTAGTTTGACTTTGAAAAACACATCTTGAGATCCCTCTATTTTATTTGTTTTATTCCGTTGCGCTCTGTCTAGCTTGAATGCAAAAACACGTCCTGTGAGAATGACAGTGATTTAAAATGTTATGCATTCAAAACAAGTTTGATCCATGCACATCATCTTTGACATTCTGTTGATTACCACTCAACCCTGAATCTGTGTACAGTAATACTCTTACACTGGAAATTAAGGGTGCAAGTGTTCCTGAGATTTTAAAGCTTTATTTATTTTATTGCTACAACAACAATACCTTTTGCTGAATACTTGCTTACCAGTCCAAAATGTAGATGAGTTTGTTTCTTCATCAGAACAGATTTGGAGAAATTTGGCATTACACCACTTGCAGTGAATGGGTGCTGTCAGAATGAGAGTCCAAACAGCTGATAAAAACACCGCAATAATTCACAAGTAATCCAGTGAAAAGCTGCATGTTTGTATAAACAAATCCATCATTAACATGTTTTTAACTCCAAACCATTGCTTCTGGCTAAAATAGAAGCCCTTTCTCCATAATATTACTTTCTCCAGTGAAAAAGTCATCTCGCCTGAATCAGGTGAGAAATATGCACACACTGTAAAAAACAGTTCAGTCAATTTGTTACCTTGCTGCCTTAACATTTTAAGTTCAGTCAGCTCAAAAAAATGTAGTTAACTTGAAATGTTACATCGTACTAAATGACAACTTAGATATTTGATTTGATTCAACTTAAAATTTTAAGGCTACTGGGTAACAAATCCAGCTTTTAAATTTAACACAATTTTTTTTGTTTAGTCAATCAAATATCTAAGTTGTCACTTAGTACTGTTACGTAGTCGCTGCGTGCTGGATGGAACGAGACGAGAGACGCGATAACAAGTAACAATATTTAATATAAACTTCAGGTAGCACAAGCTGGAACAGGCAGGAACACAGAGCGAAAATCCACACACGTAGAAACACTATTCAACAATAACATTAAAGACCGACAGGGTAATGAACTCAAGGACAGACTTATAAAGGGTAACTAATAATGACAGACAGGTGAACCAGATAACGTTAACAAGGACTAAACCAAAGTAGACAGATCAATGGGGGGAGACAATGGGAGAAACCAAGAATAGAACAGTCCAATAAACAAACTCAAGGAGACATGTAACATTACACCCCCCTCCGAATAGGCGCGACTAGCGCCATACAAAACACAAAAAAAAAAAAAAAAACAAGAGAGTAGGTGGGCGGTACAGGAGGCAATGGCCGGACAGACAGTTCAAATCAACATAACATAGTCCAGGGGGGTGACGAAGGTGGAAGGAGCCAAGGAGGAAACAGGAGGGACCCAGAGCAGGAGAAGCAGAGGGAGACCCAGACCGCAGCCATGATGTAAGCCCACGGTGGAGCCGACGGAGGGAGGAGCCATGGTGGAGGAAGGGCTGACGACTCCAGGGGGCCGACCGATGGCGGCGGAGCAGGTGGAGGTGGAGCCCGAGGCGGAGACGGAGAGCCGAAGATCCAGGGCGACACCGAGGATCCGGAGGGCCAAGGCGGAGCCCTAGGCTCTGGCGACCAAGGCGTAGGCGGAGATCCGGAGGTCCGCGGCGGAGCCGGAGCGACAGAGGATGGAGGCTGTGCCGGAGGGAGGGAGGAGCCCAACAGAGCCGGTGGGATGGAGCGACGAGGCAAAGTCGGAGGAGTGGAGTCCCGAGGCGATGGCGGGACGACGACCGACCAAGGCGGAGCCGGAGGGACGAGGGAGCCCGGTGGAGCTGGTGGGCCGACGGGCGACGGTGGAGACGAGGGAGCTGAGAGCCGTGGTGGAGCCGCAGGGTCGGAGGGCCGAGGCGGAGTTCTGGACTCTGAGGCTGGAGGCGGAGCTGAGGGATCCTCCAGCCCTGACGCCGATGGAAGCTGGCAGACCCGCGGCGAGCCCACTGCACAGGTAGTGGGCTGAGGGTGAGCAGAGGGGCTGTCAGGGGACAGCGGTGACCAGACAGACAGAAGAGGGGGGGTGGGTGGGAATTCCATACCGACAGGTAGATCATGACAGGTAGGTATTTCCGTAGAAAAGTCTATTAAATCTCCAGAGTTAGTGTCCAGAACTTCAGTAAAGAAGTCAATCAAGTCCCCAGAGTTCAGTTCAAGCTCACCCCCAGCGGTGGTGCAGTGGGCAGGGCTCTCCATAGCCCTCTCTTGCTCCACGCAGCACTCCACCGTTGCGGTAGTTGTAGCCGGCTCTCGCACCTGGTCGGACGTGTTGGGCTCTGGCTCTGTGGCGATCCTTTGCTCTGTCGCTCGTGGCTCTGGCTCGTCATCCGCGATGGGCTCGGGCTCAAACTCCGCGTGTCGGGGTGATGGTTGGCTGGGTTCTGGGTCTTGAGTGGGGCTGGTGTCATACTCCGTGGTCAACGAAGATCTGCTGGACACCAGCACCCACACGATGTAATCGGCAGTGCTCTCTCGAGGACCATCCCCGGACAGCTGCGCCTTGATGGTGGTATTCAGTCCCGCACGGTAGAACGTGCACAGGCAGCTGTCCGGGTAGTGCGTGAGTGGTACGAGATGCACAAAGTCTCTGGTGTGGTCCTCGAGAGAGCGATTCCCCTGCTCCAGGAGGATGATCTGAACGGCGGGATCCATGAAGAAAAATCAAAACATACACTGAGAAAAAACGGAAAATAAAGCAGGGAAAAACGCCGAAAAAACTGTTTTAGGTCGGCCTTTCTGTTACGTAGTCGCTGCGTGCTGGATGGAACGAGACGAGAGACGCGATAATAAGTAACAATATTTAATATAAACTTCAGGTAGCACAAGCTGGAACAGGCAGGAACACAGAGCGATAATCCACACACGTAGAAACACTATTCAACAATAACATTAAAGACCGACAGGGTAATGAACTCAAGGACAGACTTATAAAGGGTAACTAATAATGACAGACAGGTGAACCAGATAACGTTAACAAGGACTAAACCAAAGTAGACAGATCAATGGGGGGAGACAATGGGAGAAACCAAGAATAGAACAGTCCAATAAACAAACTCAAAGAGACATGTAACAAGTACAATGCAACATTTCAAGTCGACTAAACTTAGAGTTGACTGAACTTAAAATTTTAAGGCAGAAGGGTAACAAATTATTTTAAGTTGACTCAACAAATTGTTTTTTTTTTGCTTTTTAATTGCTGTTTACAAACAAAAACAATTAAAAAAATATATAAAGAAATACGGATTACTTGTGGATTGTGATGTTTTTAATCAGATGTTTTAAGTTTCATTCTTCATTTTAAATTGTATTTTTTAACTTGAATAAAACCAACATGAACATTTTTGGTTCAGAAACACTTTTTAAGTCACCTGACAAGACATTTTTACCATGTAGATACTAGGGATGCACTGATGTTAAAATTGCTGATACCAATACCAACAAGATAATTATGTTATGACCGATATCTGATAAATGGTCCATATTAAATTTCCGTTTTGCCTAAATAAATTAAAATTTTAAAATTTATTTTAAATGTGCAAGTGAATTTAGGCATCACAACATTGTAATCTACAATAAGAAAAACGTATGTTCATTTCAAGATTTGCTAAAGATTATATTTAACATTGTATTAAATTAGTATTTCTGACTGTCAGATAATGGCAAATCTTATCTACATGTTATCATTAATAGTATGTTAGCTTTAATTTTAATAATTATAATTACCTGATATGGTAACTCATATTGTGCATCCCTGTTTGCTTTGAAACAGTGTGTATTTTAGAGTTTATACCAGTGGCGTTCTCTGCCCTGATGAACTGAAATGATTATTTGTAGTAACTGTTGGCATTTCACACACTGTTAGTAGAGTGTAACCTATTTTGAACCTTGAACATTTCTTTCAACAAATAAAGGCTTATCTCTAATTGCCTGTTTATTATCCTTTCAGCAGTCATTTTATTACAAGATATATGTAATGAAAGCTCATGTCCTGTTGAAACAGTATAAGAGGAGGTTAACAGGGTTCAGTAAGTCTGGGTTCTGTCACCTTGTGTTAGGTGTGAAGCTGTGCTTCTGCTGCCAGATTGAATTAAGGGCGAGAAACTGCACTGCAACTACTAGTGAAGCTGCGTGTTACTGAGACTCCTTAGATTTGCTGCTTATTCGCCTCCCTTTTTAATCTTTTATGAATTCATTGACTGCATGAAGTGCGTTTTGGTAGCTTTGCTTTTCTTTATAGAATACGTACAGTTGATGTCAAAAGTTTACATACACCTTGCAGAGTCTGCAAAATGTGAATTCATAATGGCGGCACTCATCGTTTACTTAGGAGAATGGTCTGTAGTCCACAAGAGAAAATAATAGTTGAAAAAATGACCCCATTCAAAGGTTTACATACACTTGATTCTTAATATTGCGTTGTTACCTGAATGATCCACAGCTGTGTTTTTTGTTTTTTTTTAGTGATAGTTGTTCATTAGTCCCTTGTTTGTCCTGAACAGTTAAACTTTAGGTCCCACAAATTCTTTGGTTTGTAAACATGTATTGTGTATTTGAACCCTTCTCAACAATGACTGTATGATTTTAAGATCCATCTTTTCATACTGAGGACAACCAAGGGACTCAACGCTCACTGATGCTGCAGAAGGAAATGCAATGCATTAAGAGCTGGGGGTGAAAACTTTTGAACAGAATGAAGTTGTGTACATTTTTCTTATTTTGCCTAAATATCATATTTTCTTTTTTCATTTAGTACTGCCCTTCAGAAGCTATAGATGTTTCCCAGAAGACAAAATAAGTTAGATTTACCCTGATCTTCAAATTCAAAAAGTTTTCACTCCCCTGCTCTTAATGCATTCTTTTTCCTTCTGGAGCATCAGTGAGCGTTTAAACCTTTTGTTATAGTTGCATATGAGTCCCTCAGTTGTCCTCAGTGTGAAAAGATGGATCTCAGAATCATAGTTATTGTTGGGAAGGGTTTCATATACACAAAAATCATAAAAAAAACAAACAAAAACAAAAAAAAAAAAAAAAAAGAATTTGTGGGACCTGAAGGATTTTCTGAAGAACAGGAGGCAGTCGAACTGTTCTGGACAAACAAGGGATTGATGCACAACTATCACTAAATGAAAAAAACACAGCTGTGGATAATTCAGGTAACAACACAGTATTAAGAATCAAATGTATGTAAACTTTTGAACAGGGTCATTTTTATAAATTCAACTATTATTTTCTCTTGTGGACTATATGTAAACATCTTTTATGTGAAATATCTTATTCAGGTCAGTACTACATAAAAATAAAATGCATTTTGTATGATCCCTCTTATTTTGGTAAAATAATTAACATTTTGCAGATTCAGCAAGGTGTATGTAAACTTTTGACCTCAACTGTACATACTGTGCAATCAGAAGTAGGTTTTTAAATTCAAAATCATGATGCCTAATATCATGCAGACACATATTTGAGGGTGGGACTGTGTGGGATTGTTTATGTCATGACACTCATTGGCCAGCAGAGGACAGACTGGAGGTTTATCTTTGATATATCTGTTTTTATTTTAAACCATAATGGATATACAGCTACATAACCACTGAGCTCTCTACAACGGTTAATATTAATGGAGACGGGGACCACAAACCAGAAAGAGCAGACAGTTGCTGTAGCGCTCTGTTACAAACTCGCTCACACAGAATGAATCCATTGTTATTGGTTCAGAGCACATTTGTGGTGTTCGTGAATAGTAAATGGCACTGCACTCAGAGACACAGCGATGAGTAGGTAATTGTACGGCAGTGTTCAAATGGTGATTTTGATAATGCAAGTGATGTTGAAGCAAAATGTTGTGTGATATAAACAACCCCCAGTGTACTTTCTCTACATCTCCATCCTTTTAACTTCTTATCACATGCTGTGCAACTGGAAAATCGGATCACATGACTTTAGCAGCTTCTATGCTGGTTCCTCTCTGGAGGTTGAGTAAGCTCTCCAGTTTATTGTTCTCTGGCCAGAGGCGTTGCACAGACTCTCCGACTAAGCGATTTCCTTCATTTACTGCTGCTGTAGAGCACAACAACAGGGGTCCAAAAAGTAAAAATCCCACTTTTTTATTCTATTCTGAAATTTTACCTTAAGCTCAGAGGCTATTAAGCAATAATCGATGCTCCTGTAGAAGCCACAAGTCAACATAATTTTTTTACATAATCTATAATTTCTAAATTTCCAGTGATAAACTGCACTACCCATTATTATAGCAAATATTATAGTTGTGACTGGAATCTAAAATTGTGACAGACAATGAAAGAAAAAACATTGCTGTCAGTTAGTAGTTTTATATTGGGAGTGTAATATACACAATACACAATATATTGGTTATTGCAAGGGTTATTATACTTAACTAAAACGTGTGATTCTTAAACCACATTTAAACGTTTTATTCTAACATAAAAGGCCTTTAAAATTTTATTTTGGGCCATTATGCTTTGGCACAGTATCTGTCAAATGAATTAAAACCGAAAGCACAATATGGCTTAATCGCTTCATCGAGTCTGTTTTCGCTGCGCGTTTCAAAGCGAAGCATGCACTTCGTCCAGACGATCTGCTCATGATCCGGTGTTTTCCGTGCCTCAGAACGGCTCATTTCACAGTGAATGCAGTGAACTCATTTACTGCATGTGCTGTGAGTTTAGTGCACGTTTGAGAATGCGACGGCCACCAGTTATGCTTTATTTTTCTGGCAGATGATTACAGCATTTCACTAGATTTGTAGTGAGACACATTTTTGTAAGCCTCTTGTCACTGAAGCTGGAGTATTCCGTCAAAATAAAAGCTCTACTGTCGTTTCCGTCAAAATAAAAGCTTAAAAGTGCAGTATGAATTGCTGACAGCTAGCAGTTTAAATGGGTAACATTACTGCAGTCCAAATTCAAAATATCTCTTTTAAGTGTAGAAATTAGGAAAGAAGTATTGTAATTTCCCTACTGTAGTGTAAAGCAAAAAATAATAATATTAAATATTTGTTTTCATTTATTTTAAAGTGCAGCTGTTTTACAATATATGGCTATTACTGTCATAGGAATAACGATAATATAAAATATGTTGTTATTAGAATTATTATATTCTAATTAGTATACAACAAATAAAAAAAGGGTTGAGTCCCCTTTAAATTCCAATTCACTGACTTTTTTATTTTTAAGTTTCTTAGTTAAGAACATGGGTTGGAGCTCTTAATTTTGATCTCTCAAAGTGCATTAGACAGAATAATTTAACTTTAAAATGTACAAAATGTCTTCATTTGTCTCTTTTTTTCAAACATCGCAATAAATATCGTATCATTGACTTAATATCGAGATATTATCATATTGTGAGATTTTGATATCATTACATCCCTACAAGGTAGCATTTATCTTTTTTTTTAGTTAAACTTGATGTGTTAAAATAACTAAAACAACAACAACAAAAAAGAAAATGAATATACTATAAACATAAACACAAAACTAAAAATGTAACTTAAATAAGGTGAAAACAAATATAAACAAAAAAAAATCTAATAGTCTCTCAGTGATGCTAAAATAACATTACTTGCTGATATTAGTGGTTTAATATTTTTTAACACTGATATTGGATATTTATTCATGCTTGCTCATTTATGACAATTTTTTATTTTATATGACCTATACTGGCATCTAGTTAGTCTTTAATATTACTAATAATAATAAAAAAAAACTGCACCTGTAGAAGAAAATTTATATCTCAAAATTATTTAATACTTTTGATTATATTGGTGTTATTTTTTATATTTAATTAATAATATATATTAATTTATTATTAATGTAAAATTAGTTACACTAAATTTATTTAAGTGTATTTTTTAATTTGTTTCAAAATATCAGTTATTGATATTGTTCATTATAATGTTGTTGGGATCTCTAAATTCACTTGTAGTATTTACTGTAAAATTCTAAAAAAAAAAATCAATGTTAATTTAGAATTTTAATATCATTCATTCATGCCAGCTCTTTATTGAAATAAAATATAAAAAATGTTAAGTTTGTTTTATTTCAGCTAGTTTGCAATGCAGCATTTCTCATTTTCATTTAGTTGAACTCGATATACTAAAATAACTAAAAAAAAAAAAAGAAAATAAAAAATACTCAAAACTGTATAGACATAAAACTGAAAATGCAACTAAAATAAAATGGAATATATATATATATATATATATATATATATATATATATATATATATATATAAACAATATTTTTTTAATGTCGATATTGGATATTGATTCATGCTTGTTCATTTACGACAATTACCTATGCTGGCATCTAGAAGGTCTCTAATTTAACTAATAATTTTAATAGAACTGCAACTGTAGAAGAAAATGTATATCTCAAAATTATTATTTTTTGAATACTTTTGATTGTATTGTTGGAATGCTTAGCATTTAAAACTATTTATTTTTATAAATAGTTTTAATTCATATTTAAATAATTTATATTAATTTATTATTAGTTTAAAATTATTTACACAGATTTTTTTTAAATGTATTTTTTTTTTCCTCGAAACTTTAATGTCTACAATTGCTGTTCTAAAAACAAAAATCAATGTTTATTTAGAATTTTTTTATCATTCATGTCGGCTATCAACCAGAATGTCAAAATAATTATAGGCTTATGGATATCAGCCAGAATTTTAATATCACTGCATCTTATATAGTAGTGTTATTTTTAATTACATCATGGTGTACAACATGGATTGCATCATTTCATTACAGCTCTTTATTGAGATTTGAGAAAACGAAAGGGAAAATGACTTGGTGGATGGTCACAGTTGCACTCTTTTGTTACACCTCTACGAGAAGCTGTGCGATATAAAAGAGATCATCTGCTGACCAGTAACCTGACCCCAGTAGGTTTTGTCTGTGAACTCTCCTCATACTGGCATTTCGCTAATGGCCACGCTCAGAGTTGGCGGGTGTGCAATTTCTATCAGCAGGCGTTAATCAACCATTAATTAACCATTTCTTCCAGCCTGTGTTCAGTTCACCCCTCTTATTTGTAAAGGGGGGGTTTCTCCATGGCAATTGCTTCATCTTTGCGCTCCTTCTCCACCGCCCTCTTTCTCCACTCCCCTCTCTCTCTCTCTCTCTCTCTCTCTCTCTCTCATTCTCCCTCCCTCTCGATGTTTGGCTGCTAGGGAAGAGCGCGTGTCTCCATCAGCACCATTTAGTCTGTGCGAGGAGCACCAGTGAATCAGTAGACCCAACTGTGTTGGTTAGGGAGAGGTGGGCAGCTGGGTCAGAAGAAGCAGCCCACGGATCTCTCAACCCACTCCAATAAAAGCTCCAGTGATTTCTCCTCCCCCGTCTCCCTCACAGTGACCTGTGGCGTGTGTAGGAGCTGGCACCAACCAAACCACCTAAAGCGCTCAAGTGCTGTTTTGGACCGAGTTCTTTGAGTGCGTGTTGACAATCGAGAACAAGAGGGCACCAGGTATTAGAGCGACTCGCTTTTCATGGACTTTTCTGTAGTTCTCATCACTGCTCTCTCAATGTTGGATTAAATGAAAGGACCTTTTGTATAAGATGAGCGAAGACGCCAAGGAAAAAGGGACCGGCAAGCAAGTGCTACGCAAGAAGAAGGGCAAAAAGGTAACTGGAAAGCTGCTTTAACATATAGATCTTTTCAGTTTGACATTCGGGGCTTGTTTAAATCCTCCTTTTATGGCGGTTAATGGAGGTTGTTGATGTTGAAAGCACTAGACGGAGGTCTGAAGGAAGCTTCTCTTTTGTTCTAGAGCGACTGAGGGGTGTGTTCAGGGTGGCATGGTTTTGTTTTGAAGGTGTTTGACAGTACACTTTCAGGGGGAAACCAACTAGACGCTGATTCTGGAACAGGATCTTTTCTTTGGGTTTGGAGTTTAAAGAGGGGTTAGTTTTGATTATTGAAAAAAAAAAATTATATTTAAAGGTCTTGCATATTTCATCTAATTATCTGTACATGTACAACCTAATATTATATTGCTCCATAGAAAGTGATGATAGAAAATGCTGATCTGATTTGACCTTTTAAAATGACGTTTTTGTTTGTGCCATATTAAGCTTGAATTAAGCTGATTATTTAGATTTTACGCCACATTTTTGGACATTTTATTTATATTTCTGTATTTTTTCAATGACTGGCGTATGAAGATATTAAGACTAGCGTGATACATTTAAATTTAATTCCGATTCTTTGTATACATACTCTAGACAGATGTTTTCTCTGTCTCTCTCTCTCTCTTTCTCTTTCTGTCTTTCCCTCCACCCACTCCGTCTATTCTCTGCACGAGCAGTATAATCTGCTTAATTGCAGCCATTCAGATGCATTGGCAGGAGCTGTATCTGAGTCAGCGCTGGGTGGTACTAGCTACGGGTCAGCTCTGCTGGCTTTTTAAGTGTTTGCTTTAAATGTTTCGGAGAATTTGAGGAATTCCCTTTCGTCCCGTGTAACAGGTGCCAGCCGCTCCTTTCACGTAGTGATTCAAAGACAGCATTTAATTTAAAGACAGTCATTCTAATCAGACATGAAATGTGTCTGTGTGTGTCTGTTTGCCAGTCACGCTGATAGCGCCGTCTGTCTTGGTCTCTTTATGGTACCCCAACCTGTTGCTATGCACACTGGGAATGCGAGGAAAGTGGCATAAATTATAAGATATGACTGAAAAAGTATTTTTAAAGATTTAAATAACAATGTTTGCTAAAATAACAACTATTGCATAATCCATATTTATGCATAATCCAGTGATTTATTCTATTTTATTGTGTTTTTTTTTTTGCAGATGAAAGATAATACCACAAGATTTTGTTCAAAAATGTACAGATAATGTGCTCACCCCCTTGTCATCCAAGATGTTCATGTCTTTCTTTCTTCAGTCGTAAAGAAATCGTTTTTTTTGAGGAAAACATTTAAGGATTTCTCTCCATATAGTGGACATCTATGGTGCCTGTCAGTTTGAACTTCCAAAATGCAGTTTAAATGCAGCTTCAAAGGGCTCTAAACTCCTAAAGTGTCTTATCTAGCAAAACGATCGGTTATTTTCTAAAAAAAATTATATTATATAACAATTTATATACTTTTTAACCTTAAATGCTCGTCTTGTCTAGCTCTGCGTGAACTCCGATTCCGATTCTGTGTATTCCGATTCATGACAGTTAGGGTATGTCAAAAAACTCCCATCTCATTTTCTCTCATCTCACTTCTGCAGCGCTGTAGGATGATTTTGAAATTGGAGGAGAAAATAAGTAGGAGTGTAACGGTACACAGATGTCATGGTTCGATACGATTTTGGTACAACAGGAAAAAAAAAAAGAATCTACTATGCTAGGTATCTTTTTATTTGTTTTAAACAGACAGTAGTACAAATTACAATGTTTTTCCACATACATGTGAAAATACTACATATTATATCAAATTAATGTCATATATAGGCTATAAAATCTGCAGTACATACATACATACAAGGAATACATACTGGAAATATATTTAATTTAGTTAACTGATAGACAAGGGGAAAAAACTGACAGAAAGGAAACTCAAAAGGCAGAAAGCGATATTCTATTTGTTTTTTGATCAAGTTGATTTTGCTGGTATGAGGAAAGTTGAAGTAATCGCGTGGGCGCGCACAAACACAAAACATATCAGTTCCAGGCTTCTAGCATTGCTAACTTGACAGCGCAGTTGGTACTTTATTAAAATAAAACACAGTGAACCAAACATCAGCGCGCCCGCCTCACTGCTTCACCGTAGGAACACGACTGAAGTACAAAGTCTATCATTTACATAATAAATAATAGTTTAGCATTTGGATACATCGCAAATATGGAAATATTATGGAATATTTGGATTTGTGCCGAATGAGAGAGGTAGGATACAAGAGCACAAAGCTCCATTTCGCAGACAGTTGAATGGGCAAGCATTTAAAGTAACGTCATACTTCTATGTCAGTGAGGGACGCATTCAGAATCAGCACATGGTCACTGTCTAGTGGGCTTTGTTTTCAAGTGCGCAACTCCTGACATTCGCTGTACTTCTGCCGGGGTTTATTAAACAGAGTTGCATTACTGCGGGCGCACCCTTCTGGATTGAGGTTAAGGCCTCATGCACCAAACCGAGATGCCCGTACTGTGATGGTTCTGTATGAATACATGTATCGTTATACCCCTCAAAATAAGATGGGAGTTTTTCGACATACCCTAACTTTCATAAACTGAAATACACAGGGCTGGACAAGATGAGTGTTTGAGGTTAAAAAGGATATAAATTGCAAATTTTTTTTAGAAAATAACCATTTCGTGAGATAAGATCCTTCTTTCTCGGCTGGAATCGTTTCGTTTAGAGTCCTTTGAAGCTGCATTTAAACTGCATTTTGGAAGTTCAAACTCGGGGGCACCATAGAAGTCCATTATATGGAGAAAAATCCTAAAACATTTTCCTCAAAAACATAACTACGACTGAAGTAAGAAAGACATCTTGGATGATTTGATTTGTTTGGGACTCATCCTGCTTTGTGTTTTCATTTTACTTCATGTTTTCATCAATCTTACATGCAACTAATGTAAAGCATCTAAAAGGTATATGAATATACACTTTCAACCATGGTATAAACATGGTATAAATGGTAAAGCAAAAGCTTTAATGGGATAGTGGAGAAATTCTGTCTTCATTTAATCTTAATTTTCTACATTTTTTTGTCCATACAAAATCAGTGTCATTTGGATCCATTACTTTTGAACCCCATTGATTTTCACTGTGTAAAAATTATATATAATAACAATATTTCCATTTTATTGTTCCTTGAAACTTGGGACTTCACCAAAATTATATTAACACTTACGAATTAACACTTTTTTTTTTTTTAATCATCCTAGCCGATGTGGTTACCCAGGGTCCTCAGAGCATATGGGGGTTGAATGGGTCAATTTAAGCATTAATTGGTGTTCAGGGCGACACAGAGGACATGAACCATTGCAGGGGTTTGTCTTTGTGCGTTGGTTGTATTGTTAGAGCTCAATAGAGCAGGAAATCAGACAGCGTGCAGGTTTGTCATAGCTTGTTTTCTGGTTAGACTCGTCCCTGTCAATGACTATTATTCTTTACCACTGATTTGGAGAAACAAACGATGAGAAAACAACAGTTAAAGATGTTTTGTCTTGATAAATGCCTTGGTAGAATACAAATACAACAGCTTCAATAGTTTGAGTAGTGAGCTGAACCTGATCAGGAGAAAATAAAATCACATTAAATATTGTTAGCAGCTTTGCTTTATCAATGTCTGATTGCCAGTTTAATTGTAAGAGATACAGAAAACACTGTCAAATCAGATTTGCATCATTTGAAAAACTGGATGTGCAATGTGAACAAAGCCTTTGTCACTTTCTTTTTCTTGCTATCAGTAACTGTAAGTCAGATGTAGCGATATCACTTAATTTCAGACAGTCAACATGGCTGGTCGCTCCTCCCCACATGTTGGTGGAGAGAAAATGGCCGTGCGGTACTGATCCAGATCATAATCAGAGAAACAGAGAGAGCTGAAGAGAGTGTGTTAGATGGGTTATCCACAAGAGATGCTTTCTTTGGTGGCCGATGGATTGAGACATTCGCATGTCATTTCCCGTTCACTGCTCCCGAGTCAAGAAGACCCCAACAGTAAACCATGGGGGGAGTTTTTGGGTCAGTGGCTGTGAATAAGCATGCGTCTTAGCTTGAGAGCGAGAGAGAGGGAGCGAGAGAGCTGTCTGGGCACTTGGGAACCTGAATCATTGGCAGGTGTGTGTAATGGGTGTCGCCATGGCAACCGAAGGCCTGCTGAGGAACAGAGGAAGCTGCCGTTTAGATGACTGAGCTGGGAATCCCTGCTGGTCGCACAAGGAGCGTCTGTTTTTTTTTATATTTAGCATTTCCATTGCAAATGTTCGTGGCAGCATCACTGTTGCTTTTGGTGCCTTACTGTAATTTTAACTACTTGTTTTTATAATGGATTTGTTTCAAAACCCAGTGAGCTGACTGGCTGTCTAGTGCCTACAGTACGTAGACAGCTGTTTCCGAAGGCAGCATCCTAACTAAAATTGTACCCTAAATAGTGAACATTTTAGAACGTGCAGGCAGCAGCAAAATTATGCTTTTGTTGAAGCCATCAGTTCATAATATTTCAAACTATAGAGTCACGTTTAACATTATCTATGATGCTATCAGAATTCCACCAATCAGAATGTCATGACATAATCATGTCAGTATACTTGTGCTAGCAACTACTGTTGTTTCTATCTATAATCAGCCTATTTAAATCAATAGAATTAACACTTTTTTTAGCAAGGTAAATTGATCAACAGTGATGATAAAGACATTTATAATGTTACAAAAATTATTTTTCAGATAAATGCTGTTGTTCTGAACTTTCTATTCATCAGAGAAACCTGAAAATTTTACTCAGCTGTTTTCAACATAATAATAATAATTAAAATAATGTTTTTTGAGCAGCAAATCAGAATATTACAATGATTTTTTAAGGATTATGTGACTGGAGTAATGATGCTAAAAATTCAGCTTTGAAATCACAGGAATAAATTATATTTTATATTCAAATAAAAAACAATTCTTTTAAATTGTGAAAAATATTCCAACTTTTTACTGTTTTTGCTGTACTTTGGATCAAATAAATGCAGACTTGGTGAGCAGAAAATACTTATCTTACTGTTCAAAAACTTTTGACTGGTAGTGTATATACATAATTGATATACACAGAACACAAAAAACACAGTCTTTTATTTTGCTTGCGATTAATCGTTTGACAGCCTTACTTGACATCATATCTAAAAAAAAAAACCTGACATATGTCAAGGTTTTTTTTTTTGGTAGCAGTAGTATTTAGAAAATATTCAGTGTCCTCTACTGATCAGTTTGTAAGAACTGAGATGTAAAAAAAACACATGCACATTTGAATTACATAAAACATGGAAACATACACATATGGTATTTTTGAATCTGATTGAGAAAATAGTTGCATTTAGGCATTTTTATGCTTTATTATTCTTATTCTCATTCTCATTATTTTTCCTTCTGTTGACTGAATTATTTCAGGTCTACACCATAATTTCAAACCGGATGAAATTTAATTCGGATACAGCTTAGCTGGATTGACTGAGGTGAATACATGAAGGCTTTCAGTCCAATTGAGCCATCAGTCTGGTTATAAATGGATTATTTGGGTGCACGTATATGTAGCTAGTGTTTTACAAATACGGTGCATCTTATGTCTAGTACACAGGAGACTCTACTCACAATTGATTTCAATAGAGTTTGGCCATAGCGCTTAGGCCTTGGCGATACTACCTTAGAATTATGCCAAAAGAAGGAGTCATAGAAGGCAGCAAATTAGCCTTCGCATCAGGAGTGTGCCTTTAATGTCTTAATATCCTGCCTACATAGGGAGCTCAATGGTTTTGGAGCCAATATGTATCCATTTGGTACCTGCATTTGTCATTGACACCAGCCCTATAGCCTTCTGTAGTGAACATGCTCAATTTGCTGAGACCAGGATAAGTTTCAAAATATGGCTGAAGACACCTCTGCCACAAGCACTTTACTAATTCAGAACCATAAATCTAGTTTTCTCTCTTTCCTCTGTTATTCTGCAGTATGACTGTTTATTACATGTGTATAGACAGACAGAAACACATATTAGGCATTCTCCAATTCAGTTTTGAATGACGTACAAACCTGGTGCATGCAACATTCTGTAAAGTGCCAATGGAACATGATAAATCCTTGACCTCAACTCGAGTTACTCTCTCACAGTTATAGGAGCATATGTCAAATCAACACTCTCTTTCAAAACAGCAGAACAAGCTGATAGCTGGGCTTGTCTAGGTTTTGAACCCAGGACATTTCACACCCAAAGCAAGAATTATAGACCAACAAGCCAACAGTACCTGGCTCCAAATTTTCCCTTGTGCCTTTACTTATTCCAAAAACCATTTTGAAATAATATCATCATTTCTGAGAAATGATCATTATGTCAAGAATGTGGAATAGGGCTACTGTAAACAGGACTGAAAAGAAACCCTTGAAGTTTAATGACTCATACTTCCTGTGAACCTCAACATGACCCTGTGCAAGGTTGACATTTACAGTGTAGTTGAAAGCTAATCTGGATCTTCCACTCTAATTGGAGAATCATTCAGGAAGTGAGCCTTGGCACGTCCCAGCCATCCGGTGATTTGGAAAGTACAGGAAGTGTTGGGCTTCCACAAATGCCACACATACTATGCAGTCAAAGATGCCTGTCGAACACACTCACAACCCAAATTAATCAACAGTAAAATGTCTTGAGAACACAGCATACACAAATACTTTCTTATTAAGCAGTGTCAAAGAATTTCATTCTTGATCAAATTCAAGCTCAAGACATAATGGAAAATGCACCGTTATGCCAGCAGACCAAAACAATGAGTCTCTTTATCTTTATGTTTGCAAATGGTGCTGTGGAGCATCTCTTGCTTTTAGTTCATCCTACAGAGGATGAATCATATTTCAACACTTCAGAAAATGGTTTCTAATAGCGGTCCTCTGTAGCTGCCAGGACTTCTGTCTTTTTCTATTCAACATTGACTGTAGTGCTTCACATTTGAACACATTTCATGCTTTTAGTCGGATGTCCAGCTTGTATATGTAATATTAGCATAGAATTATAGTGATGCTTTGCATCTGTCGGAAGTCATCCATCTCTGAAAAGGGTGCCAGCTGTAAAGACTCTTCAAAAAGACTTTGTCCCTTTGAAAATAAGATTGATTTTAGAACAGGAGGTAATTAGGGATTCAAGCATGTGGCGCTGAAACCCTATTGTAATTATTAGAATGGTCACAGATCAGCGATCTCCACATAACTGATTGTGCAGACCAAACCGTAAGTCGTAGGGACTTGCAACTTGGAGGAATGGTAGTACTCACACCGCCGACAATGTGACCAAGGCTCGCCCCAGTCGGCCTGACGGGGGCACTATAGTGAACAAAAGTACGGAATCACTCATAACTACTAAACTGCCAGTTGCAGACTCAAGTGTCGTATGTCATTGGAATCCTTGGCTTATGCCGGACTGTGACGAGTTGCCTCCCCCTAATTATCATCATTTACCAGGCTCCCGACGGGAGTGGGTGTGTGAGAGAGGAGGGGCGCCGAAACAGCCAGGTCTGGCGGTGTGTGATGAGGCACACCTGACGTGAATGAAGCCTCATCACCGCCACTGTTGAAATGCCAAGCACGCCTCTCCTCAGGAGACCGGTCTCTTCCCCATGCATGGACGCTGGAGTCCTAGTGGGTCCAGGAAGGGAAAGTTGAGGGAACCAGCGGTGCCGAAGTGACGAGCTGCCGGACCTGTGGTCCGGGCGTGAACCGCAACCGTCTCACGGGCCAGGATGCGGGGCCGTTTAATCTCCAGGAAGTGCCGTGGGCCAAGGCGGACGAAGCTGTTAGATGAAGCCACCGCCCCTCACGCCGCGGACCTCAGAGGGGAGTGCGTGCAGCCGCCAGACTCCGCCCCTACTGGACCTACCGAACACGCCCTCCTCACGAACCTCCAGTACGACGAGGACACCAGATCCCCTGTTTATTTTGGACACTTTTATTTCCCCTTTTTGGACACTTTTGTTTATTTTATTGTTTAATGAAAGCCTCTGCGAGGCCTGAAGTCACGCCCACTGTGTCTGTCGTTTGCTCGTCCCGCCACACGGACAAAATGCATTACATCAGATTCGATTGTAATCTGGGAGAAATTTTTTGAAAAAGGTACTTTTGCGAACTAGTCCTAGGTTTTTCACCTGATCGAAACCAAACCAGCGCAGAAAGATTCTCTAGAGAGTGAATATCAATAATTGTTTAAAAAAAATTTACTTTCGATTTGCCGTCGCAACAAGGCACCAAAACGTTCGAAAGGGCCAAGGCCACTTTTAGTAAAATGCCTATAACTCTTGAACAGAATGAGATATCTCTCATATATAACATATATATAACAGGGACATTTAGGAAAGGGGCCTGTCTAAATTTACCCAAAACCCTATAAAGCCTAAAGGAAAACTCAAAACTACACAAAATACATGCTGAGCACATGCAACGGGTGATTCTAAACAACCGTGCAAAGCTTTAAGGGTAATTTGACCACAGCTGCCGCTATAACAGTCATAAACGTTAAAAACATCATATTTCTATTGAAAATTGCCTGAATTTGCCAAAAATGCTTTTTAATCATTGATATAGGTGGGTACAGCCTTGCTAAATATTATGTAATGTCTTTTTCTTTATATGCTTAAATGCCTTAAGCGTTTGAACCCGGTAATTGCTGCTTGCAGCTATATTTCTTTTTGAACTTGTCACATCTGACTTTCACACTTGAAACAAGCAGAACGTACAGTGGCAGTAAATATGAATTCAGTCATCAATGCTTGGAAATTGCTCAGTTATTACTAGGCACTAGTCAGGATATTTATTGGTATTCAAATCAGAAATGTTTCTTGTTTACAAGGACAAACTGGTCCAACAATTGCTGTAGGCTAACTCAAGAAATAACACTAACATCCAAATCCTGCATACACAAAGACCAAATGGGTTAACTGGTAAAAGCACCATTACTGTATAATAGAAACAACATCTACTGTATGCTTCATATTTTGCCAGTGCTATTACATAGAAAAGAAAATTGATATGTGTATGGGATAATGGGCCAAATGTGTGTGAGATAATCTTGAAACTTTGCTGGTCAAAACGTACTTAAAATATCTTGGTAAATCAAACTATTTGGGAGTAATACATCAACTAATTCAACGCTGAGGATGCCAAAGATTCTTTGCATTTCATGTCATTTTTTTGTAGTGATTGACCAGGACAATGATGGTCAGTTGAGTTGAGTTCTCCATGTCTTGAGACTGAAAAATGACCAAACGATTGTTTGTATCTTGTCCTACCTGGCTGATACAGACAAAGTATGTCTTGATGTTAATCAATGAAATATGACATAAACAAGATACAGAAGTGAATTATCTAATGCTTTTTCAGACATTTCTCCAGAAAGATGATCAATAACCGTCATTCAGAGCGTTCTTTCAGCTCCTGTGAGAGTAGAGGGTTCAGCCACAGAATATACAGCGTGCCTCACCATGGAGTATATCATAGGCGTCTTTGTCTAGAGTCATGGCTTACTGAGGAATTAAGTTACAAGAATGGCAGTTAAAGACAATTGGGAAAAAGTTGTGCCTGGAAATCTTGGCAGTTGGTCGCACATTTCCAGTATTTCTGCACCTTCCGGACAATATTTTGCACTCTTTTGGTGGAGTAACTGTAAAAGATCCCCAACAAAACTGGTTTTCCAGATTTTGATCCTGTAATCCTAGTTGGAATGTCCAGCGGCAGGCACGACGGAACTTGGCCTCAAGCGTTCAGTTTCCCAGGCTCTCTGATATCCGAGGAACCTGATACTTTCCTCACAGTTGAGAGACCAGTAAGAGTCTGGATATACTCAAGATACTTGAGAGTTTTAATGCATTCTGGGTTTCCCAGGCTTCTGGAGATGCAGTTTTCATAGCAAAAGTAACAGAAGACTGGTGGAAAACCACCTGAGACATTAACTAGAGGTGATCAAGCCCACCCAAACCATGTGTCTGTTTATCTTCTTGTGGTATTGCAAATTGTTTTGCATTTGAGTTCCTCCATTTTTTGTTTTAAATTCCTCTAGTTAGCTTGGAATATTTTGTACATATGTCATATTGTTCTCATTGAGGGAATGCTGCGGTAAAATTACAGTGATAATGTAATCTCTTTAAGCCATAACTTTATGTTTGAGAGTATCAAAGGTATTAAATACCTGGAGCAATATTAATAAAAGTTACTGCATGAGTTATAGTCAGATTGCTCATTTTGTCAAAACATATTGAGTTCTGCTGAGGCCAACAGTGTTCCTAATGCTGAATTTGGCCAAGGATCATGGGAACAGAATGAAGCTGCAGTGCTTCTCTGGCCTGATCACTGAGTTAAATCAGCAGGTCCAAATTTCATAACAAATTTTTGCTATAACAGCAGACTTCACTGCCAAATGACAGAGTTCTATGGTTCTTACTCAACTACTTAGATGGTGCAGGACTCATCAAGTATTAGTGACTGTGATAGTTATTTGGTTATTTATTAACAAGACAGAAATCTTTAAAAGGAACACCGGGTATTAAGACTTATATTGCTTAATAAAATGGAAATATGTAGTAGAAAACAAAGAAAGATTTACATTATTTTAAAAAATCCACATTGTTTTATACATATTTTGGATTTTGGATAGGGGGTGCCATTATTTTGATGATGTCAAATGGTTGCACTCAGTGAGCTACTGGCGCTACCTGTTGCAACTTTTACCGCAACACAACTTGAAGTACAATACCAATATGATGCCACATTATGCAACTTTTGGTTGTAATTTTCAGTTGAAGGGCTAACAAGAGAAGCGATGTAAGTCTTCATTGCCTTCCTAGTGATAAAAAGAAGAGAAAAGAATGGGACGAATAAAACTTCCTAAAGACTTATGTCTTTGTTCTTTCCACTTTAGCTCTGATGCCTTTGAGGCTTTTAGTAGACCACAACTACTGAAAGAGCTTACGGGTGGCAATGGATTGAAGTGTGTTAGACTTAAACCAAAAGCTGCACAAAGAGTCTAAAATCCACGCTGAGAAACTTCTTCGGTGGCTGTGGCATCATGCTAAGTGTCGGCATGTTTACATCCAGCCAGGATGGCATCTAGTGTTTCTTGTCTCTGCCATTTGTAAGCAACAGGTAGCGCCAGAGTCCTAGGGTCTTTTGGTTTGTTGACAGGTTGGTTTACATGTTCTGGCTGCTTGACAGGGCGTTGTTAAATGATGCACTCACAATAACAACAAAACATTGCGCTTTTGTAAAATAATGAAAGCAAACAAGAGGCTCTTTCTGCCATTTCTGTGAACTTGAGCACGAAACTCAGAAACTCAGTGTAATCTTACTTTACAGACATGAAAAATCTATCTATAGAGAGTGAAATGCCCACTTTCAAATAAACCAAATGAAAAACAAATATTATGAGATTATGTATTCTGTATGAAACATGCATACAGGTGCATACATGCTGTGGAGATGATGAGTCAGTGTCGCCAACTAAATCTCTTAAAGGAACACTCCACTTTTTTTGAAAATAGGTTCATTTTCCAACTCCCCTAGAGTTATACAGATGTGTTTTACCGTTTTTTGAATCCATTCAGCCGGTCGCCGGGTCTGGCAGTAGCACTTTTAGCATAGCTTAGCATAAATCATTGAATCCGATCAGACCATTAGCATCTCGCTATAAAATTACTAAAGAGTTTTGATATTTTTCCTATTTAAAGCTTGACTCTTCTGTAGTTGCATCGTGTACTAAGACTGGCGAAAAATGAAAAGTTGTGATTTTATAGGTCGATATGGCTAGGAACTATACTCTCATTCCGGCATAATAATCAAGGAATTTTGCTGCCGTACCATGGGTGCAGCAGGCGCAATGATATTACGCAGCACCTGAAAGTGACCGGCACTAAGTTTGTGTAGATGCAGAGTTGCAGCTGGCAGAGTTGACGGCTGCGTAATATCATTGCGTTCGTCTGTCATAAAAAGTTCGGATCAGGTTCAATTTTCTACGTTTTCGCATCCGTATTAAGCATTTTGATAGGAAAGGAAAGCGAATATAGAAAAAACTGAAAATTTTGGACTGAAAATTTCGGAGTGTGCAATGACCTTTAAGCCGAAAACAAAGAAAGCACTGGTTTATCAATAAATGATTAAAATGTTAATGCAGCCTCCTTACTGTTTTGCCCTGACACATTTATAATCATTACTTCTGCCGGTGTACTGTGGCAAGTTTTATGCGTGCGCTCGAGCGCTTACTAGGCTATGTAGGCAATTAAAGGCTCATTATTGTGATTTAAATGGTTTATTAATAAACGTATGATTAGTCAACTAATGCTTAAAATGTCGACCAGAAAAATAAATATTTAGTTGAGGGCAGCCCTAGTTAATACAATTTGAAATTGTCCCTACAACATTCTGCTGTCTAGTTATGACTTGGGTTCCTCCTTCAGTGAAAGTCTATAAAATGCCAGAAGAAAATTTGTAATCTGATCACTTAGTCTCAGCATGACTCAACATGATTTGAGCAATCATTCATGTCCATAGCACAGACTGTGCAAGATGAGTTATGTGCCAAACATTAACACTTAGCATTAAGGGTTTGTTCAAATGGCTAACCTTGAATATGAGTAATAATGATAGTGATGCCACCTTAAGCAAACACCACCAACTATGGAGGACAGCCTGATTTTACCCTGTTTGTCCCTGTTTTACCTGCTATCTAACATTTATGGGTTTGTGCTGCTGTAAAGGTCAGGGGCTGGACGTCTGGCTTTCCCTTCTCCTCTTTTCTGGAAAAATCAGACCATACAACCAAGTGCCATTTTGAAGAAACTCTCTTGAGAAAGCTAACAGAGACTGGCACAGCTCTCTTTAGCTGCACATATGTGTGAGTGTGTGTCTGAACGTGAAGACTAGACATGTCTGTCAGACGGCACTGCTTTCACCACAGGTCTCAGCGAGATGCTGTTATCTCTGCTCTCTCTGGCAGAAAATGAGAGGTTTTATTTAGCACTAAAATAAAGTAAATGCCAACAGAGCATTTTTGCAAGTACACTCAAGAGCATTGTTTGGATGCTGACTTAAAACAGGAACATAATTGCTACTGTAAGGTGACTATCAACACTTCCTTCTGCCTTGATGTTTTACAAAGTGTTTAATTGGAAATCATACTATTGGTCTGCTAAACTTGTTATATCACCAATGATTGGTAGTGTAACCTCAAATCACTGTCAATGTGAAGCATGTTTATTTATCTTAGCATTAGCATAGCTTGAAGTATACGCACACACACACACACACACACACACACACACACACACACACACACACACAAGATTACTTTCAATCTTAATAGGCAACAGCCTTCAAGACACTGAAGCTCCAGGGCACCTAACAAAATTAGAAGCCTCTCCATACAAGTAAAGTGCTGTGTCTGTATCTGTGTATGGCCTTTCAAATCAAGCTAATGCTAACTGACTAAGCATTAGTGCAGTGTGCTGGATGTGCAGAACGAGCCCCACATTGCGTCTGCACTATAAAGAAACAACAAAACTAGAATGCTCTGATATGTTTGTCATAATACCAATTTTGGTTGATACCAATGGGAGTGAAATGTAAAGATTCTCAATACTACAGGAAAAACTAATTTGCTATTAAACACAGTCCTTTTTTATGTACATATTAACAAGTGAAATGTAAACAATGATGAATGTCCAATGTAGCCTTCCAGAATTTCTCAGTTAAAGTCAATTTAACATTTGTAAAAATTCAAAAGAATTGACATGTAAAATAAAAAAAGACAGACGCGACAGTTGTCAGTTGACAGTTGTATTGTAGACAGCATCGCTGATTATTATGGGTTCTGTTGTAATTTGTCGCACCGAGCCGCTTGCATCTGGCGTAGACACGGTGTCAGGATTATAGATATGGACAGAATGAGTTTGCTCAGAGCGCAGGGCAAAAATGAAGGTGATGTAATGGTGAACAGGAATGCTAGTGAGTCTGAATATGGAAAGTGATTCATTTAAAAACACTGCTGACTCACTGAGAAACTTGACTGAGATGTCAGATAATGCTTGCTATCTTATCAAGAGATCTGAATCCTGTTGAAATTCAAACAGATAAACAGGAGAAGTAGCATGGTGTTATTGTATTTGTTTAGTTATTTTGAAAAGAACAGCCAAAAATAAACATTCTGTTTTGATTTAGGCCCGAAAATGCATGTCACATGACCATTCATGCAGGTACTAACATAGATGGATTCCCTATTATTTAGATGGTGGACGCGTCTACATGCTTGGAGCACTCGAATGATGCATCTGCCTATACATATCTATGGGTACAACAATGAGCAAGATGTTATTGTTTACACGGTCATCAAGGATACGCAGGCAGCCATGCCATCGTTTTCAAAAGTGTCCATTTTGGTCAATGTACGCTGAAACCAAAGTCAGTTTAAGACAAGTCATTTCACTCTGCGGCCATCTTTGAAATGCCTCTCGGGCAGGCAAGTGCAGCTCCTACCTCTTTGAATAGGGAAACATCAAATTCTCCTAAACTGTTCACCAATCTTACGATTAAATTTCATATTTGAAATCACCAATGAAATCTGACAACAACTGCCTCATAAATATTGATTCTTATGCTACAGTAGCATTAAAAAAAAGCTTATTTTTCAAGCTAGATCAGCTAGTGCGCATGTGCAGTACTGAGTACACGTCTCGGAGCGCTTACTGTTCCTATAGCGACCGGGACTTCTAACGGCAGCTGCAGTGATGCGCTGACTTTACCGATTAGCGATTGGCTCATTTATTCCGAAGGCGGGGCTTTGTGGCCATAATGAGCGTTACATTTTTTCCCATTTAAAACTATATGAGTGACATGTCTTGGGTATTCTATAGTCTTTGGCTGAAACACAACCCCGGAGTTTTCAAACTAAAACGGGGTCTACAGTGTTTTCAAAAGTCTCCATTTTCGAGGGTCGAAAACGCAGAAGTAGTGTAAACGACAGGTGTAACCATAGCGAAAGTTATGCGTTTTAAAATGAAAACGCACTAGTGTAAACGCAATCCTACTCACCGTCATGTTCCAAACCTGTATGACCTTTATGTTTGAAATCTTTCTTTTGTGAAACACAAAATTAGAGATTTTGCAGAATGTTCATGCTGCTCTTTTCCATAGAGGGAAAGCATAGCTACCAGGGGGTGTCTACTTCCAAAAAATGAAAAAAAGCCCCATAAATTTATCATAAAAAGTAGTTTTAATAACCCATGTGCTAAATTTCAAGTCTTCTGAAGTCCTTTGATAGTTTTGTAAGAAGAACAGACTGAACGTTAAGCCATTTTAAAAATCTTTTTTTCTGTTGTAGCATTATTTTAAATATGACACATGAACCTGAAGAAATTATTATGAATTTTTATTTTATTTTGTACATTTTAAAACCATTTTAGCAAATCCTTTTTTTTGTTAACAGCTTTAAAGGAATAGTTCACCCAGACACGCAGCAAGACTTTATGAAGTGGAGTCATGTGGATTATTGTGGTGTTTTTATCAGCTGTTTGGACGTCATTCTGACGGCACCCGTTCACTGCAGAGGATCCAATAGTGAGCAAATGATGCTAAATTTCTCCAAATATGTTTCGATGAAGAAACAAACTCATCTACATCTTGGATGACCTGAGTGTTGAGTAAATTTTCAGCAGATTTTCACTTCTGGGTGAACTGTTCCATTATTTAGAGAGAATTTTATGTACTATTCACAGTAAAAATCCAAACAGCCATACAGGAAACTTAAAGCACCTCTATAAAAAGTTTTTGTTCAGTGTGTTTCGTGCCAGCTGAGACCGGTATGCCCTGTGGTGAGAGGGCCGGACCATCGTGTCTCTGGCACTGTTTTGCTGCAATAGCCATTCTGCCTGCTGGAGATGCCCCGTCTGTCCCGGGAACAGCACTCCTCCTGAGCGTCTCCGTCACACACCTGCGGGACGGTCACATTCCACGCCAAGCAACAGATCTAGTTCTTAGTTGAGCTTCTTTTTGGATGCCTCCGAAGAGTTGTATTCACTCTGAATAATGGAAAATGAACTCGAATTTGAACTCGAAATTTGAAGTGAAAGCTGTGTCATGAATTACAGTATTTTTCTCAAACAAAGCTATTGTATGATTTCATAAGGTTTGGAATATAGTGTGCAAGTCATGATGACTACTTCTGTTTTTATGGTGCTTTTATGATACTTTTTGCATCTTGACAGCCTATTGTCATTGTATGCTTTCACTGGAAAAGAACAGCGTGAACATTCTGCTAAACATCTCCTTTTGCGTTCTACAAAAAGAAAATATTATGGATTTGGATTCTTTTATTCACCAATAAATCACCATGACTTTAGTGTTCATTTTTATCATGTATATTACTCACACTCTGGTTTGGCCGCTGTAGCACGGCCTCTCACTAGCATGAGTAAAGTCCTCTCAAATCCCTAGTGAACTTCCTCCAGGATATATTTTAGTCACAGTTACTGTTATATGTGGGTGTGAGCAGCTCCTTATCTGAGAGCAGTATTAATGTGGGCGATTACATGCGATGTCTAGCAAATCGTTATGTGCAAGATCGTTGTCAGCGTGACACAACACTAATGTATGGACATGGGCTTAAACAAACTTACGCTTTATTTAGGAAATTATATCATCAGTTGTAAGGATAAGTTAGGATTGGGAATAATTCCAGTGTCTGGATAGCATGTAGAGGAAGTCTGGTTGACAAAGTGTTCATGCTGCATTTTTAATGTCCCATTTCCCAGATCAGAGATAATGAAAGAGTCTGGATGGGGCCTGTAAATGTTGGCTGCTAGAGCATCTCTGACTCGACAGCTATTTCCTCCCCTGGCAGCGGCGCACCCTCGGCCCATTCGCCATGCACACACACACACTCACACACACCCGAGGAGGTAGTTTTCATTTTGCCATTGACCACCAAATACTGCTAATACTGAGAGCATGAAAAGTATATAAAGTACAGCTATAGGTGAAGAAATATAGAAGCATAATCGTACAGCTATAGATGAAGAAACAACTTTACTAAACAAAAATAATAATTTAATAGATGTTGCAATTTTACTGGAGTGGATCTCTGAGGGATATTCAAAGAAAATATTCAAAACCAAAACTGAGCGTTTATGTGCATACATGGAAGAAATAGAGTGTGAGAGTATGGTGTGAGATATGGGTCAAACCCATTCGCACTTCCCCTCTTCGATAACCTCTCCATCGTCTCTTTCTTTTCCTCTCCTGGCACTATAGCTGAGTTATGAACATCTGCCTCTCTCCTCCCTGAAGCTGCCACATGTCGTGTTACCATGACAGCAGAGGTGTCATTGGTTTAATTTACATATTTGTAGCAGTCTCCTGGATCCACAGGCTGTGATGTTCAAGTGAACATGTGGTGTGTTGTTTTGTCGAGGTCTCAGTACAGCTCAATGGAAGTTTGGAATCTGTTGTAGACAGAGTAAATCACGTGATTTTACCAAGATTAAGGGTTGTTGGTTAGACATACAGCAACAACAGCAATTTATTAAAAGACATACTCAAAGTGTGCAAAAATTAGTAACTTGTAAAATCATGTTACGCATCAGTTATTAGAGGCCAAGCTTGCCCTATTATATCCGTTAGTTTTCTTCTTCTTCTTATAGTCTGGGAGTCTATGGCACCCCATAGAACCGCTTGCGGGAAAGTTATGAAATTTGGCACACAGATAGAGAACAGTCTCAGTATTAACCACAGCAAATTTAGAGACTCTATGTCAAACTCTCTAGTGCCACCAATAGGCCAAATTTACACTCATGTTTCTGCTAATAAGTTTTGAACCATAAGTGTGATTCCTTAGCTTATGCCAAACTGAATGCATACCAAAATTTAAATTTAAAAATTTGCAAAAAAAATTACTTATTCAAACAACATTTTTTTATGAAAATTGGCTCAGATCATCTTCAGAAAATTTTGAAAAAAAAAGAAAAATGTTATCAAAAGCTTTTTGATATAAAAAATTGCTAAAATTGACATGAGGCTATATTTTCACAATGCTTTAGCAGATTCAGACCAAACTTGGTACGTGTTATACCAAGAATGACCTGAGGGCACATGAGTAAAAGATACACAATTTTTAAATTTTTGTTGATCAAAAATCATGAGAGTGAGTACTTACTGAGTACTTAATCTTTGAGTGAGTCATTGAATCATTCATTCAACTGATTTGTTCAAATACACCAAGTCAATAAATTATTTAGTCAGTAAATCATTCAATCAACCAATTTGTTCAAAACGCTGAATCGTTTATGAAAACAATCCTTTGTGTTGTTTATAGCTGTGATGCAAACTTCCCTATTTTCATATAATTAGAATGATTATTAAACCTTTAAAGTTGTAGTGATTGTCTACAAGAATAATAACTATAATTATAATATAGTAATAACATATTGTGTATTTTAAGCATGTAACTGCAATTATGTTGCTTTAAATGCTCAAGCTCTTTTGTAAAGTCAAGTGGATTCTGATTGACTGGCAGTGTTTTCAGTGTCGTAGTAATGCCAGCAATATCATTCCTCTGTACTGTTGTTGTTATAGTTGTGGTGTCCTCATGGTGTGTTCACACCAAAAGCGAATTTAATTATTCGCGTAAAGTAGATTACACACTTGTCAGTGGAAAGACACGAATAGAAGTGAATTCGCACTGGGCAGTGCTAACTAGTGTGACACGACTGCTGCAAACGCGCAATATACGCCTCAATCACATTTTCCGCACAAGTTGAAATTTTTAAAAAATATTCAATTGGCACAAGCCAGTCGGCAAAGAGCTTACTGACATGTCTGGTTCTATCAGAAAATGTTAGTTTTTTTAATTGCTTTTTATGTTTTTATTCACGCAAATGATGCAAAAACATCCCGCATGTAAACTAGAGTGAGTAACGCGATGCAAATGTTCGCTTTGCGTTTGGTGCACACACCATTATATTATATTAGTCTCTGACAAGCTACAATAGAGGTTTTCTCTTAGTGCTGAATCATTAGTTATCATCCTTGGTGTGAATGGCCCTTTAGGAGTTTGTATCCTTAATTATGAGTATCAAACAATACTAATTACTGTCAGTGGCATTATGTTATAAAGCAACCTTGGATTTTTAGCCTTAGGTCTTAGTACATAGATGACAGTGATTATAAAAGGCGCTATGTGTTTGTGTGTATGTAGTGTTGCCTGTGGAGTGGTTCACGGTTTGAGTCTGTGTGTGTGTGTGTGTGCACTGTTCTATTTGTAGCTGCTGTGTGCTCATGTCAGTTGCCTAGGAGATCCTTGGCGGAGTCCCAGCAGGGTAGAGGAGCTGACCTCGCCCATGGAGCAGAGATACTAAGAGAGCCGGGCATATCCGTCTAGTGCGCCTGCCTGTCCTTCCGCAACATCCTTCCCCCTCCTGGGAGTTCCCGTTCTGTGACACACACCCAGACACCTGCTCTCCTTAGAGACATGAGAGTGCAGCGCCCCCTGAGCTTGCTTTTACAGGCTAATGCCTGCTTAACTCCATGTTAAGTTGTTTATCTCCTTACGGTATGTCCTGGTATCATGATAACTCCTTACTCCTCTCCGTATATACACTATAAGTGGGCTGTGTCTAGAATACACACCCCTCTGTGTTACACACCAACCTACACACCGCGCTCGTCCCACATGTGTTATAACACTTCATAGCAAACTCAGTCATGTAAGGGCTTGTGAAAAGAGATGGTAAGTCATTTCAAATGGGCTAAATATCAGTAGAGGAGCTTGAAGGCTGTGTTTGTGGTTGGGATTTAGTTTATTAATATATCTAATCAGGCTAATAAGGGACATAGAGCAATTGTTTGTTACTAATTATAGATGCTTGTAGTAGATACTTGCTTAATGATGTGAAAAATTACAGTAGTGGTCATCTAATTTGGGTGGTAAATGAATTTTGCTGATACTGATAAAACACAGACAATTATAAGATCTACACAAATTTCCTAAATTAAATGAATTTATTTTTACTTTGTTTATTGTCCAATATTTCCAAGATTTCTTTCCTTTTTTAACTCTCTGGAGTGGGTTTTTCTTTGATATCATCATCTTTCCATTTTCCAGGACAGTGAGTTTTGTATATGCAAGCATTACTCATATTTTCTTCTGAACATGTACAAATCTAGTTACTTTTGCAATTGTGTTTGGTGCAGCTAGGGGTGCTGAAATCGCTTACAGCAGCTTTTAGTTATTCTTCTTTACTGCAGATATAGATCCTTCAATATAGTAGTTGAAAATGGTATGAATAAGCACAAGAAGAATATTTTGCTAGTTTTCCAAGACAGCATTTGAGAAAGCACTCAGGCTGACACAGCACAGGCTTTATTACTTCAGTGCACATTATTGTTCCCAAGCCGCAAGGAAACAAATGCAGGTATGACATACCTCTCTTTTCAGAGCGCTGGTGTAGTTTAGTTATGCACCATAGATCTGTTAACCATTCACTCTCATGTTCTGTCGAGACTGACTTTACTGTCCGAGAGACTTGTGTCATTTTTTCTTCAAATTCTTTGTTCTCAAAACACATTTAAATCTCTGTTGTATCCCAGAGGCATTCTCTATTCAGGCATCCAATACAGTTACAGTGCTTCTGTCTGGGATTGAGTGAGTAAGGAAGTGAGGTAGTAAGCAGTTATTAATGTCATAGTGGCATAAAGGCCTTTGGACTGAAAGCAGAAATCATAAGAACAGCTTTTGAAATGCTGATGGGCTCAGTGAGGTGTGATGTGAGGGCATGTTACTGTACCTGTGCTGGAGTCTCAAGAGTGAACATGAAATCACAAGTTCTGCTCTGCTGTTTCACTGACTATCACACTTCCTGAGTGTGTGCGTCTGAGTGTTTAATTCTTAATTTCTCATTTGTTTTGTTATGTCAGATGTATTTTATTTTATATTATTTTGTTTAAGCATTGTAATTCAGATTATGTTAATATTTTTAATCTTTTTAAGATTTACTGGGTCCCTCTGGAAGTTAGTCCTGGCCCCTGGTTGAGACTCAGTGTTGGGGGTAATGCATTACAAGTAAAGCGAGTTACGTAATAATATTACTTTTTTCAAGTAACTAGTAAAGTAACTAGTAAAGTAATATCTTACTTTTTCAAAAAAGTAACTCCAGTTACTTTTTTCCCCATTTATTGATTGACAAGTCTCCTGTTGGGAAATTGGGAGTAAACATGATGTTACGTTAATTCATCTCACTCACAAAAAAACAGATTCAGTATTCCTCAAAATGAATCAAAACAGTAAAATGCAAACTCAGAATATGACACAACCCTGCAATAATTAAATATGTTAAATAAAACAAAATATCCTTTATGTATTTAATCCCATTTGAGCCTAAGATGAATTCATTTCACTTTTGGTGTAAAAGGGTTTTTACATTAGAATTGTTTTATATTAAAAACAAAGAAGCAAGCCCTGCCCAGATTTAAAAAGTAACACAAAAGTTACGTAACACATTACTTTCCATAAAAAGTAACTAAGTAACGTAATTAGTTACTTTTTCAGGGAGTAACGCAAAATTGTAATGCATTACTTTTAAAAGTAACTTTCCCCAACACTGTTGAGACTTAGTAATGAGATTAAATGGAGAGAAAATGCAGACCAGTTTCCACCACTGAATAAAATTTTTTAAAGTAATTTTTAAGTAATTGCGACTTTTTATCTTACAATTCGGATTTTTTTCTTGCATTTCACAGTTCTGAGAAAAAAGTCAGAACTGTGAGATATAAACTCATAATTGCAAGAAAAAAATCAGAATTGTGAGATACAAACTTGCAATTGCAAGAAAAATTGTTTATATCACGCAAAAAAAGAATTGTGAGTTTTTGTTTAGCAAATCTGACTTTATGACTCCTAGTTGCGAGTTTATTTCATGCAATTCTGAGAAAAAAAGTCAGAATTGTGATTTATCTTGCAATTCTGACTTAACTCACAATTGCGAGTTTATATCATACAATTCTGACTTTATAACTCGTAGGTGCGAGTTTTTATCATGCAATTATGAGGAAAAAAAGTCTGATTTGTAAGATAAAAAGTCGCAGTAAACTTTTTTCATTTTTTACATTGGCAGGAATGGGCTTTCATATTTAAGACAAATCACACATCTTTTCTAGACTTTAAAATAAAATAAAAAAATCTCCATTTGTGCTCAAATTGGCAAAAATACCAAAGTTTGCAATCAACTAAGATTTTGTTTTGAACATGAGCTCAACTATTTTTAATTAAATTATCTCAAAAAGATCTCAAAATCATCTTAGTTTTGTCTATTTTTACTTCTCATTAAAAATGTTAAGAGAAACATCTAAGGCAAGGTTGATAAACAATAAAACTGCATACTCAGCATTATTACTTACTGAAATATAAAAGAGCAGCTTTTACCATTAATTATTAGTTAGTTCATCAGATTTAAAGTAAAAAAAAAAAAAAAGAAATACATTAGTATATATATATATATATATATATATATATATAAACAATTTTAAACTTTTAAAGTTTTAAGTTTTTTTTTTAAGTTTTTAAAGTTATAATAATGTACATTTAGTTTTTGCAATACTTGATACAAGACACTGTGAAATATAGTGATGCATAATTTTTTCTATTTTTTTTTTATTTTTTATTAAATGTGTTAATATCATCCCTCAAATAAAAACTTGTATACAAAGTTGTATGTGAACAATTAAATTGCACATAAGGCATATAAATGTTTTAACGATATAATTGTTTCTACACCAATTTGTTGTTGAAATAAACATTTGAATGGTGCCTGTAATTAATCTATAATGACAGATCTGTTCAAACATATATAATGAAGTTATCACTAACAGGTTAATTAAAAATATGTAATATAGTGCATTTATTTGGCAAAATGTTCATCTCTAGAGTTATTTTTTCTAGTTGCCTAACAAGCTATTGACATTGATAGCTTTAATTTTTTGTACTGTTTCGGCTGAATATTTTCAGCTGTCGAAATTTCAGCCGATCACTATTGAAATATCATCTGATCTGATAAACAGATGATATTCTGGCATGAAGACTTTGGTGTTTTTTTGTAATGGATTCATGGAACGGCTAGAGTCGGAAAGAAGGGGTCACGTGTGAGTTAAAGGCTGTCTGGGTGTTGACGTGGACAGAGATGCGAGGTAATGATGGGGTGTTTGATACGTTATGTGAACGGACATGACAGCACTAGAGAGTGTGGGTGACGGCTAACTGCTAACACACACACACGCGCCGCCTGTCCATGTAACAGTCACGCTCCCTCAATACTGTGGCTATAGAAACTCAAGTGACTGAATATTTAGTACAATAATATGTAACTGTAATACCGTAGTAATACTATCTGCTACCGTCATTACTTATTTCCCTCAAACTTCACGAAGCATAATCACATATGTGATGAGTTGGTGCATTAGCTGGTTCTAAGGCCCAGAGCACCTACATCAGCAGATTAGCTGACTATTTCATTCATTTAGCTTTTTAGCTAATCTAGCTCTATTGGGTGTTAGCTCAGCACCAACGCCGGATCACATCTAATTCCATTTTAGCCAGCAATATAAATCTTTGCTTGATAGATATACTTTGTTACATTGCCTTTGTTAGTGATAGCATATATTTCAACTAGTTTTCTGGAAAGCTGCCACACTGGAAGCTGAAAGAAAAGTGGCTTTAGCCTGTCCACTTATGTTCTGCAGTTTAAAGTCTTTAGATACACATATGCATACATTAAATGCTGATGTATGGGGACTGGAGAGTGATTGTGTTATATTTATGGGTATCTTAATTTGTATTCATGAGTTCCTGGACAATAGACTAAAAGCTACTCAGAACAATTGAAAATGGAAAAGAATTATATTTTCAGTATGAGTTCCAGTAAAAATACATAAACATGATTGGAACAAGATGCATTTACTGGGGAAGCAAAGCTTTATGAATTATTACTGGCAAATGTTTTTTTTTTTTTTCTTCTGATTAAAAAAAAAAAAAAAAAAAAACCCATTCAATTAAAAAAAAAAACATTCTCAATTCTCTGAAAACAATGTTATATATATATATATATATATATATATATATATATATATATATATATATATAAAACTGTTAATATGTTATGCGGTTTTGCGTAATATGTTTGAATGCTTTTTATGGCAAAACTAGAAAAAAATGATAAATGCATGTATTTTTAACACACGTATCACCAAATAACAGTATATATATATATATATATATATATATATATATATATATATATATATATATATATATTTTTTTTTTTTTTTTTTAAATAATTTTAATTTGTTTGCATTTTTATATTTTGTTTTAATGTTAGTTAAAGTTATAGTAATTTAGTTGTTTTAATCGTTTTCATTAGTTTTTAAAAAAGAAACATTTGTTTCTATTCATTTTTATTTCAGCATTAATTTTAGTCATTTTAGTAAATCAAGTTAAATTATTAAATGATTTAAATGAAAATAAGACATTTTGCCTTGACAACTAGCTAAAATTAATATATATATATATATATATATATATATATATATATATATATATATATATATATATATAGTTAAATTAACATAAAAAAAAATAATTATTTATTTATTAATTTATTTTATTGTGACATATCAAGAAAACAGTGTTTTTTTTGCTTCTACTCAAAATAGGCATTTTCAAAATGATATAATAAATGATCTGTGGGGTATTTTGAGCGGAAACTTCACAGACACATTCTAAGGACACGTGAGACTTATATTACATATTGTAAAAAGGGGCATAATAAATGCCCTTTAAGGTTTCAGTTCATTTTTATTCAATTTCATCTAAAACAACGTTTTTGGTTTTAGTTAACTCTAATTACACTGTCTCAGAGAGATCTAGTTGAGACCATCCCAGAATTAGTCACTTAATTTAATCCCATACAGCTGCGCTGTGCTGTTTTAACTGCTGAGGTTTTCCTGCACTGTGATAATATGTCAAATTCAACCTTCCCTTGATTCTGTGCTGAGCTGCCAGTATTGATAACTGCTGTAGTAGCCTTCCGGCATAATTCAGTACTTCTGACTCTTTTCCTTCTTGACAGTCAGGTCTGTCTTTGCGTGACCGATAGCAGTTTGGATCTTGTTATACGCCAAACAGGGTCACCCCTGTTAAGGCACACTGATGGGGGCACGTTACCATGACAATACCTTGCAGGTCCAGTCGTGTTCTTCCAGCCTTTGTTTGTTTATCATCGGCACCTCTGTTTGTGCTGATAAAGGAATGTCAGAGATGACAAGCCCCGTCTGAAAAATGAAACATTCAGAAACTTTGCAGACATGTGAAATGACAGGGGTGGTCTCCTTGAACACAGCTGAAGGAGGCTGGGAGTGGCCGGCCGTCAGCTGTCTGCCCAATAGAGTACAACAACAGAGCTCCACAAGTGAAAACACCGTGTGTTTTCTTCATAGAAAAAAGCAATTTTTAGTGCTGATGTACATTTTGTACGATCCCTCTTATTTTGGTAAAATAATTAACATTTTAGCAACACAATAGCTTGTTATTTTTTAATTTAGTACTGACCTGAATAAGATATTTCATATAAAAGACGTTTACATATAGTCCACAAGAGAAAATAATAGCTGAATTTATAAAAATGACCCTGTTCAAAAGTTTACATCCACTTGAATCTTAATACTGTGTTGTCACCTGAATGATCCACAGCTGTTTTTTTTTTTTTTTGTTTAGTGATAGTTGTTCATGAGTCCCTTGTTTGTCCTGAACAGTTAAACTGCCCGCTGTTCTTCAGAAAAAGTTCTTCAGCTCCTACAGATTCTTTGATTTTTCAGCATTTTTGTGTATTTGAACCCTTTCCAACAATGACTGTATGAATTTGAGTTCCATCTTTTCACATTGAGGACAACTGAGGAACTCATATGCAACTATTACACAAGGTTCAAAGGCTCAATGATGCTCCAGAAAGGAAAAACGATGCATTAAGAGACGGGGGTGTAAACTTTTGAACGGAATGAGAATGCGTACATTTTTCTTACTTTGCCTAAATATCATATTTTTTCATTTATTACTGCCCTTCAGAAGCTACAGAAGATACATGTTTCCCAGACGACAAAATAAGTTAAATTTACCCTGATCTTCAAATTCTAAAAGTTAAATTCGACAATTATTTTCTCTTGGGCACTATATGTAAACATCTTTTATGGGAAATATCTTATTCAGGTTAGTACTAAATAAAAAATAACATGCATTTTGTATGATCCCTCCTATTTTAGTAAAATAATTAACATTTTGCAGATTCTGCAAGGTCTATGTAAACTTTTGACTTCAACTGTACCTCAATTTTCATATTTTGAGAGAAATAAGCAAATATAGCCTTTCCTAGTATGTCCCCAGTGTTAAAGAGAGAATAAGAATCTCATTAAAGTAATCATTATTTTAGTGAAGTTAAATAAAAAAGCATCTGGCATTACAGCATTGGGTTCTGTCTGTGGTCTTTAGATGCCACTTGGCTAAATTTGATTTACAGAAAAAAAAGCCATGTAAAAATTCCTCCAGTGAAACTGTTTTAATGAGCTCAACCCATCTTGAGATCCATATAACCAAAATTTGTTAAAAATTAATTAAAAAAAAAGAGGTAATCACTCAAAAAATAGGAAAATGAAAAATAGTTAAGCAACCAACTTCTTTTGGACAACTTGAGATGGAATGACCCACAATAAATGTGCATACATAAATGCACATACAAAATCTGACAGATTAGCCACAAAAACACAGTATTGTGTTATTTTGTTGGGTTTGTGGTTTTAAAGATAGATACAGTACTGGTGCTGTTCCAGTGCTTTCAATGATAATGTGATTCACTAAAGATCAGGCAAACTTGGCTGATGGTCAAAACTGCTCTTATTCTTAAGTGGCATCTTAAACGAACGCATGCAACTGAAAGCCTCTTTAATTTCTTGCTACAAGACCGTTTAAAACTAAGCTACTATTTAAACAAGGGTCACTGGTTGTGAGAACAGCAGTGGTTCAGACAGCTAGGTTAAGACTGTCACCATCATTTCTTGTTGGATCTCTTTTGATTTATTTCTTCTGGCAAGCAGATTTAGTTTAGAGTCAACATGAAATCGAAACTGACACTATTACTACCTAATACAGTTCTTCTTGGTCTTATTGTGCACAGTAATCTAAAAAAAAAATTGTCTTCATAATCTTTGATTAAAATGTGTTTGCCCTGTCTCAAAAATGACTTATGAGTCACCAAGACTGCTTACGTAAGTTTCAACCAGGATGCGTTGACGGTGTTTCAGGAGGTGAATGTTCCTCAGCAATCACATTTATGTCTGCCTCTTTTCTGCAGAAGTCAACATTTTACAATTCAGCCAATGTTTGATGGATAAAGTCAAGTCCCGTTCTACTTCTTTTTATTTTTATTTTTTGGAAATGCACCACACTATGGGCATGAAATGGGTTGCAAATGCCTTTTCATGTTGACTCTAAACTTGACAGGACTTCAAACACTGGCATATATCTAGTTTACAGTCTACAAAGAGTTGTTACACACAAACACACACATACACACACTCAAACCAATTGGGTTAATGGGCCGGAAGGTCTGTGCAGTCTCTCTGCATGCAGCCATTGAATTTTTTCTTCGCAGGCCATATCCTGGTGCTTTGCTTCCTATGCTTTTGTCCCAGATTGAAAACGAGCGGATAACTCTATTATCGCTGTTAATTTTTCCTCATTACTCATAGTAACAGCTTTGTAGCTTAATGACTTTGTTTTTCATGAAGTTTGGAGATTGTTTTATTTCCTGGCACGTTGCTGTGAGATGATGTTCATACCTAAGCTTTCTGACAGGAAACTGTCTTGACTTTGTTTGTTTTACATATTTACACACAGAAATATAATCTCATCTAGATAAGTCCCTATCTGGAGCTGCAGTAGTATTTAAACAAGGTAACAGCCATGTGTGGAAAAAATAAACATTACAGAATGAAGTGAGTAACCGGTTCAAGACCGGTTCTTGACATCTAATGATAGCATCAGCCGTGAAAGGTCATAAATGCCCTCTCTAACCTTAGCTGAAAGATGTGCATTTAGTGCTTTAATTTGATTCTGGATGACATTTTAATGGAGTTTTGATCGAGTAGATCACCCAGAAAAATTAAACTGTTGCCATTTACTCATTCTTATGTCATCGCAAACCTGCATGACCCACAGAACTCATACACTTTTCTTTATTACATTTTCTGAAGCCATATAATAGCTTTTTGTGAGGAACTGACTAGTGTTATATCATCCTATTAAAATTGGAGAGCTACAGCAGAAAATTACAACTAGTTTTGGTCATTTTTCCACACAACGTTTGGTGATTGATTTTTAAGGTGGGCAACAAAATTTGACACGCTTAATGAAACTGTTAATTAAAAATCATTTTAGGTAATTAAAAATGATTGTTTTTAACGTAACATGTAAAATGTAACCTAAGAACTGGTAACGTATAAGAAATGGTTCTCGATTCCCAAACCCTAATGCCTGTTTACACATTTTTGACTAAGATATGCAATTTGCAGACTTTAATATGCTGCTCTGATTTTACATACAGCCTAGTGAATGTGCTATTTTACTTACACTATGCATTTTGCTGATGAGGTAACGCGGTGTAAAAGTGCTTACTCGTTTGGAAACCCGGTGTTGTGCTGATTGATGCTCTTCATTGAGGTGTCTGACTGTCGTCAAGCCAGATAACTTGACTTATGTTGACTTAATCCGTCCAGATTTGAAGCACCAGGTATCTAATGGCTGTCAGAATTCTCCACGGGCTCATTAATCAAGCCATTCTTTCCATTGTTCACTGTTGTGTGTAAAAGAACAGACTTTGCTGTGATCTTCTCTTCACTTGATGTGCACTGCAGGACTGGACACTGGATGTGTTTTTTAAATCTCTTTTTCAGTGTCTAACTATCAATATATGTTTGTTTCTATCTGTTTTTAGTTATTATTATCAAGCACCAACTAAGAAAGAAAATCGTTCCTAATGGACTTTTCCGGGTTATTGGTTCCCTCTAGTGATTAAACAGTGGTAATGCATGGAGTAGAACGTGTCACAGTTATAACATAATTCAAAACGATATTAACCGCTATGTTCAGCTAAAAGTCAGAACACTGCTGTAGGCAATTATATTAACCATAAATATGATATTTTTCCTACCTGAAAGTCAAAAATGAAAAGATAACGAATGAAGTCATGTCGTTCCAAAGCTGTAGTTAATAATTATTGTGTCATTTAACTGCTTTAACGGAGTATATTTAGAGGTATAATTGTATATTTTAATAATAATTTCTCAAAAAGATCGTAATGTGAAACAAATAATAGTATCACAGATGAGCCATTAATGTAAGGAAAATGCTAAATATGCACATATTCTTTGGAATATACATAGAAAATGTTGTTCATATACATATTGTACTTCATAGAGGTATATTTAGGTCTGTAACTGTCCGTTTAATATAACGTATAATAATATATATCAACAACTGAAACAGTCAACTGAGGGCAACATTTATTGGTGATGAGTCACAAACGCCTGTTACAGCAACAGTTTTGTGTTATGATTGTTACATAAGCAGTTTCAGTTACATGTTTGGAGCATTTGCTGCCAAAACACCCTTTGTAAATGAAATATTGTGTGCAGTTCTTTTGTTGTTATTGTTCGCCATGTAATGATGTATTTCTCCAGTCGTCCAGTAGAGGGAGCCAGATGTACAGATGAGTTATTGTATGTCTTTGTCTGTGCTCTAGATCGTTCTCACTTCAAAACACTGATTATTCTAGAATTTATCTAGCGGGCGGTGCTTATGCTGCTTTATGGATTATTAAAGTAATGACAAGTTATAAATAGCTGTGACAATGGACAGAAAATACAGTCTCATTCAATCCATTTGATTACATCACTCACATAGGTGGAGCTTATCATGTTTATGATGATGTCATTGCATTCAGAGAGATCTGGCCTCAGTAACCACGGCATGCTTTGTCATGCTGTTACAATAGGTTTATGGGGTGACTATTGGTAGTGCTGTTTTGGTCTTGGGATTGGCTGATTTAATTCTAAAGAAGCTCAATTACCAGGCCACTATCGGATAAAGTGGTTTAATAAGACATATAATAAAAAAGGGTTTGTAATGATGCAGATGTACTCATATGAATTCTGTATTGCATATCTCATTAATCAACTGCCAGTCTAGTCTTTCTGCAGACCTGCGCAGTGTTGTGCAGAAATACCCGGGACATTTTCTATTCAGAGTCTTTCCCAGTCTGACCTACTTTAAATGCAGCTTCAGTAAAATTCGCACAGATATCAGCTGGACTGACGCCTCTGCAGTCTTTAGGTGTTCATCTGTAAATGTCTTACTGTAACAATATTTACTTCATCCCTTCGCATTGATATTTGTATAATAAGTGTGATTCTGGAGTGAATGTTTGATTGATGTTTTTGACTGTTGCTTAAAATTTAATGAAGGCATCTTGTGGTTCACTGGATAGAGAGTTTTTGGTCATATAATATGTCTGATGATGTGCTGTAAAATTCTGGTGGTTGTGTGGTCGCAAAGTACATTGTTTAGAGCGTTTGTCATTGTATGAGTTATGTGCGTGTGCTGACATCCGGATGATCAGTGTTCACAGTATCACAGTAGCAGGTGCTTGATATCGTGATTCATGAACTGTGTAGTCATACATGTTCCAGTGCTCTGGTCTTCTTCTGCTTTCAGGAGCTAATGGTCAATATTTTGCCATGAATTATTGAATCTCTTCAAGCAATCTCTGAACGGCCTTCTACTATATCTAACCCCCAACACAAGCTCATTGGAAAAACATGCCTCTACCCACATCTTTGCAAAACTCCACAGTTTCCAGCTACAATAAACACTAAGGCAATAAAACACCAGCGAATTTTATGCCTTTTCACACAAACTATAATATAGATTATTTAAAGAATTATTTTTGCACAGTGCCTTGCACAATACTATGCTATGACCTCAAAACACTTTTACTATAGTGTGTTGAATTGTAAAGTAATACATTGTGATGTTTGCATCACATTATCAGCTTCATATATGACCTTTTATGATATAGTAAATTTGCTTGGTAGCTCACATTTGTATCTAAACATCCATACAATTTGATTTATTTAAGAAGCAAATTAATTACTACATGTGTACAGATAATATATCATATATTTTGTTTTTCTGACTTAATTGTTTTTTTGTTTTTTTTTTTCTTGTTTTAAGCATAAATGTAAAAAAAATGAAATCATGTTTTGTGAAGTAATTCATTGTGACGTTTGCATCACATTATCAGCTCCATATATGACTTTGCTGATAAAGTAAACTTGCTTGGTAGCTCACCTGGTACAGCATTACATTTGCTATGTTACTGTACGTAAAAAAGATCAAAACTTGTAGTAGCAAGTGAAAAAGATATGGTTGCTTAAGTAAAAGCATTTTTATGTTTGTTTGTTTTTATAATCTGTTAGATTAAGGGTTGTTGGCAAAGGGTTGTTTTTTTTTTGTTAGTAGTTTTTCCAGTAAATATATTTAAACATCCATAAAACAAAATTTATTTAAGCAAATGAGTTAATTCATGTTTATAGATAATATATCATATATTTTGTTTTTCTGACTTAATTTTTTTCTTGTTTTAAGCATACTTTTTTTTTTTTTTTTTTTTTTTAATTAAATCATTTTTTGTAAAGTAATACATTGTGACATTTGTATCAGCTCCATATATGGCTTTTCAGATTTAGTTGGGTTTTGTGTAGGTGGTACATTTGTATCATTAGCCTTTTAGTGACATTAACTGGGCATTTCATTTCCAAACTGCAATATGTACAACAGCCAGCATATTTTTTGAGAGGTTTTTTTTTTTTTTTTTTTTACTGGACCAATACTGTGCAATTATTTGAAGCTGAATTGCTAGTTCTTTTTTTATAACAGCTTATTTAATATCAGCTATTTCACCCAAAAAATAAAAATAAAAAAATGCATCTAGTAGGCACATAATAGATTTTAATGCATTTAAACTGTCTCGTCCTGTCTAGCTGGGATGTTTTTGGCTAGAATAAAATGTAAGGTGGACCAGACTTCATGCTCTTAGTCAGAAATCTAGATAATAAAGTCAGAATTAAGCAGCCAAATCTTTCTCTCCTAGATTTTTTTTCTCTGGCCTTTATGTCCTATTAAAAAGAATCTTTCTTTAGAAACTTGTTAGTGTGCTGAATAGATGTAATTAGGGATTTAATTATTTAAAACACATTTGCATGCAAGCTACATGTAATCTCTGTTTTATCTCTTCAACAAACGGCCTGCTCTAAATCCCTCTTTTAAAGAAACAGATGGAGGAAAATGAAGATGACATTTGCCCAGCAACACACTGGAATTATGCTCTTAAATGCTGGACCGACTGAGATACACAGTTAATGTGCTTTCACTTGGCGTTGGCTGCTGTGTTTCCGCTTTCTTGCGCTGTTCTCCACAGCCAATTGCTGCACAGCTCTTTCTCATTCATCCAATCAGAAGAATGCATCCCACCCCATGTCACTTTATTAATATTCAGCGACTGCAGTCCCCCATCATGGGCTCAGGTGGTGCACAGAACAGAGCAGGAACATGGGAACAGTGTGAGTACATAGCACACAATGCACACATTCATTAAATGATACTATCAGCAGCAGTGAGGCTTCAGTTTCGATTCAGATGGTTTTGTTTGTCTTAGAATGGCTTTAAAGGTGGTTTTCTCAATATTTTGATTTTTTTGCACCCTTAGATTCCAGAATTTCAAATAGATGTCAAATAGGAGTCCTATCCTATCAAACTATACATCATTGGAAAGCATATTTATTCAGCTTTCAGATGATTTATAAATCAAAAGTAAAAAAAATTAAATAAATAAATGAACAATGATTTTCTTCCTTAGTATATTTATCTTGTTTTCTAGAATTATATCTAAAATTTCTTGAATTAGGATTAAGATTTTATGTTTCGTTTTCTTAAAAAAATATCCAAATTTTGTTAGTTTTTGCTTAAAACAAGTAATATTATTTGCCAATGGGGTAAGAAAGAATAATCTTAATTCAAAGGCTAAACAAGATTATTTTTCTTGCCCCACTGGCAGATACTTATACTTGTTTTTAAGCAAAAATGAAAATTTGGATCATTTTTTTAGAAAACAAGACATGATATTTTAAGTCATTTTTCTTGTCAAGTAAATGCATCCTTGTTTAAGAATTTTTAGATATTTATACTAGAAAACAAGACAAAAATACTAAGGAAGAAAATCATTTTTTTGCAGTGCATATGACTGGTTTTGTGGTCCAGGGTCACATATATCTAAACATCATCCATAAAACGAGATTTATTTGAGAAGCAAATTAATTAAGAGTTGTTTACATATAATATATAATAAATTTTGTTTTTCTTACTCCATTGAATTTTTTTTCGTTTTAAGCATGAATTTAAAAAATGTTAGTTAAAATACATATATATATATTTATTAGTAAGTAAATAAATAAATACAGTAAATACATAAATACATTTTTTGCCAGTGTAATTTTATTTTATTTTATTTTATTGCCAGTCTGGTGAATGACAGGACATCTTGTTGATTGATTAACTTCTATAGCATTATGATGGGTAGCTCCGCCCACTGTGACATCTCATTAGTTTAAAATCCTGCTCCACAGAACTATATAGTAAAAAATAAATAAATAAATAAATATCAAATATGTTCTGACTGGCTGTGACTACGTTGAATATCATTTTCACGTTAATTGTGGACGGACAAAATATCTTGTAATCATACTGTATTGATTCAAATTAGGACACGGTTTTGCACCTAAAAGGATAGTTCATCCAAAAATTAAAATTCAATAATCAACTCTCCCTCTGTCTTAAGACATAAAACAGGCATTATTAAGTCATTATTCTTATAAGATCTTGACATCTGCCATAGCTTTCATTAGCACATTCATGAGAAAAGTTCATAATCAAAATCATTATATAAGCACAATATAGCACACAAATCCATTTTTATGATGCTTTTGTGTCTCTTTTGCTGCTTGAATGCTTTGCATTTATTGTAATTGTATGGAAAAGAGCAGCATGAACATTCTTCAAAACATCTCCTTTTGTGTTCCTTAGAAGAAAGTATGTCGCACAGGTTTGAAACAACATGAGAGTAATTAGCGTCAAATTTTAATTTATGAATGAATTATTGTTTAAAAATAATAGATTTACTTCTCTAAAAACAAGTCAATACCATACATAGTTTTGCATCTCAGGTAAATTAATCTTGTTTTCAGCCTATTTTAACTGGGAAACAAAACCAACCCAGTGATCATTTCCACATAAAGTAATTTATTGTGCTCCACGGGAAAGCTCAAGACAGCAGTGACGGTTCAATACAGACGTCCCCCTCTTTCCACACACACGCGCCTGCGTGTGTATTTGTGTGTGTGTACGCACGCATGTGAGGGCGTGTTAATCCGCACACAGAACCCATCAGCATCAACCCCCCCATTCCTCCCCTCACTTAGACACTTCCAGCTGGTGGCGAAGGATCCGCGCGTAAGATTCTCCATCCCAGCTGCCCTCCACCCATTCTCTTTCTCTCATCCCATCCCTCTCTCCGCTGCGCTCCGTCCCGGCTGACTGCACGGTGGGGATGGGTTCAGGTAGGGCCAGAAGAACCCGGGAAAAGAGGAAAGCACCGTCTCCTTGAACCGCTCACAAATGCAGATTCCCAGCCTCAGCTCTTCGGTGGCTGCTCACAGGAACACATAGACCCTACAGAGGGTGTCCGGGAGAGATTTTTTTGTCTTTGTGCTTTAGAGGAATCTGCTCAGTCTTTATTGACTGGGAGACACTTTATGAAAGGATATCTCACTTGAGCTTTGCATCATGGCACACGCAGCATCCCAGCTGAAGAAAAAAGCAGATTTGGAACTTACAGCTGCCGAGGAAGAGAAAGAAAAGAAGAAGAAGCCCAGAAAAAGGTCCCGGGATCCAAAGAAAAAGGTACCATAGGTCACAGCTCGGAGGGTGGCGCGTTTTGGCGCTGGCATGCAGTTTGGGTGGGTTGTCTGGAAGCATCTTGAAGGTCTGGGATGTTACTTTGATGAACATTACAGTTCAGTTTTTGGATTAAAATAAGGCAAGTGGCTGGCTGTTAGACTGCAGTGATGCTGCCGAGTCCTGTGTGGATAGGAAATGCTTATTTATAGGACGAACATGTGCCTCGCAAAGAAGGCGCACACTAAAAATGCAGAATGTACACTTGAGCGTTTTCACAGTGTATCGAGGGCAGATTTTTAGCTTTTTAACTCTATATTGTTAACACTTCCCTAATGCTTTAAAATCTCACAGTTTATTGAACTTTAAAAGGTTTGAAACGCCAACCCATGTTTTGGCCATAAGATAAGAGGTTTTTGTAGATTGAAGTGGCGGTTGTCTTTTTTTTTTCAGATGCGTGTGGGTGAGTGTGTTTTTGTCTTTGATCCGCGGTGGGATTCGTTCTCCACGCTGATGCGTGACTGGTGTCATTTTTATCGCGGGCTATGCATCCAGACCCCCGGGGGCTCACGAACCATCTCCCACGGGCTTTATGAAAGATCACCCCCCCACCCCGTCCCAGCCAGCTTCAATCCCATTACAAACCCACATCAACCCATCCCATTAGTCACAGTTCAGCGTTCAGCAGCTCGACCTATCTACATACGCATCTGCTTCTGTCTTAGCATCTTAGAATGAACCAAAGAATGGATGAAAATGGTCAGAATACTTGGATATTTGGCATCCCGTCTTTTTGTTGATGAGTTGTGAAGACCGCTTTGTACATTTCTGTTGCATTCTTCTTTGATTATTGGTTATATGTTACAAGAAAATGCAATTTTAGTCTTTGTACTTTCAGATTCCATGTTTAAAACAGTGTGTATCTTGCCATTTCACTGTAATTAAAGTGAAATGTACTAGCAATTTTTGAGTGAAAATTTGGAAGGAAAGAAAAGGTGTGTAGTGTTAATATCATACATTCCCTCTTAAAGTGGTTCAAATAACACCAGTGTCCGACCAAAAATGATGAACGGTTTTAATATTGAACAGTGTATTGCCTTTAGGTAAAATTTATAGCCAGTTCTGTATGAAACCTGCCAGACAACAGCACATGCATATAGTGTTAACAAGCCAGCTTCTTCGTTTTGTCCCTCACGGGACGTTGTGTCGTGATTGAAAACCTCGGTTCACCCCTTTCAAGGACTGAGAGCTTAACTCTCAATGACCTCTGTCATTCATGTGCGCGTGTGGCTGAAAATCTACACGCTAGAACTTTATACAAGTCATTGAGTCAGAAGAGCTGATTCACATTCTGATGGCCCACAAGGTCACTTTCATTACAAACTGTTGCGGATGTTGAAAACGCGAAAAATGTACATGGAAAAAGATTCGTAGTGACTGAGGTCATACTGGAGTAAAATGTACTTGTAGATTTATTCTAGTAGACTAGATGAGTTTTGCTATTTGTACAGAGGGGTCTAATTTATTTTAAATTTCTATTATTTTATTTTATTTTATTATTATTATTATTTTTTATTTTATTTTATTTTATTAATTGCTGAAAAAAAGCCCAACCACTTCAGTTGGCCATCATAAATTCTGTCTTTGCAGAATTTTTTTTTTATTTTATTGTATTTTAAATTTCTATTATTTTATTTTATTTTATTTTATTTTATTTATTAATTGCTGAAAAAGACCAACTGCTTCAGTTGGCCAGCATGTCTTTGTAGAAATTTGTATTATTGTATTTTAAATTGAATTTTATTTTCTAAATGTATATTTAAAATAAAATATATTTAAAATGTATTATTTTATTTAATTTCATTCTATTTTTTAAATTTATATGATATTTTATTTATTAATTGCTCAACTGCTTCAGTTGGCCAGCAAAAAAAAAAAAAAAAGGTTTATTTTTAATATTATTAATTTTATTAATTGCTATTGTATTTTATTTTTATTTATTTATTTCTTTTTTAATTGCTAAAAAAGTCTTTGCAGAAAATTTCCTTTAATTTCATTTCATTTAAATATTACATTCACTATTTCATTTATGGAATATTTGACTTAATAATTTAATTTTACATTAAATACATACTGAGTAAATAAATGCTCCATTTGTGACAATAACAAAGGTCAGATTTTCTTACTTTCTTTAAAGAACTTCTCAAATCATGTGGCTTCATTATGTTTTACACATCAGCTTGAGTGCTGCTAAAAAGTTAATTTTTAAATTCAGCTTCTTACTCAAATTGTTAATAATGCTGATAAAATTATTTGTAATTACAGATTTAGTATTAAATTAATAAATAATCTCTTGAAAAAAGTAGAAGGCTGAAACAGTATTTTCCTTTAAGATTTTTGGACCCAACTGTAAGAAACGTCAATCATCGCACGATTGAAATTTTGTTGAAATGTTTTAAACAACAGTGAAACACTTCCAGCTGTCCAGAAAAAAATCTAAGATGACATTCATACTTGTAGAATGTGCTCAAAAATGTCTCAGCACTTTTATGTGCTGTTGTGCTCAGCTTTCCTCACAGGTTTGTGAGATTTCCTGAAATTTTAGAAGATTGTAGGCTGTTTTTTTTTTTTTTTTGAGACTTTGCAGAATTTGCAGTGAGCCTCTGTGTGGTTCTATAATGGGTGCTGACAGTAAACGTTTGCTCAGGGTATCAATACCTGAGAGGACTCCCAGTATAGCTGTGGTCAAGGAGAGATGCTGTTGGGTTATTGATTGTGTTGAGATGCATGGTGCTCGTAGAGGAAAACTGTGAGCCAAAGCACTAGTTCTGGACTTGTTTATTGGCCTATTGGGCCGTTTATGGATCTTCTTCTAGAGCTCCATCTGTGATCAGACACATTGATTAGTAGTGCTGCAGTCTTGATTTCACTACTAACATTTACAGACTTTTTTACATTTACATTTTTACAATGTCTAAAGTGAAAATGTTAACTGAAAAAAAAAACACTGCCATGATGCTGTGGAGTTGCTAAAATAATTAAAGAAAATGTAACTTTTGTATCTGACCTGTTGTTCATGTAGTCACAGGGACATGCTGTCCTCATGTGCTTCAGGTCCAGGACCTGTCCTGGGACGCAGACATTACTGGAGATGATGAGGACTGTATGTACGTACGCTTTTGGCAGGGTATCTGGTGTCGTGCTCAATGCACGGTTGAGGCACGCAGGCAAACCAAAAAGGAAAAATCCATACTCTAGTCTGATGCCTCCTGGCTGTTGGCAGCTCTTTGCTTTTGCCCTCTGCTTGAACAAACGAAAACAAACACTTAGGCAGCTGGACGACTGCCCGTTTATGTCATAGTCACGTTTGAGTTTACTCATTTCTTCCTTGTGCATTTAAAGCTCACCTTATAGAAACAACTTGTTTTCAGACACTTCTCCTGTTAGACAAGTAGACAAATAATACACTCTTAAAAATAAAGGTTCTTTGTTGCCATTTGTGGGTTCTATAAAGAGCCTTTACCATCCATGGAAACTTTTATTAATAGTGGAAAAGGGTTCTTAAGAATATTAAAATGTTCTTTACACTAAGAAAAAAAAAAGAACTGTTCATTTAAAGGATCTTTAGGGAACCCAAACTGCTTCTTCTATGGCATCCTGAAAAACCCCTTCAGGAACCTTTATTTTAAAGTGTAGCTCAACTTGTGTTCTGGTTGGCGATTGCGGGATGTTAAATATTTTATTTTATTTTATTTTATTTTATTTTATTTTATTTTATTTTATTTTATTTTATTTTATTTTGCTGGAAAAAGCCAAATGTTTTCAATAGGCCAGCATGAAATCTGTTTTTGCAGAAAATTTCACGTCATTTAATTTCAATTAAATATTTAATTCAGTATTTTATTTATTGAATATTTCACTTAATTGTATTTTACATTAACCTAAATATTGAGTAAATAAATGTTCCGTTTGTAAAATTAACAATGAACTTCCTTGTACAAAAACATCAGATTTCAACCTTTCGTTATATGGAGAATTATAAACTTTGTCCCAGGCCCAGACTTTCCGTATTAAAATATTATTTTTAATATGTAAAGCCTATTATTCTTATTCTTATTATTAATAATAATAATAATAATAATAATAATAATAATAATACTCTTATTGTAATTTATGCTGTTAAGAAAAAAACAATAATGAGTAATAAAAATAATAATAATCTAAACAAAATTAAAATAAATCTGAATTATTTTTAGCATGATTTCTCAAAAAAGACTTAAAAATTACATCCGTAGTCTAAACAAAATTTAAATATTAATCATTTTAATGATTTCTAAAAAATACTTAAAATGTCATCTGTAATTTAAACAAAACTGAAATAAATATGAATCATTTTAATGTTTTCTAAAACATAAACAGAAATTTACATCTAAAATACAAATTATATCTGTCCCTCAGTTCCACTCTGTGTACCTAATACGGTATTTATTTATTTATTTAGTTAGTTAGTTAACATAGTTAATATGAAGTGTGAAGAAAGCCAGGAAAATTCAAGGTAAATGTCACAAATTAGGATATTTTATTTTAATGCATTTCCAGCAATTTAATTAATTTCCAATTAGTCTGTAATTTTGAACAAATGTTCAAAAATATGATATTTTAAATGTATTTTAATCACGTTTTATGTACTCAAAATAACATTTAATTGTATAATATATAAAATTATATAATGTCATATATAACACTATTATAATATTGTAAACAATTAAATGTTTAATTTTAATAATACTTTAAATAAGATTTTTTATTTAATTCAATAATAGTTTTATTTTTATAATAATATTCTAGCAATGCATTTACTATGAAAATTTTTTAAAAAGGCATTTCCACTGCTGAATTCTCTCAAAGTAAATTACTCTCAAAATAAATTGAGATGTGTGGAAACAATACTGCAGTCGTTTCTTTGTTACTTTCTAAACCAAAAAAATGTCTTGCCCCATAGACTTCCACTGTAAATGCTTTAAAGTAAACAGTTTTTGTTTGCTTTTACAATCTGAGGAGCAAATCAAAATTATACTAATGTAGCACTTTGTTAAGCCTCATAATGGATTGCTTTAATTTACATAGGGATTGAGCGAGCGCTTACTTGAATCACTAGTTTTCGCCACCAGCACAAAAACATTAACCCCTAGCTGTTAATTAATTTTAGTTGGAGTGTCCTTCACCCCACCCTGTCTCGTTTTCTTCCACCCCCCTGTCTTTACCTCTTTATCTTTTTTAATGTGGGTGGGTTGAGTTCAATATTGCTTCCTGCCATGCACTAAAGGCACATGTTTTAAAGGGGGATGGGGTTTGGACCCCAGATATACACACATGAACACATGCTGCCACCAGCATCATCATCACCCCCATCTTTTTGAGCAAACATGCCAAGCTGCTTCATTAATCCCCCGTCACTTATTAAGAGCCAACCTCATTTTTCACAGTCTCCACCCTCTTTTGCTTGCATTGTTTGAGGAGAGAGCACCGGGCTCCCTCAGGACCTCCAGCCCCCTCTCCTCTTTTCCCCCTGGAGCTGATGGGATACTTTGTCACCAGATAATGATTATTTTTATTTTTTTTCTCTCATCCCTTCATTCAATCTGTAATTGGTGTTGGAAAGGTCATTAAATAGTTCCCTCTGAAATTAAAATCCTGAATACAAAAGGAGGTATTTTGAAAATGTTCGTGCAGCTGTTTTTCCTAATTACAGCAGCATTTTAGTGGCACGCTAAAAAAAATTACAGGATTAAAGCCATAATATTTTGAGAATTAAGTTGAAATATTTTGAGAATAAAGTTGAAATTACGAGAATAAAGTCGAATTTACGAGAATAAAGTCGAAATGTTTCGAGAATAAAGTCGAAATGTTTCGAGAATAAAGTAAAAATTACGAGAATAAATTTGAAATGTTTTGAGAATAAAGTTGAAATTACGAGAATAAATTTGAAATGTTTCGAGAATAAATTCGAAATTACAAGAATATAGTTTAAATGTTTTGAGAATAAAGTCAAAATGTTTCGAGAATAAAGTCGAAATTATGAGAATAAAGTTGAAATGTTTTGAGAATAAAGTCAAAATGTTTTGAGAATAAAGTCGAAATGTTTTGAGAATAAAGTAAAAATTACGAGAATAAATTTGAAATGTTTTGAGAATAAAGTTGAAATTACTAGAATAAATTTGAAAAGTTTCGAGAATAAATTCGAAATTACAAGAATATAGTCTAAGTGTTTTGAGAATAAAGTCAAAATGTTTCGAGAATAAAGTCGAAATTATGAGAATATAGTTGAAATGTTTTGAGAATAAAGTCAAAATGTTTCGAGAATAAAGTCGAAATTTCGAGAATAAAGTTGAAATGTTTTAAGAATAAAGTCAAAATGTTCCGAAATTTCGAGAATAAAGTTGAAATGTTTTAAGAATAAAGTTAAAATGTTTTGAGAATAAAGTCGAAATGTTTCGAGAATGAAGTGAAAATTATTAGAATAAACTTGAAATGTTTTGAGAATAAAGTCAAAATTATGAGAATAAAGTTGAAATGTTTTGGGAATAAAGTTGAAATTTTGAGAGTAAAGTTGAAATGTTTTAAGAACAAAGTCAAAATGTTTTGAGAATAAAGTTGAAATTACAAGAATAAAGTTGAAATGTTTTAAGAATAAAATCGAAATTACGAGAATAAAGTCAAAATGTTTCGAGAATAAAGTCGAAATTTTGAGAATAATGTTGAAATGTTTTAAGAATAAAGTTAAAATGTTTTGAGAATAAAGTTGAAATGTTTTGAGCATAAAGTCAAAATTACAAGAATAAAAACAAAATTACAAGAATAAAGTTTAAATGTTTTGAGAATAAATTTGAAATTTCAGTTTAACATTTAAAACGTTGAAGTAAACTTTCAGATAGATACTATCTTTATTAACAAACTGCATATTTAAACTCTGAACAACCACATTCTTGCCTAAAAAATTCTATAAAACTACATTCTGTGACAGCAAAATTATATAAAAAAAAGAATATTTGTAAAATTATAATGGGTATGGTTCTCCACCATGATACTCGCTGTGATACGAACGGTGAATTTTATTCTAATTATATAATATTATATAGAATTTTATGACTATCCTAGTCATAATATAGCAGTGCACATCCTGACATTGTTTTATGTGCCTTTAACATTAGTCCATATGCAGAAAGACACATCAGTTTTCAGTTAATCGTGAAACATCTACTGTAATATCATTAAATACTTCAAACATTTGGGTGGCTGTCAACAGGGATTTTTTTTTACCCCCATAAAGATGTAGTTACAGGATCCACCAGCAGGGGACTATGCTAACCAGCCAAACCGTTCTCCCTTGATTTAAATGAGTAAGAGAAGGACAAAGACAGAATAGCTGAGATACAGTAAGACAGAAAGCTGAAGGAAGCAATACAGGAAATGAAAACGGGGTTAAGCCTGGGATGGAGTGAAGAGAGAGATTATAAATCAGAGTGAGAGAAAGAGAGATGTTCTAGGTTCACATTTAAATCAGTGAGGACAGAAAGCTGATACAGCGTAAAATAGAACACGCAGTAAAATGAAAGAATCATGATTCATTTCCCAGTGCTGAAACAAACACACACACACAGAGTCACGGACAACAGTGCGTAATCTGTCTTTATCTGCATGAAATGAAGGGTTGCTGGTGTGTGTTGTATGTAAACAGTGATTAGGTCTTGAGGTGGCACTGCCGGCACAGGCTCTGTCTGTTACAGCTCATTATTTCAGCTGGAAATGAGTCCCAGATGATGTCACAGAGGTGACTGCAGCTCCCTGAGACTTATTAAATATGTATATGCATATTTATATTTTATGACATGTTGTTATTTTGCACAATTTTTTTTTTTAAATAAAATGCCATTGATCCTATTTCAACATTTCTTTACAATATTAACTGTACTGTTGACTATTGGATGATGTTCCAATTGTTTTCCCCTGTGTCCGTCCCAAGATGCTCCTTGAATAGCTCCTGAATATATAGACTGCCAGTTAAATGTCAGGACTTTGTAATTTCAATTGTATATTCATATGTGTGTGTGTGTGTGTGTGATTATATGAAATTGCAAAATGATTTTTGTATCACTAAAATAAGTATTAATTATTTAAATTCATTTTTATTTATGTATATAAAAATATATATTTATGTGCATTTATTTGTGTTTTCATTTTACATTTAAAGTAGTAGTAATTATGTTGTGTTTTGGTCATTTTTATTATTTTTTTCTTGGTCCCTGTTTTTATTTATTTTATATATATTTTTTTTTTAGTAATTTAGTAAATTTTATTTTAGTAAATCGATTTAAACAAAATTAAAATGAGAAAAGTTATCTTGGCAACTAGCTAAACTATTTTTTTAATGATTTATTTATTTTTTGAGTATAATAACCTAAACCTTAGTTAACTATAATAACCTAAAATAATAATCTGGTTATTAAAAAAAAAACTGTACACAATGTCCTGTTACAGGATGACCCTGAAAACAAAACTACTAAATTATAAAAATTTACTGGTTGATTTGAGATCTTTGAGATCAGGTTTGACTGACGTCAAAAAGCAAAAGATGATGTTCAGTCAAACGCATTGATTTTATCCAATAGTGCAGATGAGTGTGGTTTTCTGGAAAATGCAGGCATGTTTCTCCAGAGCTCCTGCGAGCCACCCACTTTCTGCTGAGCTCTACAAACTTCAGGGACAGAGATTGGCCTTATTTTTCTTCTATTCTGGTTTGCTATTCATCAGCAGACAGGCTGAGGTTGTACACACTTCCTCCTGACGGTGAACTCTATGGACCTCATTACTTTTCATGTGTCTCATCTAGGGGTGCGACAATAAATTAATTTGTGAATTGATTCTGCGATTTTCCGAATGCATCACGATTCTCTCTCCAATTAATTGTGAGCTTAGTCTTAACAGTGGATGGCACTGCATGCTTTAGAAACAGCCGTACTCTGCTTGCTTCCAGTTCACACACACACCACTTGAATCCTAAAATAATCATTTATAAAGTTCGAAAAGGTTGAAGCGAATAACAAGAGTGTTCACAGTGGGCTGTGTTTACATTAATCTTGCATTATAAAAGCATAAAACCCAAGATGCAAGTACATTTAACCACTTAAATTACCGAATTAGTGCACAACTAGCCGAGAGCGCCATCTGCTGTTAAAAACTAAGCTCAGAGAATTGCATTGCGTTCGGAAAATCGCAGAATCACTTCACTAATCGATTTAACATTGCACCCCTAGTCTCATGATTTACCATCGTTGAGATCAAATCTGACACATGAAGACATATTTATTTGCCGTCCAAACAGAATGTGTATTTTGTTTTGGTTGTAGCATGTGGAATTTTGGAATGTGTTTCTGGACGTTCACTGCGTCCTGCTGTACAGCTCAGCAGGGCCACTCACCAGCATATGTTGAGATTTGGATGCTCATCTCCAGCATAGGATGTTCTTGTTTCCACCAGGCTTCTTACTGGCTTAACCAGCAAGACTTCTGGCTATGACTATACTAATCCATCAGTCATACCAGTACCAGACCAGTGTGAATGTTTAACTCATCATTGTATGCTGTTTGTGAAGTTTGGTTCACTTTTAATTCTAAAGGCCACATTTAAAATTTATCAGAGGAGAGTATTCAAATAAATTACTCAACGCTATTTACTACAGTTTGCGCACGTCAAGTTAACTTATATTTTTACGCTGTAATTTAATGCTCAAAAACATGTCTTAAACTATTTTGCACTTGAAATGGCTGCAGTTGTTGTTGCTAAGAGGAGGTACCACAGAGAACAGATAGCTTGTGGTAGAAGGGAGAGGATTTTTTCCACACATATAAATTTATTTGAAATGCCATGTTATTTTTAATTTGCTTCAGGAAATAAAAGACGACTTGGAACCCTCAACTAGGAGGAGTCATGCAATACCAGCTCTATTAAAACTTCTTGTAACCCCTCATTTTTTGCCCTCTGGTTCTTTTCAACATACTGTGGCTTCTTGATTTCTTTATTCTTTATTCTTTTGCGACTACACTGATTTGTGCTTTGCTTGGTATGTTGCATTGGTCGATATGTAAATGAGATGTTGCATCTGTGTTGTTTAATTTGCGTGTTGTCCACAAATTACCCACAGAAATTTTCATGCCCATCGGCGCTGTTTTGGAATTGTGCTCTCTCTCGCTAATTTACCCTGTTTAGTAAATCTGGCCCATAAGCACTAATTGGTTTATTTCCAGAATTTATCTAATGGTTACAATCAAATGATAGAAATTTTCATTTGTGCCTATAAGGGAAGGACAAGGGTTTGAAAAAAAAAGGCTTTTTTTTCTTCAAAGTTCAGTTACCTGTAAGTGCCTTTAAATTGTATTAGGACTAAAGTCATCCATCTTTTATCATGGAAAATCTTGAAATGTCTGGAGTTCTGAATTAGAAACCTGGAAACTTAAGTCATAAAAATGAGTTAAAAAGTAATTTTCTACAATAAATGCTTCTGTTTTTTAGCATTTTACTGAGCTGTAAAATATTTCAGCAGCTGGAAATTCTCTTATATATAGTATAAATACAGATTTATAAATACAGAAAAAAACTATAATATACAATTATTATTGCAATTTAAAATAGGGTTTTTCTATAATATACTTTAAAATATAATTTAAAAATTGGTGCAAAATTGAATTTTCAGCAGACAATACTAGTCTACACTGTAAAAAACAAAAAGCACAATTTCAGAGTCAGCTTAAAATAATTTGTTACCCTGCTGCCTTAAAATTTTAAGTTCAGTCAACTCAAATAAGTTTAGTCAACTTGAAATGTTAAGTTGTACTAAGTAACAACTTAGATATTTGTGTTTGTTAAACTTAACAGACAGGGTAAGTAACCCAGCTGCCTTAAAATTTTAAGTTAAATCAACTCAAATATCTAAGTTGTCACTTATTATGACACTTCAAGTTGAATAAACTTTCTTTTTTTTTAAGTTGACTGAACCTAATATTTTAAGGCAGCCAGGTAACAAATTATTTTTGGTCGATTCAACAAATTGTTTTTTTTACAGTGCAGTCTAGTCTTCAGTGTCACATGGTCCTTTAGAAATCTTTCTAATATGCTGATTTATTATCAGTGTTGGAAACAGTTGTGCTGCTTAATATTTTGTTTGGAACCTGTGACAAGGATTCTTTGATAAGTAAAATGTTACCAGCATTTATTCAAAATACAAATCTTTTTTAACAACTTAAGTCTTTACTATAACTTTTTATCAATTCCTTGCTGTTTTTCTTTCAGAAAAACAAAGAAAAAAAAATTCATGACACCAAACTTTTGAACAGTATTGTATATTGTTACAAAAGATTTCTGTTTCGAATAAATGCTGTTATTTTAAACTTTCTATTCATCAAATAATGCTGAAAAAAATATTACAGTTTCCAAAAAAAAAAAAAGAAGATTCATGTGACACTAAAGACTGGTGTAATGATGCTGAAAATTCAGCTTTGCATCACAGGAATAACTTTCTTTTTAAAGTATATTAAAATAAAAGACTGCTTTTTAAATTGCAATAATATTTCACAGTATTACTGTTTTTCTGCATTTCTATCAAATAAACGCATCTTAGCGAACGTATTTAAAAAACATTAAATCTTACTGATCCCAAACTTTTTTTTGAGAGAGAAATTTAATGCATCCCTGCTCAATAAAAGTATTCATTTCTTTCAAATAAAATCTTGCTGACCCCAAACTTTTGTGAATAGAAAGAAAGAAAGAAAGAAAGAAAGAAAGAAAGAAAGAATCCTTATTAAGAGCGAGAACCCGGAATGTTTCATACTGACATTTTGGCCCGGGTCTTTCATGATAAAAAGTATTTTAATCTCAAAGGACTAACCTTGTAAAATAAAAATGTAATAATAATGTTAATAATAAATCTCGGATCAGCCTGGACATTCCTGCTGGTTGAAGCTAATCTTTTCAGCAGGGTTTTCCTCCTCATGCTAAGGCAGTGAAGTCATCACTCCTGCTGTGGGGGAGCTCAGATTGACGTAAGAGGGAGCAGAGCTGCTGCTCTAATTAATATCCGCTGCCAGTCACAGTGTGTATGTGTGTGTGTGTGTGTGATAGGTGAAAGCTGCACTGTACAGAGAGTGCAGAAATATCTCTACCTTGACTCCGGTGTCCCACGAGTGTCCAGATTGTCTTGTTAAAGCAATGCTATGGGCATCACTGTGTCCTGATGAAAAGAAAGTCCTGCACTTTTCATACTGCGTGCACCTGCTGTCTTTGTTCTTGAACTACACACCAATTTTTAAGTCTTTTATCTGCACTGAACATTCGTTTTTTCCCTTTCATCGGAGAAGAAATGTTGAAATGGATACAGCTTGATGAATTGCAGGCTGGACAGGAGTGTGTGTGTGTGTGTCTCTGACCAGTGGTGTGTGAAAAATGGACGCTGTGATTGGGTGCAGAGGGGGCAGATGAACCATGAGACATCCATCTGTGAAAACACGGGTGGCTTCTTTACCACACACACCCAGCTTTGCTTTTGACGCACAATTTATTACATTTTTGCACTACGATGTCCTGAGGGTTCATCGGACACGAGCTTTGTTTATTACACATTTCTGTTGAAATGAATGCTGAATGTCAGTCTTTGTTTGATTCTGTGAGCAATACAAAATAAATGTAATAAATTTCAGAGCTTGGTTTTGGATCAATGAGGCAGAAGTGGTGTTTGTGGGAGAAGATCGGCGGTCTGCAAAGTTGATTACATGCACTATTGAACTGCACCAGGTGGAGTATTTAGCATTAATGCATTAAGTGAAAACAGGAATTTCCTCTGAAGCTTCATCATGGCTTCCCAAGAGAGTTTGCATTGGGTTTAAATGCAGAAGTGCTAAGAGGTAAGACTTTGAGTGTCATATACGTACGGTATAAACATATATTAGTTTAGCATCATGTACAATTTATGTCACAGTTGACCAGAATCAAGTATTCCAGATTTGGATTTTAGACATACAACTGAATTCTAGCTAACATTGATAAAGCTATCTAAGTTGTTTGAAAGAAAACATGAAATGTTTTGAGCCATATGGAGTTTATACACTCGCTATGAATAATACAATGCTTCTATATTGTGTCAGGCTCTGGTGGATGGCTGTGTTCAGACCACTGGCTAATATGAGCTGACTGCTGTTCATTAGTCCAGGCCAGATCTGCTGGGACGCCTGCCGTCTCTTGAGCTGGAGTTAATGAGCTTTTGTGCCTCGAACGGCGTCGTCCTCTTATACTGTGCTGCGAGCCAGTCAGGACAGGGATGTTTCGGTAATGATTATCAGTCCTAATGGGCTTCAAATGAGCAGAGAGTGGCACTGTACAACAGCGAAGTGATGATGATTGTGTGATCAGCTCACGGGTCACGACGTACATCATAAATTCTCTGATGTCGTGCCGACAGTTTGTTCTCTGAGGCCTGATGTGTAATATATACAAAACTGGAAAGCTCTTGTGACAATAGCAAGTGCAAGTTCCAGTCAGACTGCTTTACTGATTGACTGGAAATGTACTAAAAGTAATGCTTAAAGCTTTTTATCTGTCTGCTGAGACACACAATAGGGTTTAAAGGTATCTGGTTGATTGGATGAGCAATTCAGACTCTGAGGAATTTATCATTGGCTTTGCTGATAATTATCAACTTAGTAACATCAAATCTTTTAAAAAATACATAAAAAAAAAAAACCTGTTATGATTTTTAGTTGATCCTTCAGAAATCATTTCTAATATGCTGATTTGGTGCTCAAGAAACATCTCAGTAACACTTTATAATAAGGTACCGTTAGTTACTGTTACTTAATGTATTAAATAATATGAATAAACAATAGACAGTACATTTGTTTTAATATTTATTAACCTTTGTTAATGTTAGTTAATGGAAATACAGATATTCATTGCTAGTTCATGTTAGTTCACAGTGCATTAACTAATGTAAACAAACACAACTTTTGATTTTAAAAATGCATTAGTAAATGTCGAAATGAGCATTAAATGATGTTTTTTTAACAAGGTTTGGGAGGAGTGTGTCAGATACCTAGCCTAATTAACACAACAGGAGCTCACTCAAGGTAATCATCGCTATAGATTCAAATACAGCCAACTTACCTCTATCCTTTTGATGGTTTATAAGCATCCCTCCATCCCCGAGCTCGGAGCCCTTCCTGGACAGCATGCCAAATATGCATTACTATACTCCGGCTAATTATATGTAAGCGTAAACTGGTGAACAATAAGATAAATAAACGCTGTAGAAATATCATTTATTCTTAGTTTGTGTTAACTAAAGTAGTTAACTAATGTTAACTTATGAACCGTATTATAAAGTGTTACCAACATTTTCTTATTCTTATTATTATTATCTTATTATCATTTTCTTATTATTAATGTTAAAAATAGTTGTGCTGCTTAATATTTTTGTGGAAACTGTTTTTTTTTAGGATTCTTTGATGAATTGAAGGTTCAGTAGAACAGCATTTATTTGAAATATAAATCTTGTATAACATTATACATACATTTACGATCACGTTTGATCAATTTGATGTATCCTTGCTCAATAAAAATATTAATTTCTATTAAAAAAATTACTGACCCCAAACTTTTGAGTTTTGGTGTATCTCTCATTAGTGAATTGCTTAATTTCTATCCATGAAATAATTCTTATTTATTATATTCTATATATTTGACTTTGAATACAAGAGTAGATATACTATTTCTCTTTCTGTCTACAAGTGTGTTTAAACAGAAAGGATGACTTGGATTTTTTCTCCTTTTTATAGAGACAAAGTTGAGGAGGGACATGACATTATTAACAAGATGATTTCCAGGCTTGCAAAATGAATGCCATTTAATATAATCTTAGAAGTCATGATACAAATATTAATTTAAGTCATTATCAGAATGTAACTATTTCATTGGCTAGAAATTATGCTTTGTGAGTTTGATAAATGATACTATTTTTAGAAATATCCTCAACACAGACAATAGGAAAAGGTGTGAGAAACCCCAAAATTTTGCTTTTGTACTTTCTAATTTCTGGAACTATTATCTGTAGACATTTAAATACTATTTCCTGTATAACTGTTTCATGTAGATATCTAGTAAATCAAATATTCTGTTAATTTTTGTAACTCTGACTCTTGGCGGTCTGGCAAACAGTAGTCTTCCGGGTGTGTGTTGTGCAGTTATTTGGCTCTCTGGAGATCCAACAGAGCTTTACTCCAGATGTACACTGTGCATGCAGACCACATCTCGCAGAATCATGGGAGTTTGTGTCGTACATATCTAGAAGTTCACACAGGAGCACAGAACAGCAGAGGCAGCTGGACTGGCCCACAGATGTGTGTACAAAAACATATCAGTGTTATTATGAAAAAAAGTTAGTTCTGAGTAAAGAATAATTTATTTGCAGATGCTACTTGGCTTGTTATTTTGACAAAAAGATGTGATATGTCTTTCTGTGAGCGTTATCTGTGAGTTGGTAGTTGAATCCCGGCTCAAATAATGGCACACAGTAAATGCAATACATACGGTGTCCCTTAACAGCAACCCAAGAGATACGTCAGTATTGATTGACCTGACCTGGAGAGGTCAAAACCTTGCTAACATAGCCCAACATAGAAAATATCCTGGAAGGCAACATATGGATGCCATAATTCACTATATGTCACTGTTGTTGCATTCCCACTAGCAGCCCGACATAACCAGCTTGTAATACCATATGCATAATATATGCAATGTTATTGCACTACATCATGAACAGTTTCCAGTGATCATCATGGCAGTTACTTGTTAGAGAATTTTACCACTATGTATCAAAGATCAGCGCTGTTTATGTGGCTGTGTTCGGCATTTTTAAGTCCCAGGTGTTGATTTTTATTGTGTGCTGGTCTTTTTGACCCAGAGAGAATTTTCTTTTTTCTAAAAATGCTATTTAATGTTATCAAATTGGACTAAAACTTACTGACTTTGCTCACGCAGGGTATAACAACTTCCCAAAAAAACAGAATAATTTTTGTACTTTTTAAAAGATTAGTTCACTTCCAGAATGGCAATTTCCTGATAATTTCCTCACCACCATGTCATCCAAAATGTTCATGTCTTTCTTCAGTTGAAAAGAAAATAAGGTTTTTAAGGAAAACCTTTCAGGTTTTTTCTCCATATAGCGGACTTCAATGGGGATCAGTGGGTTGAAGGTCCAAATTGCAGTTTCAGTGCAGTTTCAAAGGCCTTTACGCGATCCCAGCCAAGGAATAAGGGTCTTATCTAACGACTTTTTTTTAAAAGACTTTAACTTTTTTATTGTTATAACCTTGTTACAGACTTTCAGTCCTAAAATAGGAAAATTCCAACACACTCTCATGGCAATTTGTAACTATTTTACTTTTTGCAAATTGTTTTTTGGCTAATTTGTATAAGTCCGTACAATATAATTAGTACATTTTTGTAAAATCCACTTACATCCCACTTAAGTTTACTTGTGCACATTCTTGCTTTTCTTGCTTTTTTTAAATCTTATGATTTCATACAAATCAAAATATATTAAGTCTAATTCATACAAAAATTACTACCTTATAAAAAAGTTGTTTTCTCATGAAATCGGGTTGAAAAATTCATTATAAAAAATAAATATATATATATTTTTTTTTACAATGACGATCTAAACAAAGTGTGAAATTATCATAAACAATTTTAATAATTATAATTTATCAGTGATTATTTTCTGAACAAAAAGGATATACAGTAGTTCTCCTGTGATGCGTGCACGTGTTTAATGTGGTAGACAAACTAAATAAACTACTGAACGTGTAAAATTGTTTTAAGGAAGTTTATTTTTTTAAATAAAAGTTAACTACTCTGTTGAAAAAAGAACCGATTTCTTGGAGCTAGTGCTAAAAACACACAGCATGGGCAAATGATTTCAGCTCTCAGTGGGCAATTCATTCTTTGTTAATTCCCCCTAAGATTGATTTTGAATTCCTGCTAATTTTCATTTGTGTCCTAAGGGTCACTGTGACCAAACTTCTTGAGTGTTGGTGTTTGAAGTGGTGGGAATGAAGGGGACAGAGTGTACTTTCTGAGGAAGACAACTGATTGTCCAGACTGATAAACCCTTCTTTCTAAACATTGCCCACTAATTGTCTAAATGGAAGGAATGGAAAGGAAGAGGTCTTGACAGGAAGTGCTCCTTCAAAGAGTAAGAGATGAATATTAGCAGATGTATATTGCACTGATGCACACATAACCACACACTCATGTTTCCAGAGTTCAAAAATGATGGTTACATTTATACAGAAATATAAATAAGTTAGATGGTGTGGCAGATCACATCTTCTCATACTGTGTTTGTGTGAAGGCGAATTCCTTTTCAGGGCTCACATCCCCTCTGCAGTGAGGGATGGGTTGCCATGGCAACACTGCACTACTGAGGAGACGTATAGATCCTCAACTTGCGCCCCGCAGTATTCAAACACGCTTTTTTTTTGAGGTCAGTATTCAGTAAAAACAAACATGATCATCTGTCTATGACCATCAGTGGACCATTGATTTGATGATTTGATACTGGTCTTTGGTTTGTGGGCTATTGACCAATCAGGAGGACAAGTCTCTCTTTATCACTCATTTTGCCCTTTTCTGATTGTTTAAAGGTCATTTGTGCATTTTTTTGTCACAATACTAGCTTACTTGTAGAGACAAATGCCAAGTTCAGTCATGAAACTCTAGATGGTGCAGGCTGATGGTTCCTGTTGCATATGCAGCAAATGAGCTTGCTGCTTTGCATTTAAATGGCTGGTTAGCATTCACTAGAGATTTTCCCAGGATGCTTTTAGAGTTGCTCTGAAACCCTCCACCTCCCCAGCTCCACCTGTATAGATACCTGTTATTATATACACTACTTGTGCAGCAGCAGTATGTCTTAAATACTTAAATAGCACTGTATTGGCATATGTATTGGCAGTAGCAAGTTCCTGTACTTGCTTTAAGGCAACATCAGCAATAACCAACAGCAGCGTAGCAGATCTATTTCACCAAGACCAAATACATTAACATTGTCATATCCATTGCCAGGCTAAAATCTTCCGAGAGTTGTCATGATAGAATTCTAAAAACAACTAGTGGCTTTATTACTCAAAACATTGCTGTGTTTGTGTAAGAATCCAGTTAACCTGACACAGAAACACTGACTCAACCAGTGGTGTTAGTTTAACTTTATATTGCAAAATATACACTGCCGTTCAAAAGTTTGGGATCAGTAAGATCAGTAGTTTCTTATGCTCATCAAGGCTCCATTTATTTGATCAAAAATGATCCTTTAGAAATCATTCTAATATACTGAAAAAAATCTAAAAATCATTCTAAAATCATTCTAAAAATCCAGAAAAAACGGTAATATTGTGAAATATTATTTCATTGTAAAATATTGGTTTTCTATTTGAATGTATTTTAAAATCTGATTTATTCCTGTGATGCAAAGCTGAATTTTCAGCATCATCACTCCAGTTTTCAGTGTCAAATTATCCTTTAGACATCATTCTAATATACCGATTTATTATCAATGTTGGAAACGGTTGTACTGTTTTTTTTTTTGTTTGTTTGTTTGTTTTTTTTTTTTTGGAACCTTTTCAGGATTATTTAAGGAATAAAAAAGTTAAAAAAGAAAATCATTTATTCGAAATAGAAATGTTTCGCAACAATATACACTACTGTTCAAAATTTTGGGGTCAGTAAATTTTTTTCTTTCTTTTTTTTGAAAGAAATGAATATTTTTATTCAACAAGGATGTGTTAAAATGATAAAAAGTGTTAGTAAAGACTTACATTGTTACAATGTTATTCTTTTTTGAATAAATGCTATTCTTTTACTTTTTTATTCATCAAAGAATCCTGAAAAAAAGTGTCACAGATTCAAAACAAAACAAAAAAAAAATATTCAGCACAACAGTTTCCAACACTGATAATAAACCAGCATTTTAGAATTATTTCTGAAAGATCATGTGACATTTAGGACTAAAGTAATGATACTGAAAATTCAGCTTTGTATCACAGGGATAAATTATATTTTAAAATACATAAAAACAGAAAACAATTACTTTAAATTGCAATAATACTTCACAATATTACTGTTTTTTGTATTTTTGATCAAGTAAATGCAGCCTTGATGAGCATAAAAAACTTCTTTAAGAAGCATTAAAAATCTTACTGATCCCAAATTTTTAAACAGCAGTGTACGTATTTAGTACGTATTATTAAAGCATTTTTTAAACTATCCAAACACAAAGATCCATAGCATTACACTGAACAGCAAAAGCTTTTCTGATAATATTTTGCTAAGACAGGATTGGCCAGCAATGTTTTTAAGGTGGGGCTTAGCTCAGTTTGGTGACATTACTGGTGCAAAAAAGTATACACTTTAACCTAAAGCACCTATTTAAGTTACATTGTCTTCAAAGATCTTTCTTTTTGACAGTATGATTAAATATCTGGTCTCTCTTTTGAACTGCGAATAGACTATTTCAACTTTCCACAGTGAATTACTGTCGGTGGCATTGATTTAATTAATGGGATGGGCGACTGGAAGGGCACGAGGGTAGGAATGTGTGTGTGTGCCGAGGGGGGGGTTGGCTGGTGCTGGTGGTGTAATGTTGCTGATGCGGGCAGAGACTGCTGCAACCTCCCAGAGCACTGTGAGCAAGAGAGAGAGAAATAAAAGACAGGGGCAAACTAGTCCAGTCTAGTCCAGAGTCACCGAGGTGCTGATTGGCAGAGCCAGGATCAGGGCAACACCGCAAGCGCTCATAATACCTGGGGAAATGCCCCCAAATCCCCCTTAAGCTGGGCTGCTGTACTCCAGCATGGCTGACTGGCTCCTAACAGTAGCGGCGGGTTGAGTTGTGCTGAATCTGGCCGCCTGTGCCGGGGTATTTGTGCAGCGGAGGGAACGGGAGGGGGGTGCGTAAAAAGAGCTGATAAGCAGGATGACAATAAGACTCGCGCAGGACAGATTCCAGTCGGGGAGGCCTGCCACACGGAGGGGCCCGCTGCTATTTCGGTCCACCAGATCATGATTACACTCAGCCAGGAGAGAGACCACTAGTGCCTACAAATATGGTAAGTGCCGTCCCATCCGAAAAAGTATGCGGAGCCGGTTGGAGCAGTGGGTGACAGCTGGGAATGGCTAGCGGTGCTAATGTCCCGCATCCGTATTGATGATAAAGTGGATTTGTGCGGCACGTAGGGTAGAGTAATGCTTCTAGGCTGCGTCCGGGAGCGTCCCAACTTCATTTTTACATAGTTGCAGTATCTCAAAGTTAACAAGGACATGTGTTTGCAGCTTTAATGCACCTCCGGAGTGCCCGATTGCAAACTCTAGCACATTGATTACCAGGATCATTCAGGACTGCAGGGTGAACATTGCAATGGAGAACGGGATAGATGTAGAATCAGTAAGTTCCACTTTGAAACATTGTAAAAAGGGGTTTGATCTTGGGGTTGGTGCTTTGGCTGAGTGCAGATGGTGTGGTGTTTACGGGGCATGGTTGGAGTGTAGTGCTGCATTGCTCGAAAGGGCTCCAATTTCATCTGACAGTGCAACAGGAAGGCAGTGGGATACGTTTCGATTGCGAGCTTTTAATTTGGATTGATGTAAATTTGAACTTGTGAGCTCGACTGCTGGGGTCATTCAGTGTGGAGACTGAATTTTGCATGTGGTCCAGTATGATGTGGATTGTGCATCAGGTTCTGTTGAACTGTCATGGCATGTTGCAGACTGACAAACCTGGTTCTCTGTGATAGTGGTTGACCGATATTGGCGTATAAATGGCAGATGCAGATTTCTAGAGACCAGGAGTTATATATGTGACCCTGGAGCAGAAAAACCAGTCATAAGTAGCATTTTTGTAGCAATAGCCAACAATAAATTGTATGGTTCAAAATTCTAGAAATTTCTTTTATGCCAAATATCATCATCATTTTTCATGAAGATATTTTGTGAATTTCCAACTGTAAATATATCAATACTTAATTTTTTGATTAGTAATATGCATTACTAAGAACTTCATTTGGACAACTTTACGGGTGATTTTCTCAATATTTAGATTTTTTTGCACCCTCAGATTCCAGATTTTCAAATAGTTGTATCTCAGCCAAATATTGTCCTATCCTAACAAACCATACATCATATGAATTTCATATGATGTATAAATCTCAGTTTCAAAAAATTTACCCTTATGACTGGTCACATATATACATTATTATTTTTTCAGATTAAAACCAATATATATATATACGATCAAACTGTACATTGTTATATTATACATATATTATAAGAATTTAATTAACAAAGCAAGTTAGTTGTTGTCTAACCTAGCGCAAACTTTGTTGCAAATTTCTCAGATCACTTTCCCATAAAATATACTTTCACAAAACTCTGCTTCAGTACTTATTAATATTAAAAACAAAAGTTTGCCCATTGATCAGTCATGTGGTGCAACCAACATGCAGACAAAACAATAGGAAATGATATCATGAAGAGACTATGTCAAGGTCAACAGGTCCTTAAGGGATAGTTCACCCAAAAATGAAAATTCTGTCATTAATTACTCACCCTTATGTTGTTTCAAACCCGTAAGACCTTCATTCATCTTCGGAACACAAATTAAGATATTTTTGATGAAATCCGAGAGCTTTCTGACCCTGCATAGACAGCAACTGACACAGAAGACAAGTAATTGTTGAATAAAGTCATTATTTTTGTTTTCTTTGCACACAAAAAGTATTTTAGTAGCTTCATAATATTACGGTTGAACCACTAATGTCACATGGACTATTTTATCGATATCCTTACTACCTTTTTGGGCCTTGCACGTGGTAGTACTGTTTCTGTCTATGCAGGGTCAGAAAGCTGTTTTTTTAATTGTTTAATATCCTAATTTTTTTGTTCCAAAGATGAACGAATTTCTTACGGGTTTGAAATGACATGAGGGTGAGTAATTAATGACAGAATTTTTATTTTTGGGTGAACTATCCCTGTAAAATATCAGGTAATTTGACCTTTTTATGACAAGACGAGGTTAGTTGAGGCTGTAAAATGTGGTGCAACTCCCCAAAATGCAATGATAATTATGAATTCATTGTGCGTGGAAAAAAATCCTTAAAAAGAGTCTGAGCACACATAAAATAGGTTTATTACTTTTTATGTGATGGTTACGCCACATGACATCTTAGAGTCATTACATACAAAATTTCTAACCATATGAAATTAATGGGAGTGCAAAAAGTTAATTTCTAAACACTTGTCTGTTTCTTTATCATGGCAACCCATTGACCCTAATGCTAGTAATCTCAAAATAATAAACATTGGTCTATCTCTACTCTGTGGCAGTCATGTGTTTTCACAGTTGTCAGTTGTTTTCCTGTTTGTTGTTCTACAGTTGTCAGCGTGAACTAACTTTGTAAGCTGCTCTCCCATGGTTTGGCCTGCATGAGGATTTCCTCAAAGCATTTCCGGTACAAATTTGCCCAAGATCATGTAACATGGAATCATATCTTATAGCAGTGCATCTGCGTACATCAATGTTTTCAACAGCTGCCTGACGCCACAAATATTGTCTGAGAGGAATGCTGGTTTTAGTATACGCAATTGCCTATACTACTCGCCCACCCAGTCACTGGGTCAACTACCAAAAGCTCTAAATTTTATATAACATTTCTTATTGTGCTGATAGAAGGCTTGCACTTACATCACAATTTAGTCACAATTTATGCATTTACCCGGATACTCAGCCATATTGGAGATACTTGGATGTAAACAACAGCATGGTTTGCACGGTTAATGAACCACTGAATATGCTGTTCTGCTAATTTATGCTGTCTAAACTACAGAAAAAACATGTACAAGCTGCCAAATCATATAGAGAGGGACTTCCTACTAGTACTAGTGAGTAGGAAAGGGTGCAATATTTGGATTATTAACTATAGTTAATAGGTGGTAAAGATATGTACAAGCAGTATTATTTAAGATATTAGCCTAATATTTCACCTACTTGACTGTAAATGATAAAAACAAACATTAACTTTGTCAGGATTTTTGCCCTGGAAATCCTGGCTCAGTTTGGACAACCACAAACGCCTATTGTTCCTCAGTTTTTTGCACTCTTCTCCTTGATTTGTTATAACTTTTGGCAGTCTATAGTGCTCCAAATGTTTGTCCTGGTCAGGCCAATTAGTACAGCCCAAAACATGACAAGGATTGATCATTTTCAGCAGGAATAATCAGCAAAATATGCAAGTTTCGTTTGGTTCAGTGGCATTGTTTACATTCAATTTGGCCGACTGATGACGTGTTGTGGAAACACTATTCATTAGTGCACTTTATTTAAAAATCAATGGATTTGAAAGAGACACTTGACGGGGAAATGTACCTTTAGCTTTCACATCTCGGTCAAACAGCAGGGTCAAAACTGCCCTTCAAATCTATAGGACATTGTAAAAATGCATTCTGTTGAATTTTCAGCAGCCATTAGTCTTCAGTGTCACATGATCCTTCAGAAATCATTCTAATATATATAATATAGCATAAATAAGGATAAATCCCTTTTTTAAAGACAAGATGTTCTGATTCTGTTTGGGCTGAGGGATGTGAACACCTACACCTTTATTTTCATTCTCCATGCTTGATGAGATTTGAATGTGCTAACGCTTTATCGTCAGAAAGCGTGACACAGGACGCCGTTTCATTCTGCAGTCCTGCTCTATCTGCACTCTACACTGAAGAGCGTCAGGAATGAGGACAGATACATCACACACTCAGCTCTCTTCATGCATGCGCCGTTATCTGAGCACGCTGCGATAGCGTGTGTGCAGTGTCAATTGACAGCTTTTCTCTACGGTTTAAAACACTGCACTGCACTCGCCTCCCTGCAGACAACTCCCATTATAAAGACAAACAACCACATGTGTGTGTAAAACAATCAGCGTATGTGCTCAGCGTTGGTGCATAGGAAGCGTTTCTGACTGGATAACTGCATAATCTCCAATAATTTTATTACATGTTTTGCTTGCCATGTGGATGAAGTAGGCAGCTAGATACAGATCATGGCTTGTTCTCATCTTACATACTAATTTACATAAATCTAGTGTCATCTAAATGCATCAAAGAACAAAATGTTCCCAAAGCAACTTCAGCATTTAATATAATCTCAATACATGGCACATCAAGACAAGTTCTCAGAGGTTTCATTGCTTAACCTGTGTGGACTTGCATTAATTAAAGACCGGGGATGCAGGGGATTCTTGTTGGATAGAGGCCCAAATCAAAAGATCTCACCCTTAAGGTCTTTTATTTATTTATTTTTACTCTATGATGAACATTTAAAATTCTTAAATGGTTAACTGTGGTAACTTAAACATAATTCAAAATTTTATGTTATTATTTTTTTTTTTTTTAATTTTATTATCATAACAGTAATATGTTGTTGCATAATTAATAATTAGTAATAATTTATTTTTAATAACAATTATATTATTAATCTTTTATTCTGGTAGTTTTATTCTGATATACATACTGTATATATTACTAATTTACTAATACATATTACTAATACACAGTTTTACAGTTTCATATGCTTTTAAAGTTTTTTTTTTCCTTACTTTATTTTGATTTTCTCAAACTCAGCTTGTTACACCATATAATTACAGATCAAGAATAACTGAAGAATAGTAGAATGATTGATGACATGTACTAATTTTTACACAACTAAACAACAATTCAGAAAACACAAAACAGAAAAGAAAAAACACCCGACAACAACAACCATCAACATATGCTTTTAAAGTTGACATGAAATGCAAATTCACCTCATATATTTTCTAAATGCTTGTTATTGATATTACAGTGAATGATTTGTGTATGCATGTTTCATTTTATCTTTTTGTTTACCTTGTAATCAGAATTGGTGTTTTCTCAAAACTAATAGTGCTACTTGACTTCAGTAAACACCAGTTAAAATACATCATAACACTGGCAAATTAGCATTAGAGATCTGTGTATGAGCCCCTCTAACTGGCTGTAACTGGCGTCGTTGTGGGAGTGTGTTAGCATGTGTGTTCCTGTAATGCTCGTGCTTGGCTTCTGCTAATGCTGGCTGATAATCAGCCCTGATAAAGCCCATATCCATTCAGTGCTGGGCTGTGGGATGGGACATCGCCTCACTCTGATGATCTGAGCTGTCTGTCAGCCAAAGCGGCAGGACAGATCTCTGTGTGCTTTGCTGTGTTTCAGCCTCTCAAGTTCATGTCACCTTTTGGCCCTTTTTAAATGAAGGTGGCTTCGTTGTAGTGATGCATCGATCGGCTTCCATGTTCTTTCTAAGAAAAATCCAGTTTTCTAAATCTATACATGAGCATCCGTTCCTTGCCAGGATATTGAACAAATCATTTTGTATTGAGTTTTACGTATACTCTACAAAATGCTGCATGACACCCACAGCTAAATCAATGAGCCGTGGCCAAGTTTGTGAAGATTTTCTTGTGCAGGATTAATCAGTTATGTCTATAGTAGCTTGAGCTGGTCAATATAGCTTAGATTTTTTTTAATGATATTTAACACCAATTAGAATTTGTAGCATTTATTACTCTTATTACTTTTTACTCTTTGTTCCTTTTTTTAAAAATACAGTTGAGGTCAAAAGTTTACATCCCCCTTTCAGAATCTGCAAAATGTTATTTACCAAAGCAAAAGAGATCATACAAAATGCATGTTATTGTTTATTTAGTGCTGATGTTTACACATAGTCCACAAGAGAAAATAATGGTTGAGTTTATAAAAAATGACCCTGTTCAAAAGTTTACATCCCCTTGATTCTTAATACTGTGTTGTTACCTGAATGATCCACAGCTGTGTTTTTTTTTGTTTAGTGATAGTTGTTCATGAGTCCCTTTTTGTCCTGAACAGTTAAACTGCCTGCTGTTCTTCAGAAAAATCCTTCAGGTCCTACAAATTCTTTGTTTTTTTCAGCATTGTTGTGCATTTGAACCCTTTTCAGCAATGGCTGTCTGATTTTGAGATCCAACTTTTCACTCTGAGGGCAACTGAGGGACTCATATGCAGCTATTGCAGAAGGTATAAATGCTCACTGATGCTCCAGAAGGAAAAACAATGCACTATAAGCCAGGGAGTGAAAACTTTTGAAGAGAATGGAGATGTGTACATTTTTCTTATTTTGCCTAAATATCATATTTGTTTCATATAGTACTGCCCTTAAGAGGCTACAGAAGTACATGTTTATAGAATAGTTACATGTTTCCCAGAAGACAAAATAAGTTAAACTTACCCTGATCTTCAAATTCAAGAAGTTTTCACCCCCCAGCTCTACAGGGGGATGTAAACTTTTGGCCTCAGCTGTATCTGAATACATGCATTATGAAAGAATATGACTTAATTAACAAAGAACATGAGTATTTATTTGTTGTTTCTGTAGTATTTCATTGTTCAACTGAAAAACTAAAACTAAATAAAAATTAAAAAAACATACTGACTTACATACAAAATTCATTAAAAATGTAAAAAAGCTATAATAGTATCTATAGTAGTGATATTAAAAAAAAAACACCTTTTGACCCTATGTATGTTAACACCTTACTGTGAATTATTCTTGAAAGCATGTTATAAATAAAAAAAAAATTGGTTATTGTTAGTTTACGAAACCTAGTGCAGTAACAGATTTTAATAAATTGAGTCTTATTGTGAAGTCTTACCAACCATTTATATTTCACAGTCTTGTGTTCTAATGAAGAAAAAGACTTCAAGCAGGTTTTATTGAGGCTTTTCCAGAACACATTGTGTGCTTCCTGAGAGAGAGAGAGAGAGATGGAGAGAGGGAGGCAGACAGACAGAGAGAGATGTTCAAAGGAAACTCCCACGCACTGCAGAGGTTGAGCCCACATTACACAGACAGAGGATGACATTTCTACATGCTAGAGCATCTAGACAGAAGCCAGGGACTGATATTGCTAGAGGAAGTGAAAGACTGAAGGAGTATGGAATGATTAATGATTAACCTGGAGGAAATATTTACAGCCTTATTTGTAGTTTGTTTGGGTGCATTACATACGCCGCCTCCATAGATTTGCAGTCATTTATTTAAAGGTGAAGTGTGTAATTTCTACACCAGTAGCACCACCGAAAAAAACTGTAAAAATAACGACTGTTTCAAACAGATTTTTTGAACATTTCCCCTCACCTGCTATTGGTCAAATGAATTGATGGCCACGCCCCAATGACAGTCATGACATTGGTTGAGCCAGTGCTGCTTTAATGTTCAAACAAACAAGCAACTGTTTGATAGTGCTATTTATTTATTTATTTATTTATTTATTATCAACACTTGAATATTGATTCCATCAAAAAATTTTAAAAATTAAAAATAAATAAATAAACACAATAAAATACAATTTCAAACAAAGCCTGAGAAAATTGCATTTTGTCAAAGACTTCAACCAGGTCAGGTTCAAAAAGATAATCAAAACTTCTTTGCTTGTTTTTAGATTTAAAAGTATAATAAATACTATTGTATAATAAATGATGGAAAGTGTTATTAGTGGTGGGGAAAGAGTTCATGAAGAACAAACTTTGTGACCATTAAAACAGTATTTTTGCAGTATTTTCATGAATACTGCAAATGTATGCATACTACAAGCATACTATATATTTCATGTGAACTGTATGTTTTTCTTCTTTTTAGATTATATTCTACAAAACTGTACTGAAACAGTGCTTGAAGAATTTAAATCGGAAGAATATAAAAGAATCAAATCTGGAATATCAATATAAAATGTTTTGAAAATTGATCCCCAGTTTGAGTTATGTAAATCATAGATGTTGTAGTATGTGGTAACTCCTGTGGGTTAGGAGAGTGTGTGAATGGATTGTGATGCAGACAGCATGTGTTCATGTGTGTGTCGGGGTGTGTCAGGACTACAGCACTGCAGCAACAGCAGACACACCCTCAGTCTGTCTCTCTCTCTCTCTCTCTGTGTCAGTGTGTGAATATCTAGACTCTGAACTGTTGGCCCAGACCACTCCTTATTCTCAGATCCACAGTTATTACATACTCATTTATGTCATGTATCAGAACTGCACTTAGCCATGTGTTACTGGGTGTACTAGAGGTTTTAGTTTTACCTCATATTTTTAGAATAAAATGTTAGCATTTCATGCATCAGGCCCTGGTAATATAGAAATGCACAGACAGATGTAACAGCAAAGCATGAGAAGTATGTCTGGCATTGAACTGGGATGGACAACTGTTGTTATTGTTAAACGCTATTTCTTTACAGTTAACACATAGTGCTGAAATTAGCATGTGGCTGGATGATCACATACAAGATGCCTGAATGTCATTTCATGTTTATAATATAAAGTTGCTATAGGAAATAGATAAGAACTGAAATCACTGTGAAAAAATGTGCTATATAAAAAAAAATTATAGGCTCATTTACCTCTCTCATGTCATTAATTGTATTATTTCCTTATTTTTCCCCTAAGACTGGGCGTGGCCATTTGTAAATTTTATAAGTCTTGCTTTCGGTCACATCCGTGTCCAGCTATTTTTAGCTGAACAAAACAGCTCATTTTGCAGCTTGATATTGCAAATTGATGTGTCTTACTATATTTTTTTTATGTATTATCTTAATTATGAACATACTGATTTGTAGTTCATACATTTTTACCGTTTACTGCACATTGTTATTCTTCGTTATTTCCTAATGAACCAGAAGTCTCGTCCATAGGCTTACTTTCGCATTGAAGAATAAGGTGGCTAAATTGCTGTGGAATCTAAGCCACAGCTTGTTTTAAGAAACATGACTTTCTATTCTAAAAAATACGGTATATATATATTTCATTGTGAGATTCACAATTTCACTAATTCTGCAAATGTACCTGCAAAACCATATTTTCAGATGGAAGAAAATGATGAGCTGGATGGAAAAGACCAGCATACTCATGTAATTTCAGTATGCTTAGTCAGGTGTGTGACGTCTTTACTCTGACAGGATGAAAGCATCCATTACGGCTCCTCACGCTGATCACTTCCTGTGTGAATGCCTCTTTGACAGGACATATCCTTGCTGTTTTACATAACAACAGCCAGTTTATCCACAGAATTACTGTTTATTTGTGTTTCTGTTATTAAAAGTGTCAGCTAGCCCATTATCAGACACAGAAGAGGCAGTGGGAATCTTGGCAATGACCTGCTGCACGATCAGCCGTTTGTTTACAGTTCTCAGTGGCACTTCACTTCTCAAAGCACTTGATGCAAAATAGTTCGATTTTTTTTTTGGTGCTTGTCTGTGTGGAAAACTCTGTGTGTCGCTGTGTGGTTGCCATGTCCATCAATAAACGGCATGTTCATCTCTTTCTTTTATCTTTTTGGTTTTTGCTTAGATGCAGATGATGCTATAGATTGGATATTGTGAACTATTCTTTTTTGAGGACTTCCTTTTCACTTTTGATAATTAAAAAACATCAGCTCATGGTGTTATTGGTTCCTCTTGATCAATCATCAGTGAAGAAAAAGATCTGATTTTTGTTTCTCTCTCTTTCAGACTGACAGTAATGCCAGTTACCTCAGAGCGGCCCGAGCTGGAAACCTTGAGAAGGCCCTCGATTATATAAAGTCTGGCGTGGACATCAACATCTGCAATCAGGTCATACATCTTTCTTTTTGTAAAATTAACATTTAAATTTGTATTGTATACTACTATTCTAAAGCCTGATGGCAATAAGATGTTTCTTTAAAAAAAATAATATTTTTTAGAGTGCATTAAGTGCATTAAGGGTGCATTAAACTGATCAAAATAGACAGTAAAGAAATGCATAAAGTTACAAAAGATTTCTTTCTTTAATAGTAATGTGATAAGTAATGATGCTGAAAATTTAGCTTTGCATCTCAGGAATAAATTACATTTTTAAATATACTGAAATAGAGAACAGCATTTTAAATTGTAATAATATTTCACAAAACTATTGTTTTTACTGTATTTGTATACTGTATTAATCAAATAAATGCAGCCTTGATGAGCCTTTCTAATGTTGAGTAGCCTTGATTTAGATATCACAAACTATTAAAATAACATTTTTCATCTGATATGCCTCATTATAGTCCTAAATAATGTAAATAAACAGTCAAGAAAAATATTTTCATGATTCGTCTGTTTTTCTGAATGCAGAATGGGTTGAATGCGCTTCATCTAGCATCTAAAGAAGGCCATGTGGAGGTTGTGGCTGAGCTTATTAAACTTGGTGCCACTGTGGACGCCGCAACAAAGGTAAGACCTTCTTCACCACATCAGATATTATAACACACCACTATAAAGGCACTATTTGCACTAGCGTAGAGGACTGAGCATATGAATTAAAGACGACAAGTGTGTTGCTCAGCTGTGCATGACTTCATAGACATGACTTTGCTGCATCAGCAAGTCTTCAAAGTCACCATTGCATGATGTTCAGGTTGACTTTGAGCTTCTACCAAGAGCTGGATCTACTCATTCACACGGTTTTTAAAGTGGATTCTTCAAAGTGTATTTATGTACTAGAACAGTGACAGAAATAGAAAGGATGCATTCCAAAAGACAGCTGGTCTATGAAAAAACATTTGGTCACTGTACTGTATACATTGAGTCAGAGTGTTCTCTCATGTTCTTCTGATTCCAGAAAGGAAACACCGCTCTGCACATAGCATCACTCGCTGGACAGGCAGATGTTGTCAAGGAACTTGTGAATAATGGAGCAAATATCAACGCCCAGTCTCAGGTACAGTCAGCGCTATACTGTAAAACATGTCCATTCTTATGGTGAGTTCAAGTCATGTAAGAAAGATTGTATTTACCAGTTGAACGCACATAAATGCCACCTCGAGTGAGAATCTTTTTTTAAACCCCAATTTTCTGAGTTGGGGGCATGACAGTGAGAAAATATGTTGGATTCATTAGATGTAGCATCCGTATTTACAGTAAATATGTTGAAATAAATTACTTTAATTCAGAATGGAACTATGTTGCCCGTACAAAACACATTAGTAAATATAGCTGCAAGCAAGTGCTTTAAGGCATTTAAGCACATATGAAAAAAGACATTATTTAGCAAGCCTGTAACCACCAAATAAATGAATTAAAAAAGCTTTTTGGCAAATCCAGGTAATTTACCATAGAAATATTGTATATTTTAATGTTTATGACTGTTATTGCACCAGCTTGTGGTCTGATCTCCTGATTTCCTGATCTTTGCATGCTTGTTTAGAATTGCCTGTCGCATGTGCTCAGCAGGTTTTGTGAAGTTTTGAGTTTTCCTTTACGGTTTATGGGATTTTGGGTAAATTTGGACAGGCCCTTTTCTAAACGACCCCGTTATAGCTAAATTTTAAAAGTTTTTGATAATTATTGACCTAGAGAGTCCAGAGAATTTTTTCCAGATTGAGAGAAAAACCTAGGTCTAGTTTGCAAAAGTAGCTTTTTTTACATCTTCTCGATCATTTAACAAATGATTTGATTGACAGCAGTGGTTCTAGAAGCAAAGTTGTCCGGAATGAGGAATTCTAGCACATGAAAACTGCATAAAGTATAATGTACAATCATTTACACCTTTGAAAAATGCGATATCGCCACCCCAGTGACCTATTCCTTTCAAATATCTCACAGACGTTTGGAGCCATAAGTCAAACAGGCCCACGAGTTATGCAAATATCCTTATAGCTACTTGTGGCACTTTGGACCACGATCGTGCACAGCGATTTTCATGTTAATAGGTTTTTCCCTTTTATAGTGCCACCAAGCAACTTTTTTCCCCTGTGACCTCATATTGAGTTCTTACAGACGTGTTCTGAGTTTGGTGAAGATATCTCATTCTGTTCAGGAGTTATAGGCATTTTACTAAAAGTGGCCCTGCCCCTTTCAAACTTTTTGGCGCCCTTTTGCGACGGTGTTCTTCTCTCCAGATAATCTTTCTGCACTGGTTTGGTTCCCATTGGGCAAAAAACCTGTTCGCGAAAGTACGTTTTTCAAAAAAATCCAAAATACCTGAAAATTTTGCCGTGAGCCAAGGATTCCAACGACATAAGGCACTTGAGCCTGCGACTGACGGTTTAGGACAGGCATGGGCAAACTCAGTCCTGGAGGGCCAGTGTCCCTGCAGAGTTATCTCCAACCCTGATAAAACTCACCTGTCTGTAGCCTTCTTGTAATACTGAAGACATTTATTAGCCTGTTCAGATGTATTTGATTAGGGTTGGAGCTAAATTCTGCAGGGACACTGGCCCTCCATGAGCGATTTCGATCGTTGTAGTGCCTCAGTCAGGCCGATTGGGGTGAGCTTTGGTCACATTGTTGGCGGTGTAAGTACCACCATCCCTTCAAGTTTCAAGTCTCTACGGCCAGCCATCTTTGGCCGGACTTTAACGCACATTTTGTTGTAAATTTTCAGTACCTTCAAAACACACATCAAAAATATTTTTTACAATTACTTTTTAAGAGATATAGCCAATGTTGCAAATGTTGTACACAACTAACTTCTTAAGCAAGATTCTCTTCAGGCTGTTGCTCTGTCATGACAGCGATTGTTCTGAAAGAGAAGACCAACCATAAAAATGAGTTTATGCTAATATCCACTGTAGCACCAAAGAGAATGCGAATTGCTCCAGCGTTGGGTTGCAGTATGAAGTTCTGATACTAAAGGTCTCAGTTTGTCCTCAGATAGCTGTGAAAGAATTTTAAAGTGCTGCATTAAATATATAACCTACTTGGGTCTCCATTTTGAGAAGAAACTTTTGGGATTTTGAGAGTTGAGGTATGGTCGATAGTTATAGTAGTGCCTGCATTTCTGCCTTGTCACTGAAACGATCCTCGGGGAGTCCAAAATTAACACAAGCACATGTGTACGGGAGACTAGAGACAGACTTTGTTTTATCTCAAGAACTTATCACAAGTGCAGCCTGGTTCTGCTTTCTCACACTGCAGTGCTTAAAATAGAGACACTCACTTGAATGAGGAGGCTGATTGCAAATTGTTAAATGTTTGAAAAAAAAGTTTGCTACAGGGACTCGCTGGATATGTTTGCAAGGGTATTCTTTCTGTACCGTAGTGCAAAAAATGATGTATACTATGTGCACTCCACATTTATCAATATTAGCTAGCTAGCAACTTTTATAGCTGACTCATTTTAGGTATGCTGCTATATGTTATTGCATAACTCTACAGAAAGCTCTACAGAATTTTCTCTACAGAGTTTTCCATAGTTAGAAATGTCAGCAGATTCTGTCTGGGCCTGCTAATAACTATGCTAGCTAATCTTAGCTAAATTATGGTTAACTACACATCACCAACAAATGAAATATTTAACAATGAAAACATAATTTATTCAGTATTATACATTTAGCTAAGTGAAAATGTATGTTAAGATAGTGTTGTCTGCTACTGAAGTGAAAAGCTAAGCTAACTATGCTAACATATATATATTATAAATTAGCTTTTATTTTGTGGACCACGCTGGTAAAACACTTCATTTCCCAGAATGCCTCAAGTTTTGAGGTCAGTATTTATTTCTATAAAGTTGAAAACAATGCGATGAAATATGCGTTAATTGTTTTGACAATATTGTACTTAACCTTGGGATTAATCTCTTCCTGTCATTGCAATTCAACTTCCTGTGGGTGTGGCCAATTCAGTTCACACTCATGAACTGAAAAGAAGCCAGCTCTTAAATTCTAATGATCTATGAGCCGTTGCACTCGTGGACCTTTCCCGATCCCACCCCTCCACTCTCTCCCACTTTGCCACAATAAAAGCAAAAAATGCTAAAAAATAAATCTTTAAAAATTCTAATGACCTGACATATTGTATATTTGATGTGTAAAGGTATATCAAATAAGATGTTAAACTTGTTGAAAAAATCAGCATCACTGCAGTGCGATCCTGCAGATGAGGCTACTGTATGTCAGATTGTGCTGTGATCTAATCTTGCATTCAAGTCACAGATAAGCATGGGATGTATATGATTGTTTAGTTGCTTGATAAGATAAAAGAGAATATGAATGAAACATTTTTCTAAACCTGTTTTGTTCCTGCTACAGAATGGCTTCACACCACTCTACATGGCTGCCCAGGAAAACCACCTGGACGTCGTCAAATTCCTCCTGGATAACGGATCCAGTCAGAGCATTGCCACAGAGGTGAGCATAACCTTCCCTTCCTATCCATCCATCACTTACCTCACTGCAATTCCCAGCAGCCCTCTGAAACAACATATTTCTAGCAATAATGCATACAAACCCAGCTCAGAATACCCAGTGACCTTGCTGTCGTTTTCAAGGCAGCACTAGTTGCGCAGTGAGGGTATTGAATGCCTGGTTTGAAGTGTGTGTGTGTGGTGTGTGTGTGGGTGCATGACAGAGCAAGGTGCCAGACGTCACTGTCCTTGAGAATGTACCAGGCCCTTGTGTCCCTCAGACAGCGATTATGCACCAGAGAACACTTCCATGTTTGAAGAGCTGTTTGCATGTTAATGATCCGTATTGGCGAGAATGAAGTTCTGCTTGAAATTCAGACTTGAACTATAAAAAAGATTACATGCATTACAGCGTGTTGATGTCAAGCCGTTCTCTGAGAGTTTTCAAAGATTTTTGTTGCTCTTATTAAACCCTGGAAGTGTGTAAGGTTTTCTTAAGAAGTGATTGATATTTTATATTCGGTGTTTGTTTGTATGAAATTTCCAATTCATTTAGAAGCTGTTCATCTAAACAAGCATAAAATATATTAAATACAATCATAAATTCAATTAAATGCAACAGTTTACAAGAATGATTATAAATGTGTATGTTCATGCATATTAAGACATTTTTAAGGTGTTGATCCCTGTATGCTTGTAACTGTATGTAGAACTACATACAGGCTCAATTTTTTGATTTTGTTAATATTTTTTTCTGAAGAAAGATAGACATGTATATTGATGAGAGCCAAAGTATTAAATATCTTGGATTAAGGAGTATTTTGTGTTTCAAAATTTCAACATTATTTCTTCTTCAGACATTGTTATTTAAATAAAATAAGTATCAGCTGTATATAAGAAGTGACCAACATTTGGTTTTCAACCACTGAAAATGGGTAATATTCAACAATCTGGACATGGAGCCTCATTGAGACCCATATCTCTGGGTCTGAATATTGTATGGCCTTGAAAATGAAGATTCCAATAGAAAAATGTATTATCAAGTAGAATCTAAAATTATATTGCAATATCTTTAATACTTCTTGAGTTATAGGCATGCAAACTTTAGAAAAAGAATATTCATGGCACTCAGACATATGTTCAATGCTGTTGTCTTGACAGAAGGAAACAAGGTACATCTCTAGTTTCAACATTATTTGTTCTTCAGACATTCCACTTTAAAAGAAAGAAGTATCATATTTTTGCAAACTTACCCACATTTGGTTTTTGACCACTGAAATGTGTAAATGTGTATTTACTCCTGGAGCCATATTAAAATTCCAATATCTCTGGAGCCGAACTATATAGGGCCTTAAAAATAAAGATGCCAAAAGGAAAGTTTGTTAAGACCCAATATCTAAAAGGGCATTAAGATATTTTTAATACTTCTTGAGTTACAGGCATGCAAACTTTGGAGAAAAAACTTGAAAAGTGCTGCTTCCCCATTTTTGAATGGCCAAAATTGACACATAATGCAACAAATGAGAGATTTTACTAACAGACCTACCAATCTCTTTGTAAAAATAACATTATGATGCTGCCATCTTTCTGAAGTCATTTTTACCCCACTGTAAATCTCAGGTGAAAATTGCCATGACAAACTAGTGGATTACTCAGTAAATATTCATCCATGATATTTAATTTTTTGGCTTTCATCGCTATGCATGTCTATTTTTCTTCAGAAAAAATATTAGCAAAATCAAAAATGCAAACGTTTGAAATTTGGTTTATTTGACACCGAATGAACTTGTTATTATAGTGTACCTTTAAGATTTACATCTCTTGGGACTACTCACAGATTCTTGTGTTGTGTGTTTGTAGGATGGTTTTACTCCACTGGCCGTAGCTCTTCAGCAAGGTCATGATCAGGTGGTGTCTCTGCTCCTGGAGAACGACACCAAGGGAAAGGTTCGGCTACCTGCCCTGCATATCGCCGCCCGTAAGGACGATACTAAAGCAGCGGCGCTGCTCCTGCAGAACGACCACAATGCAGATGTCGAATCCAAGGTACCTCAATCAATATACAGTCAAGTCTTTCCATTAGTTTACATCTAGAACTTGATGGTGCTTTCCATTCAAACAGATCGAATGATTATTATATTTTGGAATTAATACAATGTAAAACAACATACATCTAAACGGACTTGCATGGTGGCTGTAAATAAATGGTGCATGATGGGAGATGCTCATTGTAAATTTACTTAAAACTCAATTGTGTCATCTTCAATCACAAGCCAGTTTAAAGCAACTACCAAATAGTTAAACTATAGGCAACTAGTAGATGCACCATCCAGTTAAGCCCTTGCGGTGTTGTGTGATGTGTGGTTTGTCGCTCTCCCTCACGATGTAGCCACCGTACAGCTTGATGCTCCCATTGTGACTTTGTGAACACTAATTAGACCATTCTTTCTCCTCCCGCTCTGGTGGTCCTTCTAGATGATGGTGAATAGAACGACAGAGGTATACATGTACAAACGCTACACACCTCACAAAGCGTCCACATCACGCTGCTGCTGTGGCTGCCGCCCTGTCCCCTCCTGCCCCTTGCTCATTGCTTTTTTGTCTCAGTAATTGGTGCTTCTATTACTAACGGGCAGCGGAAAACTAGCATGGAGAAGAAACACTCTGGTTTAGCCGGTCGAAGTCTGCAGCTGAGAGAGTTACTTAAAGGGCTAGTTCACCCAAAAATGAAAATTCTGTCATTAATTACTCATCCTCATGCTGTTTCAAACTGACAAGAACTTCGTTCATCTCCAGAACACAAATTAAGATATTTTGATGGAATCTGATGAAATCTACCACAACGCATGGGCCTTTCTGGGCCTTGAACGTGTCAGTTGTGCTGCTGTCTATGCAGGGTCAGAAATCTCTCGGATTTCATCAAAAATATCTTAATTTGTGTTCCGAAGATAAACGAAGGTCTTACGGATTTGGAACGACATGAGGATAAGTAATTAATGACAGACTTTTCATTTTTGGGTGAACTATACCCTTTAAATACAAATGGTTATTTTTAGTAATACATGGCTGTGTTTTTGTTTTGTTTGTGAAATTTCTGTGCCACTAGTGGCACAAAATGGAATTGCAAGATCATGGCTGTGTGTTTTCAGAACTCTTGACATTTGCCATTGGTTGCACAGATCATCCTGCTCAAGAAGTCATCCTACCAGTGGCCTGTTTGTTGTTTATGCATATTAAACTGGGATAGTTTAGACAATAAAAATGAATAATTTGTGCTAAAATGACCAGCCTCGACCAGTATGAATGTCTGTGCTGTTCCAGCTGGTTTACGTCGGTTTAGTTCTGGTCTAGCTGATGGACCAGTAAAGTCATGCTATTACTACTTTAGACCAAAGGCCAGACATCTACTGTCTTGCAAGTTAAAGTAGTAAAGAATCAGACTCCTCAGCTGCAGAGCATTCGTCTCGTCTCATGCATGACATTCCCCTCCTAGCAGGTGTCAGCAGAAAGAGCTACTGACAGTCTCTTCTCTTCTACTCTCACCTCTTCATTTCTTTTCTTATACTGTCTTCTCGTTTGGTCTCTTCTTGTCTTCATTTTGTTTTTTCATCTCGTAAACTTATTCTTATCTGGTTTGGTCAATCTATTCTCTTCTCTCCACATTTATTCTGCTCATTTTGTCTCTTCTTATTTCATTACATCATGTTTCGTCTATTTAATCTCTTTTCTTCATGTCTTGTCTTGTTTCTTCTCATTTAATACTGTTTAATTGCTTTTCTCATTTTGTCTTTCTCAACTCGTCTTATCCTCATTTGTTTTCTTTCCTTGTTTCGCCTCTTTTTGTCTTTTCTTTTGTCTTATTACCCAGTCTTTCGTTTTGTCTTTGCTTCTTTCATATCTTCTCTTCTTTTAACTTTTCTCCTTTAAAATTGTTTCATCACGTTTCATTTTGAGACAAGACGAGGAAAAGAGATAATGACTCATGTCTTTGTCATGTCATGTTTTTTGTTTTGCTTTTTTATTTTAATTTCATCTTTTTTGTTTTGTCTTTTGTCTTATTGTTTTGTCTCTTCTCTTCTCTTCTCTTCTCTTCTCTTCTCTTCTCTTCTCTTCTCTTCTCTTCTCTTCTCTTCTCTTCTCTTCTCTTCTCTTCTCTTCACAGTCAGCATGGCTTCCAGATTTCTTCCAGCTGTCCTGAAACTTACCAGCTCTGATTTGCACTGCATGATATGTAACTTAAATACAGTATTAACTACTTACAAAACTGAGAAAAATAGTATGATATTCATCTACAGCTGCAGCTCAACTATTCTCTACTATATATCTCAATAATGTGTTGCAGTTAACTTTTAATAATTGAATTGAATTGTGATTGGACAAAGTTTGTGTGGTTTTAAAAACACATTGTTAAATGCAGTGCACTGTATGCATGTTTACACACATACAGTGTCTTGCGAAAGTATTTTCTTTTTTCCCCACATGAATCTACACTCCATACACCATAATGACAAAGCAAAAACCAGATTTGTAACAACTTTGCAAATTTATTAGAAATAAAAAACTGAAATGATTCCATTGCATAAGTATTCATACCCTTTTCTAGGAAACTTGAAATAGCTCAGGAGCATTCATATTGCTTGTAGATGTTACTACACTTCAAAGGGCATTAAACTGTGGCAAATTAATTTGAATGAATATGAGTTGGAAAGGCACTTAGAGCTGAAAATGCATATCAGAGCAAAAACCAAGCCCTGAGATCAAAATAACTGCCTGTAGAGCTCAGAAACAGGCTTGCGCCAAGGCACAGATCTGCGGAAGTGTTCAGAAAAAATTCTGCTGCATTAAAGGTTCACAGAAGCATGTTGCTTCCATTATCCATAATGGAAGATGCTTGGAACAACTAGGACTCTTCCTAGAGCTGGCCTCTTGGCCAAAGGGAGCGACTGATGGAGATGGGGCTTGGTTATACTGCTGAACAAGAAGCTAATGGTCACTCTAGTTGAGCTCCATGATCATATATGCAGATGGAAGAAACTTACAGAAGGACAAACATCATTGCCACACTCCGCCAGTCTGCTCTTCATGGCGGTGTGGCAAAACTCAATCTTCTCCTCAGTGAAGACACATGAAAACCCACTTGGAATTTGCAAAAAAAGCACCTAAGGGACCCTCAGACTGTGAGAAAGAAGATTCTCTGGTCTGATGAGCCTCAATTCCAAGCATCATGTTTGAAGGAAACCAGGCACTACTCATCACCTGAACAGCAGCATCCCAAAAGTAAAGTGTGGTGGGAGCAGCCTCATGCTGTGGGTTTTTCTGCAGCAGGGATTGAGGAACTCGTCAGAGTAGAAGGAAAGCTCAATGCACCAAAATATTGAGATAGTCTTAATATATTTCTGGAAAACCTAAAAATGTCTGTCAACCCCCATTCCAAGCTGACAAAACTTGAGAGGTGAAGAGGTGAGGCGAAGAATGGCAGGTAATTTCCAAATGCAGATGTGCAAAGCTTGTCACATCACACCCAAAAAAGACTTGAGGCTGTAAAGGTGCTTCAACTAAGTACTAAGTTAAGGGTATGAATACTTATGCAATGTACTTATTTCATTTTTTATTTTTAATAAATTTGCAGAGTTGTCACAAATCTGTTTTTTGTTTTTTCATTATGGTGTATGGAGTGTAAATTGATGTGGGAAAAAAGTAGTTTAGCCTAGTTTAACATAAGGCTGCAACATAAAAAAATGTGAAAAAAAAAAAAAAATGAAGGGGTATGAATACTTTCACAAGGCATTGTAACATCATGAGTTCACCCTCCAGTAAAGCTTTGTATGTATGTTAATTCAATTTTGGGATGAAGGTTGCGGTTGTAAAGGCTGTTTACCTGTGAGGAAAGCACATCCTTTAAAATGGAAAAAAAACCTCCCACCTATTGCATCCACAGCATAATGTGTAACCGGAGAGATTAAAGTATTAAATATTAAAGATTAAAGTAAAGAAATTAAACTTAATGTTCAGAAGAGATCAAAAGAATTAATCAGCTAGATTGAGTTCACATGGTGCGAGGGATCAAGTGAAGGATGTGTCTTCCCTTAGTGTTGTGCTAAGGTCATCTGTGCGGATCTGTTTCACTGATTTACTGCACCACGCCTGGCCTGGTGTTGTCTTTTCATATGTAGGGGATGAGGTCAGGTCAGGTGACGTGGGTTCATGGCTTTCAGAGTTTTGTATGTGACATTTTGACCCCTGTGCTCTATTTCTCTCTGTCCCTCTGCAGAGTGGCTTCACCCCTCTCCACATAGCAGCTCACTACGGTAATATCAACGTAGCGACCCTGCTCCTGAACCGCGGGGCTGGCGTAGACTTCAAGGCGAGGGTAAGGACACGAACTTCAGCTGTAGTGTTCCGTAAGAGTGGAGTACATAGATATGAACGGTTCATGAACTGCACTGGGGTCAGGACAAGGTCATTCTCTATATGCAGTGCCGTTTTTGTCCCTGAAGGAGAACGATGTCATGTCATATTTAAAGCATGGTCTGAAATTGCTCCAAAAGGATGGTGTTCAGTTTTATATTTCCATGTTATTAGATAAAATTTTGTTACAATTAAATTCATTAATGTGTAGTATCCTATAGGTCTGACATCTGAGATCTCTGACTGCATGTTTTGGAAAATACTGCATCCCTAAGTGTCAAAGCATCCGCTATCGTGTATTCAAAAATTCAATCCCACTTAGTTTTAGCATAACATAAGTGACATAACATTGTAGTGCTCCCATGATGCCTCACATTAGACTCGGTTGGGTCCACCATGTTTTAGAAAATGCTAAGCAGTCTGTCATAGTAAATTAGAGATTTTGTAAGCTATCACTAGAGGGTGGTGTATCCCAATACTTCTGCAGTGTGACGATGTGCAATTCATTTGTGCCACTGCAGCTGTAGACAGAATTTCTAATTTATGCAACATTATTAAAAATCTCTAAGAACACTAAAGATTTAATATCATGCTTACATTCCACCAGCAACATATTATCACAGACACAGACAAATTAAGATATAATAAAAACCAGACTGTATGCAAAGTTAATAGATTTAGAAAGACTTTTATTTAATGCTGTATTAGTGTATGTATGATTTTAGAGGCATAATTCAACCTCCAATAAGTTACATTTAGTCATCTTGCAGACACTTTTATCCAAAGCGACTTACAAATGAGGACAAAGGAAGCAATCAAAATCAACAAAAGAGCAACGATCTGTAAGTGCTATGACAAGTCTCAGTTAGCTTAAGGCAGTACATGTAGCAAGGTTTTTTTTAAATGATAAAATAAATAAAAAGAAAACAGATAGAATAGAAAGAATAGAGCAAGCTGGTGTTAGAGTTTTTTTTTCTTTTTGTTAATTATATAAAAAATAAAAAAGCAGATAGAAAAGATAAAATTATGAGACCATCAGATTTAATTTTTGAAGAAATATACATAAGTAAGCTATATCTGTTGATACATTAATGCAAGCGTTTAATTGATACAGTTTGTCCAAAAAAAAAAAAAAAAAACATTAAAAATTCTCTCTCTCTCTCTCTCTCTCTCTCTCTCTCTCTATATATATATATATATATATAACATATTATAATATATTATATTATATTATATATGTATATATTTTTATATATATGCCAGTTAATCCAGCATATAACCATAACTATATTCTCATTTCGGATATCTACAAGCACAATATTGATACAGAAACAAAAGTGTTTCCCACTCCCTGTTATTGACAAATTCATTGCCAATGAATAATAGGCATTTACTATAAAAATGAAGTTTTCATTTCAGTGATTTTGTGTACATCATATCTGCTATCATTATAATATTAAGCCATTATCCTTTGGAACATTGATATTAGCATATTATATAATCATTATCATATAAAGGTGGTAAACCAGATATGCCATGAAATCCATGTAAAGTTACCAATAAGGGATCAGTATTTGTACTAAAAGTATTTGTACTCTTTACATGTAGTAAACTTAATAGGTAACACTTTAGTATAGGGAACAATTCTCACTGTTAATTAGTTGCTTTTTAGCTTACCTATTATTACATATTGGCTGTTTATTAGTGCTTATAAAGCGCATATTCTACATGATCATATTCTATCAGATCCCTAATCCTAATACCTAAACTTACTAACTACCTTACTAACTATAAATAAACAGCAAATTAGGTGTTTATTGAGGCAAAATCGTAGTCAATGGTTTGTTAAAAAGCAAGAATTGGACCTTAAAATACAGTGTGACCACTTAATAAAACCCACAGGAATTACCTTCATAATACAAAAATCATAAAATGTGTCCTCTTTACCTCAAAAAGGACAATTGAAAAAACTTGCAAGAACTCGTTTAGGCTTTTCTGGCTACTAAACATTTAAAGAGAGAAGGATTTAGCCAAAATAAGTTATATTTAAAGGGAAAGTGCATTTTAGCAAAATTTTTTTAGCAAAATAAACATATCAATTCCTTGTTTAGAAATACAGTAGCTTGTTGTAGTTCATCAAATATGCAAGTGTTAAAAGAAAATGGCAGTTATTATACAGTCACACAACATCAGTATACTGTAGTATCTGTTTATATTGCATGTAATCAAACTTGTTTAGAATGTTATTATGTATCCGTCACTTAGTTTTGTCTTTTTATTGTGGCAGAATGACATCACGCCTCTCCATGTGGCATCGAAAAGAGGAAATGCCAACATGGTCAGGCTGCTGCTGGAGAGAGGAGCCCGAATCGACGCCAAAACCAAGGTCAGTGCCGCAAGCAGTCGAACCACACAGACTGTCTTTCTTTTCCAGCTCTATATTTAACTCATCAGAGGAAGTGAGCACATGGTTTTCCCCAATGCATTTATTGCACAATGGTATGCGTATATTGTATAGACTAAAAAGCTGTAATTTATGAACAAATTAAATGCAAATTTTCAAAGGAAACTAATTCAGTTGCTGTTCATGTGTGGCCAGCTTCAGCTGCATTCTTAGAAACACAAGATGCTTTTCAAGACGAACAGGGAATTTATTTGAAAGGGATACTGTAATTCAGGGATACATGCCGTTTGATTCTAATAAATGATAACAGCCGAAACCCTCAGGTTACATGTGTTTGGCATCACTGTTGGAGAGAAATTCCATGCAGATTGTGTTGTGCTCTTCTCTGTCTCCAGTAATGTCTTTTATTGCGTGTTTGACATATTGGCACATGCCTGTTATATTGGGAGGGAATGTAATGTTAATGATGGCTGATCTTTGTAGATTCTGGCACCTGCCAGTTGGGCAGCGTGTAATATATGTGTGTTTGTTTTCAAAATCTCCAGGACGGCCTGACACCTTTACACTGTGGAGCGAGGAGCGGTCATGAGCAAGTAGTTGAGATGTTACTAGATCGTGGAGCACCCATCCTCTCAAAGACAAAGGTTAGATATGCTGTTCTGCATTTAAAATGCATATTCTTTTGTCATTTACTCAGCCTGTGTCTTTCCAAACCTGTGTGACTTACTTTCTTAGTGGAACACAAAAGGAGATATTTTGAAGAATGTTCATGCTGCTCTTTTCCATATATGTGACCCTGGACCACAAAACCAGTCATAAGTAGCACAGGTATATTTGTAGCAATAGCCAACAATACACTGTATGGGTCAAAGTTATCAATTTGTCTTTTATTCCAAAAATCTTTAGGTTATTAAGTAAAGATCATGTTTAATGAAGGTGTTTTGTAAATTTCCAACCGTAAAAATATCAAAACTTAATTTTTTATTAGTAATATGCATTGCTATTTTTTTGCATTCTCAGATTCCAGGTTTTCAAATAGTTGTATCTGAGCCAAATATTGTTCTATCCTAACAAACCATACATCATACATACATATTCAGCTTTCAGATGATTTATAAATGTCAATTTAAAAAAATTGACCCATGACTGGTTTTGTGGTCCATGGTCACATATTGAAAGTGAATGGGAACTTTGTGTTCCAAACAACAAAAAACAACGCTTGTGTCCGTTCATTTTTGTTATATGGAAAAGTGCAGCCTGGACATTTTCCTAAACATCCCCTTTGTCAAGTTTTATTTATATAGCACTTTATACAATAAAGTTTGTTTTAAAGCAGCTTTACAGCAATAAACAGGAATATAGCAGTGTTTATGTTGCAAAATTCATCAATTATAAAACAAAACTTTTTTTTTTTTTTTGCTATAAAATAGCTATACAGAAAACTAATGTGTCAGTATTCAGTTCAGTTTAGTTCAGTGTTAATTTAACTCAATTCAATAACAGTGTCAAGATTACATAGTTCATCAATTATGAAATGAGTTCAATTCAGCTACACCCTAGTAAAAAGTAATAGATTTCAAATGCATTTATTTTATACTAAGTATAGGTCAAGTATATTAACATAATTACTGACATATCGCTGAAGACATACTGATATAAAAATTGTAATTAAACTTTATTTGGAGTACTTCTTTCTTAATATTAAGCCTAAAATATGTTTTAATGTCACTACTGATCAGGATTCTATGATCTTTAAATAATATCAATCTTTAAATGCAAAATATTTAAAGTGTACCTAAAGTATGCTTGCAATAGTTCCACTTTAGCACAAGTATATCTTTACTTGGACTTCAGCACTACTTCCACACAATTAAAATGCATTAAGTACAAATTAGTTTTGTAGACTTTAAGTATAGCAGTTTAGCGTACTAAAAAATACTAAAAAAATGTATTAACAGAATGCATAATATGTAAATGTATTTGTAGTATACTTAGCATGAAATAAATGTATTTTAAATACATTTTAGTGTATTTATTTTTCACTAGGGTAAGCAGCTCTACAGTCAATGTTTATTTAATTCTGTTCAATAACTGTTACAAATGTTACAAAGTTGGTGTTATTTTCCAGCTCTTTTGTAAGTCGCTTTGAATCAAAGTGCCTGCTAAATGCATAAATGCACATATTACTGACAAACTGTCTTTTAAACTCAGACTTTTAAACCAAAATTTTTGTGTTCTGGTAAGGGTTATATGGGTTTGGAATGACATGATGGCATGTGAATGACATCATTTTTGAATGAACTGTTCCTTTAAGTGTATGCAGATGTGACATTATCATTTTTTCTTCTTTTTTCCATTGCATCACTGCACACTTTCCTGGAATCTGAAAGCAAAGCAAAACATGGTCACAGACTTCTCATCCAAATTAGATAATATCCCAGCCGATTAGTGTCACAATGGAGCAATTGTTTTAGTACAAATAGTGACGTATAAATACACTCTCGCTGTTCTTTTACCCCAGATGTCCTTTGAGGGGGGATTATGGCTCTATTAGATTTTCAAAGTTTACTTTTTTCTTCTCTGAATTCTTAGAAAGATGGAAAACTGTTTTAGATTTGATCCATCTGTGATTCCTAGGTGCCAAGTGGAGAAATAGACAATAGAGAAGTGAAAGTTCTTCAGTTATTTGATTTCGGCATGACCCAAATTGTTGTGTGTTTCAACAGAACGGCCTTTCACCGTTGCACATGGCCACGCAAGGAGACCATCTAAACTGCGTTCAGCTTTTGCTTCACCATGACGTGCCCGTGGACGACGTCACCAATGATTATCTGACAGCCCTGCATGTCGCTGCACACTGTGGACACTACAAAGTTGCCAAGGTCCTTGTGGACAAGAAGGCCAATCCTAATGCCAAAGCACTGGTGAGTCTTGTGATAACAAGTAGGATGTACTTGGCATCTTTTTGAACCCTGTGCAACAAACAAAATGTCCTAACCGTAGTCTCACATAGCCAGACCTATAGGCATAAGGTCTGGTACACTTTACAGCTTATTTTGGCCAAGAACTGTTCACGCAAAAATGAAAATTTTGTAATTTACTTATCCTCAATTTGTTCCAAACCTGTAGGAGGTTCTTTGAGCTGTTGAGCTGCACTTAAAGGAGAAGTCCACTTCCAAAACAAAGATTCACATATAATGTACTCATCCCCTTGTCATCCAAAATGTTCATGTCTTTCTTTCTTCAGTCGTAAAGAAATTGTTTTTTGAGGAAAACATTTCAGCATTTTTCTCCATATAATGGACTGATATGTTTCCCCCGATTTTGAACTTCCAAAATGCAGTTTAAATGCGGCTTCAAACAATCCCAAATGCGGTTGTAAACAATCCCAGCTGAGGAAGAAGGGTCTTATCTGGCGAAATGATTGGTTATTTTTATTAAAAAAATTAAATTTAAATACTTTTTATTCTCAAACGCTCATCTTGCCTTGCTCTCGTTGAATTCTGCTTCAAAACAGTTACGGTATGTCGAAAAACTCCAATCGTATTTTCTCACTCAACTTCAAAAATCATTTCAAAGTCATCCTACATCGCTGCAGAAGTACCGACCCAGTCTTTGCAAAGTAAACATGCAAAGAAGATCAAATACCCTTAACAAAAAAGGTAAAACAGCAATATAGGACAATTTTAAAGTTGAGGGAGAACATGAGAACATGAGAACATGAGATTTTTTTCCTCAAAAAATATAATTTCTTCACGACTGAAAAAAATAAAGACATAAACATCTTGAGTGACAAGGAGGTGAGTACATTGTATGTGAATCTTTGTTTTGGAAGTGGACTTCTCCTTTAAGAAGATATAATAATGGTAACTAAACAGTTGATGGTAGCCACTGAATTCCATAGTATGGAAAAATACAATGGACGTCAATGGCTACTTAACTTAAGTATATCTTTAGTTGGACGTAAGCACTACTTATTTTGGCTAAGAACCATCCACTTAAAGGTATAGTTCACTCAAAAAAGAAAATTTTGTAATTTACTCATCCTCAATTTGTTCCAAACCTGTAGGAGGTTCTTTGAGCTGTTGAGCACTCAAGAAGATATTTTGAAGAATAATGGTAACTAAACAGCTGATGGTAGCCATTAAATTCCGTAGTATGGAAAAATACTATGGATGTCAGGAAGGAAGCTCAGCAGAAGAAGGAAACATATAGGTTTGGGAAAAAAAATTACGACAGATTTTTTTAATCCAAATACAAAATTTGTATTTTCATTTTTGGAGCTATACCTATAAATAGGAAAAGACCACCTTACTGACATGTAAAGCAACCAACTTTTTTTGTTTGTTTTTATGTGCTATTTAGGGGTTAGTTTTTCTGAAATACAATATTTCATAGTAATAGACTGGTGTGGGGGAAAAAAGATTAATACATAAAAATAAGATTGATGTAAAAACATATTTAACTCAGAAATTGCTGGAAAATTTCATAAACAGTTACAAAGAAACAGCAAGTAACACACTGAATTAAACAGGAGATTTTGGAGTAGCAGACCTGAAATGGTATTTTCTTGTAAAACTTACTCCAATTTTGCAATAATGTGTTTTTACAACTTATGTGTTATTACAATCTCATTTTTGCAGTATACAATGAGCAAGACAAAAAAAAAAGAGCTTTCCAGCTTTATTTCCACTGGATGCATCAGATGTTATTGTAGTCCAAACCCTGATTGGCTGGCAGAAATGTTACTCCATAATGATGTTGACTTAGGAAAACTTTCTACTTAATTATGGTCACTGAGGTAAAAAAACAGAACTTACTAGTCTCGTAAAATCCCAGAATTCCCTTTCTCCCCCCTTTGGCTTCCACCCTAGATGGTACCCTCCAAATTTTATATGTGAGCACTTGGAGGGAAAGCTATGACATGTAACATGTTTTGTTTCTGCACAGCGCCATGGCGATCTGTAAAAAGCCTCTTTTGGCAAAGAGCGCAGTGAATACTGTCATGGTCTGAAGTAATGGTTACAGAACGGGCGTGTCGCTGCAGTTTATGAGGAAAAAAGGAAGAAAGAAAGAAAACTGTAGAAAGACAAGTCTGCCAAGCATTGAGCAGCAGGAGCCACGTGTTTTCATTCGTCTGGAAACAAAGCTTTGTTAACTCTTCAGCCCTCTGGTTATGGGCAAAAAGCAACCAGATTTTCTTACTAAGCTGGAATAAAAAACACAACAATCTCTTTTTCTCTCTGTAGAATGGTTTTACACCACTCCACATCGCTTGCAAGAAGAACAGGATTAAAGTGATGGAGCTGCTGCTGAAACACGGAGCGTCCATTCAGGCTGTGACTGAGGTGAGAGAGCAAGATTTTAGCTTAATATCTATTTGCAGAGCTTGCTTTACCATGCACTTTGATCTATTTTAATCCATAGCTTGATAACTCTGAATGCAAGAGACATTGCTTAAGTTTTTGCAAGAAATTTTATAAACGGAGGGACGTTTGTCTCCCCCACTTTCCAACACATAAGTGTTTATTTGAAGTTTTAATTGGCTTGTATGTGGTGTGAGCAACAATGGCTTCAAGACCATCCAGATGCATTTTCAAAACAAGTGAGCTTTAGTGGTAATTTTCACAATGGCTACCACCCATTTACCTGCATTTTAGCAAATCAGCAAAATATGAATGTCACCTAATTAATATTCATGAGCCAAGTTGATAAGGTTTATAAAGTGTCCCTCTTACTTTTCCAATTGTTCCTACCCCCAAAATGGACAAAAATCACAAAATCTGTTTATGTCTCAAAAAAGTTTTTTGCAACTTTATAGCTCACTATAGCATGGCTGATGTCTCAATGTCCATTTATAAATCGCAATGTGACCTTATATGTCAATACTACATCTTAGTTTCTTATAATTTCTACTTTTAAACTTATGTGTTGCTTTAAATCTTACAGTTGTTTCTAGTCATTGTATTTGTAATTGAGACTTTATGCACTATATCTCTATTACTTTATATCTCACATTGTGATTTTATTTTACAGTTTATCTTTTATTTGGGGCACAAATGGCTTTAATAGATAGCAATGAAGTGTTTCACAATAGAGTTAGAAGTGCAAAGTCAATCAAATATCCTGTTGTTTTGAAAAACAACATGTGCGTTTTGAAATGAAGTAATATTTGCTTTAGCATGCAGTTCCCAGTGCTTCAAAGCTGCATATTTCTCTGTCTCTGGCAGTCTGGACTCACGCCGATTCATGTGGCTGCTTTTATGGGCCATGAAAACATTGTGACTCAGTTGACAAATCACGGAGCGTCTCCTAACACAATGAATGTGGTGAGTGCAGCCATCTCCAACCCCACCAGCACCAAACAAACCATTTCAGAAGTTTCCTTTTAATAATGAAAAAAACAAAGTAAAATGAATCATTTTAGCGAAGCCCCACAGGCCAGCCATGTTCCTCACTGGAACGTGTCATTGCTTGCCACATTGGTTTGGTCTCCCATTTCATAAAGCCTTTTAGGGTAATAACAGTCTCTGTCCATGTGCTTAAACATACGTCTGACCGCAGGTTGGAACTCCTCAGTCTACTGTAATTAGAGTACAGTCAGACTGTAATCATGCTCGACTGTTCCCCATCAGACAGACGGTGGGCCAACATTGAGTTGCTGTTACCGTAGAAACACGCTTTAGGCTTTGTTGGGGGTCAGCTCATCGAGACAGTCCAAAGAAAGCAAGACGGTTTGGGCAGAGGGGCCGAATCTGATGAAAGACACAGACAAAGGCTTACTGTCCAAACACAGTAGTACCTTTTTTTCCAGAAGCTTCCTCTGTGTGTGTTTCAGAGGGGAGAGACGGCGCTCCATATGGCTGCCAGGGCAGGACAGGCGAATGTGGTGAAATTCCTGGTGGCGAATGGAGCAGATGTGGACGCCAAAGCCAAGGTGAGTGAGAGATACACTGTAAAAGGTTTTTACTACGGCTGGCAAAAGATTAATCGCGATTAATCGCATAGAAAATAAAAGTTTGAGTTTGCCTAATATATGTGTGTGTACTGTGCGTAATTATTATGTGTATATAAATACAAACACATTCATGTATATATTTAAAAGAAATATGTTATTTATGTTCAAAATAATTTTATTTATATATAATATAAATTCTATAAAAATTATAATAAATACATATACTTGCAAATATTTCTTAAATATACATAAATGTGCTTGTATTTATATATACAAAATAATTACACACAGTACACACACATAAATTAGGCAAACTCAAACTTTTGTATGCGATTAATCGTTTGCCAGCCCTAGTTTTTACCAGTTTCAGCTTAAAAACTGTTAAGTTGCTAAAAACAGTTTAGCAACTGCCTTAAAATTTTAAGTTAGATCAACTTAAAACTACAAGTCATTTCAACTCACTACACTGTAAAAAAACAAACAAAAAAAAAAGTTTGAGTCAACTTAAAATTTGTTACCCTGCAGACTTAAAATTTTAAGTTCAGTCAACTCAAATAAGTTTAGTCAACTTGAAATGTTAAGTTGTATTAAGTGAAAACTTTAACTTTTAGATATTTAAGTTGACTAAACAAACAATTTGGTTTGTTAAACTTAAAAGCTGAGCTTGTTACCCAGTTGCCTTAAAATTTTAAGTTGAAGGAACTTAAATATCTAAATTGTCACTTAGTACAACTTAACATTTCAAGTTGACTAAACTTTGAGTTGACTGAACATAACATTTTAAGGCAGCCGGGTAACAAATTATTTTAAGTTGACTCAACAATTTGTTTTTTACGGTGTACAATAAAGTGAGTTCAAATTACTTAGTTGAAATGACTTGTAATTTTAAGTTGATTTAACATAAAATTTTAAGGCAGCTGCTTAACTTAAGTTTTTAAGTTGAAACTGGTGAAAACTTTTACAGTGTACACTGTAAAAAAAAAGAAGTTGTTTCAACTTAAAATAATTTGTTACCTCGCTGACTTAAAATGTTTAGTTTAGTCAACTATTCCAGTTGCCACTTAAATTAACGTTAAGTAACTTAAAATTTCAAGTTGACTAAACTAAAAATTTTAAGTCAGTGGGATAACAAATTATATAAAGTTGAAACTACTTTTTGGAAGAATTTCTTTTTACAGTGTATAAGTCAAAGTATGTGCTGCTTTATTAGTGGTGTTTACTTAGTGATTTGAATGAAGCTCCGAATAGCTCCAATAGTGCAGCTTGTTGAAGAAAGGTGTATTATTGTTTTTCGGAGTGAGTAGATTTATATTTTTTTTCTGGCAGATGATAAAACAGGTAAAACAAATCCCACTCGCATTGAATTAAGGCCTTGAGAGAGACATGGCATGGGCTCTTTTGACTTGAGTCACAAAGCTACCAATCAGAACACCCTAACATTTACATAGCCACATACAACCGCCCAATCAGAACACTAACAGCCACCAAACAACACTCTATTAAAACTCTCAAAACACTCGAAACTGCATAGCAACACCCTATAAGTTGTATACAGGGATAGTTCACCCAAAAAACACAAATGAAGACATTTTTGATGAAATCTGAGAGCTTTCTGACCCTGCATAGACAGCAATGCAACTACCAGGGTAGTAAGGACATTGTTAAAATATTATATGTGACATTAATGGTTCAACCGTAATGTTATGAAGCTACGAGAATACTTTTTGTGCACAAAGAAAACAAAAATAACCTTTTTTTTGATGTCCGTGGGTTGAAGCGACCCCAATAACAGCATATTTAGCCCATTTACCAGGGGAACCCTGACAAAAAACATGTATTTTATTCCTCGGAACGTGACTTTTAATGGGGGATCCCCCCTAGAAAAACGATTCGGCTAGTTTTGAGTAGCAATTGGCCGGGTTTTGTTGTGAAGACCTGCCAACCCTGGTACTTGCTACCTTTCTGGGCCTTGAACGTGCTAGTTGTGTTGCTGTATGTGCAAGGTCAGAAAACTCTCAGATTTTATCTAAAATATATTAAGATGAACCAAGGTCTTACGGCTTTGGAACGACATGAGACTGAGTAATTAATGACAGAATTTTTGGGTGAAAACTTTCCCTTTAAATCCACAGAGAACACCTTAGCAATCATATAACACCATCCTTGCAATGATCTGTAACACCTTAGAAACTGCAAAGCAGTTCTTTTTTCAGAAAATGTATAAATCTGGTTTAAAAATTCTAGTCAAACATTAACCGCAGTATATGGAAAAGTACAATAGTCAAGTACTATCTGTGATGTAAGGATGTAAATGAAACATACTTGTAAAGTTCTGCTTTTCTTTAGATGCACACACAATGTAATGAACCAGTGTGGTGAAACTACTGTATTGTTCAAAGCAGAGTGTAATAGCTGTGGAATGTAATCCAGTCAATCTATACTAATAAGAAACAGTTGCTTGTTTGTTCGCGGTTACATTGAAGACTGTCAAAAGTGTTCCAGTCCTCTTTAGCGTTGCCTCATTTAATTGAGTTCTGCAGTCCTGTCAGGAAATATTAAAAAGGTCTAGCATAAAGGTCTTATACTGGTGTGTGTGTGTGTGTGTAGGACGATCAGACCCCACTGCATATATCAAGTCGTCTAGGAAAGCCAGACATAGTCCAGCAGTTGCTGCAACACGGGGCTTCACCCGACGCCACCACCACATCCGGATACACGCCGCTCCACCTGGCTGCTCGCGATGGCCACAAAGACGTGGCATCCATCCTGCTGGACAACGGAGCATCTCTTGGCATCACTACCAAGGTCAGTCACACTAACAAGGACGATTCGTAAAACTTGTTGTTTGTGAAGATTTGGCTGCCAGCTAGGCTATTTTTAACCTTTGTTGCTTTTGTTTACATCTACTATAAAGACTACACTCTATAAAAGGTATAAAAGCTGTGATAAGGGGAAAACCATTTACAATTTATGTTGTACCATTTAGGTACTAGTATGTACATTTTGAGTACTAAAAGGTACTTTAAGGTACTTAAAGGAGAACTCCACTTCCAGAACAACAATTTTACACATAATTTGCTCACCCCCTTGTCATCCAAGATGTTCATCTCTTTCTGTCTTCAGTCGTAAAGAAATTATGTTTTTTTTCCATGTAATGGACTTCATTGGCGCCCCGATTTTGAACTTCCAAAATGCAGTTTAAATGCCGCTTCAAAGGGCTCTAAACGATCCCAGCCGAGGAAGAAGGGTCTTATCTAGCAAAATGATCTGCCATTTTTTTTTCTAAAAATAAAAATTTGTATACTTTTTAAGCACAAAAGCTTGTGTAGCACAGGCTCTGGGATGCGCGTCCACGATGCTACGAATTAGTGATGGGTCGTTCTTGAATGATTCGTTCATTTTGAACGAATCTTTAATGTGACTCGGGAAGAACGGGTCGTCTAGGGGGGTGATTCGTTCAGTGGTGCATGCACAACATCCTATTAGGTTCTGTACTGGAATTAGTTCACCTGTTTCGAGTCTTCGGGTTTTTTAAAGTCGTTCGTTCATCTTATGGGGCTGTCACGTGATGAACGAATGACTCGAACCTGAAGACTCGAGAGATGAACTAATCAATTCTTTTTCCGTCTCACACTGCATTGGTTAAGCTTATGGGGCTGTCACGTGACGAACGAACGACTCAAACCCGAACACTTGTCAGATAAGAGGTGAGGTGAACTAACCATAGACTAAAGACCCAGGTAAACAATGAATTAATCTTTTCTGTTTCTTATAGCATTATAGTTTTGTCTTGTTTGTAGTGTGATCAACGTTTGTCTAAGCAGTAGGGAAGTAACACGTAACATTTTAATTATATTTTGCTAAAATGAACGAAATGACTCGAAAAAAAATTTGTTCATTTTGCTGAACGAGACTCAAAGGTCAGAGTCGTAAAATGATCCAAACTTCCCATCACTACTACGAATCACGTCTAATTCATCTTCTGTGTACTCTGGCTCAAAAAGGTAGAGTATGGTGAAAAACTCCATGTTATTTTCTCCTACAACTTCAGAATCGTCCGACATCGTTGTACCTTTTTGTTTGTAAACAGCGTTGGACTTACTTGCACTTTTTTAGTCTTTGCACGTTCGCTTTGTATACTGGGTCTGTAGTTCCACCTACGCTCCGCGTGAGCTTTCAACGTGATTCAATAGTACGTAGCGTCGTGAACACGCATCCCAGAGCCTGTGCTGCATGAGCTTTTGTGCTTAAAAAGTATACAAATTTTTATTTTCCGAAAAAAATGACAGACCGTTTCACTAGATAAAACACATCTTCCTCGCCTGGGATCGTTTAGAGCCCTTTGAAGCTGCATTTGAACTACATTTTGGAAGTTCAAAATCGGGGCACCAATGAAGTCCATTATATGGAGAAAAATCCTGAAATGCTTTCCTCAAAAACCATAATTTCTTCACGACTGAAGACAGAAAGACATGAGACATCTTGGATGACAAGGGGGTAAGTAAATTATTTGTGAATTGTTGTTCTGTTAGTGGAGTTCTTCTTTAAATGCACCCTTTAGGGGTAAATAAGGTACAAAGGTGTACCTTTTGAAAAGGTACTGCCCAAGTGACAACTTTTGTATCTTTTTCTGAGAGTGCACTATCCGAAAAGGGGAATTAAAGTTGACAAATTGTATCTTTTCAAAGATCTAAAGGTTAAGCAATAGTATTCAAAACACAAGACTTAAAACCTTTTTAGTGTATCATAAAATGAATCCAATCTGTCACACTAGAATAAATTGTGTATAAAATGACAAGCATTCAGTGAAAAAAATCCACAGAAAGTGTTAAATCTGAGAAATATTGATTGATCTGATTTCGCCTGAAAGATTTATCCTCCCTCATTGTTCTCCAAGGAATTATGCAATCTGAGCACAGTTTATGCAGTAAAAAAGTATGTGATCTTATTAGACAAACAAAATGAGCCGGTCTCCAAATTTAATTTTTACTTGTAATATTTCATATTTGTAATATAATGTTTACTTGTAATATAAATTTCAGATTATTTTGATTTATTTACTGGTAAAAAAAGGATAAACCTGTCAATATATTCAATTTAGCTTCCTTTTTTTCAATTAATGCATTTCAGGAAATACATACAGCACGAGAATGAAAATTCATTCGCGAATTTTAACGATCCCTTGGTCGTAGTGTTACAATGCATCATATTTCTGGTATATCTTGTTTCAGAAATGTGTTTGATTTCAAACAGGCTAAAGTTAATGTGATTTCAATAAATCAAAATGGATCGTACTTTGATCGCACTATTAAACTGATCCACTTTGTCCTGTTCAGCGAGTCTTGTCTGAAATTTTCTAATGGTCTTGTTCCACTCTGCGTTTTTTGAACAAGATTGTTTGATTGCATCCATTCCACAAGAACCCCACCACATGGCATCCCTTGTGATGGGATGTTAATTCTTTCTATTTGGTTTAATGAAGCAAACAGCCCCCTTCCTTGTCAAGCTGCAGTTGTGTTTGTAATGAATCAGTAAATGAATTCAATTATAAATAAATTGAGCATGCGAGCTGCGTTCTGCTGACAAAGTGTTATGTTATATCACTCAGACAGGAGGCTGTTTCAAATGATTTATTACATTGATTATTCAGTAAAACTAATCACTATGCAAATGTCTCACCATTTACTTTACAATGAACAAGCCTAACCAAAGAACTACCAAGAAATTATATCTGAATAGCCATAATGTGAGGACATGAACACGCAAACACATGAACACATTAACTTAGAGAGTCACTTCACTTTTTAATTTTATTGTCAGATACACGCAGAAACTCAAAGGTCTTCAGTACAACCCCGCTTGCTTAAAGTTTTAGGCAGACTATTACTTTTGTACAGTAGAATGTAACAATAGTAATATTTTTTTGAAGGAATATCACATAATATCACTATAGTACACAATACTCCATGTTTTAATTTAAAAAGTAAAGATCTGTTGTGCAGCACTTTGTTTGCCAAAAAAGTGAAAGGAATTGTGTGATTTCATTTGATAAATAAATCAGATTTCGTTGAGCCATTACAGTGAATATACAAACGTAACATTAATATGCATTTTAAATCTGCACCACTGGATGGTTAAACATTGGTTGTTGGCTGTTATAATTTTTAAACATCCGATCACAAATAAGATGGTAAAAAAAAGAGTAATTTTATTTTGACAAGCAATCTGCTTTCTTGCAAAAATGAACATTTTGTTGGTGCAAATTGCTGTCAGTGCAAACAACTAATGGAAACTAATGCAGTGTGTGAAATGATTTGTGAAACCTCTTTGAGTTGAGTTCGGATAGCTAGATAGATATCCCAACACTAATACACAGCAGTTCATCACTGGCATAAATCATGCGTCCTGACACATTTAGTATTAGCATTTATCACCCAGCAGCGCTAAATCACGGCTTGAACGTAAATCAACGTTTACTAAATGTTTTCTATATGAAATGCTTTACATCTCCACCCTGAACGTTTTAGCTGAGCAAATCAAAGTCGGTGATGGGCTTGCAACTCTTGCACATTAAAGAAAGTGCATCTCATCTATCATGATAGCTGATGGAGGATTTTGCTAGCAGTATGTTGTTATTTTCCCATTACATGGAATATATTACAAAATGCTTTTACAGAACATGATGTTGACATCATATCCATTTTTAAGGAACATCTGATGATGTTTAGGATCATTTGGAGTTGCAGCATGTGGGATGTATTAGTGTTTAGTGTTTTTTCTTATTATGCTATTGAGCACAGGGCTTTCATTTCCACATTTCACAGTGAATAAAGGTCCGTGGACCAGAATGGCGCTCGCCTACACTCATACTCAAACATAGTTTGAAACATCTGCCAGATTACATGGATAAGAAGACATCTCTTCTCTTTCTAGTTAAGACAGGAAATATTATGTACAGGCTTTATGTTAAAGACCTTATTCAATGGCTTGGCAAGTGAAGTTTATTTATTTAGCAAATTGTAATATTGCTAAAAGAAATACAATAGCTTAGCCTTTTTGTTGTCCAATAAAACCTTGACCAAGTGACTCTCAGCAGCTATTTTCTAGCGGTAGAATTAAAAGATTCCCCCAGTGTCCCGCTGTGTGATTGTGATAGACATAAAATACTAGACAAACATCACTGAGAGACTGCCAAGTGTTACAGTGTGGGAATGTGCTGAGGAAGGACAATGAATTGATGGTGTTTTCCATCACTCCATTCACTGCAGAGCAGAGTTTCCCTTCGATAGCACAGCTGTCACTGGATATGTTTGTTCTGTGTCTGTAATTGTTCAGGTTACTAAGGCAAATGGTATGCTGGCCTTCAATGAGTCAAAGGGAAACTGCAATCTCCAGATCAACTAAACTTCAGAACATCCTGAATTAATATTTCCTTATAGTTTAATCACCCCCAATGTTATCATTTCTTTCTTCAGTTGAAAAAAATATTTAAGTTTTTGAGGAAAACATTCCAGGATTTTTCTCCATATAGTGGACTTCAATGGGAGCCAATGGTTTGAAGGTCCAAAATGCAGTTTCAGTGCAGCTTCAAAGGGCTCTACACGATCCCAGGCAAGGAATAAGGGTCTTATCTAGTGAAACGATTGGTCATTATTTAAAAAAAAATACAAACTTATATACTATTTAACCACAAATGCTTGTCTTGAACTAGCTCTGCATCCACGACTTGCGTAATCAGGTTGAAAAGGTCATGTGTGGTTAGTTCTTCGTTCAGCTCAAAAAGGTAGGGTAGGGCACAAAAACTCCATCTAATTTTCTCCTCCAACTTCAAAATTGACATTTTCTTACCTTTTTTTGTAAAGAGCATTTGACTTTCTTTGCACGTTCGCTTTGTAAACACTGGGTCGGTACATCTGCCTACATCACATGTGACCTTTTTAACGTGACTACGTAATGCATGAATTCAAGCTAGTGCAAGACTAGAATTTATGATTAAAAAGTATAGAAATTTGTATTTTTTTTTTTTAGAAACTGACAGATCATTTTGCTAGATAAGACCTTTATTCCTCGGCTGGGATCGTGTAGAGCCCTTTGAAGCTGCAGTGAAACTGCAGTTTGGATCTTCAACCTGATCCCCACTGAAGTCCACTATATGGAGAAAAATCCTAGAATGTTTTCCTCGAAAACCTTAATTTCTTTTTGACTAAAGAAAGACAGGAAAATCTTAGATGACATGGGTGAGTAAATTATCAGGATCGTAATTCTGGAGTAAACTAATACTTTAAGATTGCAAAATTAAAAAAATAAAATAAAATAAAATTCAACACTAAAAATTCAACATTATGACACCAAATCATTAGTATCAGTGATTATGAAAAAGAAAGGTGGTTAGTAAGCAATCAGTGTTAGTTTTGGATCTATAATTTTGGGTAAATATTATCAAAGCTGGTAAGATTTCATATCAAAATCTAAAAGAAATAATAAATTATATTATATTTGGCATTATTTTCATGCCAACTAGTAATGATAGAAGTCATATATATATATATATATATATATATATATATATATATATATATATGTGTGTGTGTGTGTGTGTGTGTGTGTGTGTGTGTGTGTATGTATATAAAACAGGTCAAGATTTTCAGCTTGTTATGCATTTGAATGATCGACTTTGTTTGATCAGAACAGCAGGACAACTGCTGTGTTCATACAGCCGGTCTTGTGTAAAACCACACTGGTTACAAGAATTCTTCATCTCTAGTTGGACGGAAGTTTATTCTTTAGTATTACTTAACAGAAGGAAACTTGCGCAACACAGATCAGTTTTTTTTCCCAATGTCAGTTGCAATTTGTCAACCCCACCCGAAATGACCTGCTTTCTAAAAGTTGCAGCAATTTTGCGTGTCACAGTCGATGACTTGTCTTTGAATTCTAGTGGGTAAATATCTCTCTTTTTTTAATTCAGTGTACATGTTTTTCTTTGTTTCTAAGTATAAGCTGTTTGTCTTTGCAGAAAGGATTCACTCCCTTGCATGTTGCAGCCAAATACGGGAAAATTGAAGTTGCTAATTTACTGCTACAGAAGCGAGCAACACCTGATACATCTGGAAAGGTAAAAGTGTGTGTTTGGACTTATTGCTATAGGTTGATGTTTACTATCTAAAACGTACAAGATTTATGGTACGAGTTGTCGTCACGGCTATCCTTCGGTTTCTGGTATGGGAACATGACCACGGTAAGAAATGAAGCATTCATTTTTCTTTCTAAGCATCTGTTGAAAGGGATTTTGGATGAGAGACATGGATATTTTTTGTGTTATGGCTAAAAATGGTTGCGTCTGTTTCCCAACTCAGCTTATGGCCAATTAAATATAACACAAAGAAAAAATAGCATGCTTATGCTGGCTAATCTTCAATCTGACATTATATTTGTGCTTTAGAGACATACAGACAGATGTATGCTCATTACTGAATGTTATTATTAAAGTAAACTCTCATTCCAACTCTCATACAGTTGCATGTGTATGACTGGAAGTGAATGAAACACAGAATCATGTGTGACCACACTATTAAAACCTCAAGAAATTGAAAGAAGTTATTTGCATTTAAAAAAAGAAAATTCATAGGGACCTTAATAACAACACGTGCTTAATGTTAATATTTTGTAGAACTGTTTATAAATACACATTCCTGTTACCATTCAAAATGCAGTCACTGCAATGTAAAATGTTAAAAGTTTTGTTATATAAACACACAGATCTGCAGAGAATCTGCAAATCCATTAATTTTATTTCTCAAGTTCCGTATTCAACATCTGTTAACTAATAAACATCCTTTAAGAAACTGTTTTACACGTATTCTGTATCATAAATGTTGTAAAACCATCTGCTGAATGTCTTTCTAACTGCTGACAGCTAGTAAATGCTTTAAAAATGACATCTTCCAGATGAAAAGAGGCATTTGTATGCTATCAGGGTACATGCTATCATTTTCCAGTTCCAGAGGTTTCATTCACTAATGTGTAATGTGTGGCTAAATATACTCTCCTGCAATGTCCAAATGTAAAAGCTGATTGATTTATGATGGCACCTGTTTCACACACCCCACCTTTAAGCTCTTGGCCAATAATAGTTGTATATCTATGTGTATGTGTGTGTGTTTTTAGAGTGGACTAACACCACTGCATGTTGCTGCACACTACGATAACCAGAAAGTGGCCCTTCTACTGTTGGACCAAGGAGCGTCTCCACATGCTGCAGCGAAGGTATCAGGAAACCCTTACGAACCGCAGTTTCTCAACTAGTACACACAAATCTCATCCAAACGCAACCACGTGCACACACACACACAAATGGTGAAGAAACATGGCTGCAAACCAAACGGCTGCACACATGCTCACACAAAACCACCTCCACCCCACATTCTTGATCCTTTTCGTCATTTTACATCTAGTCCACCCACTGTAACCACAGAGGATGGTAAGCATTTTAGCACTTTGAAAAAAGGAAGTTCTTGTAAACTGATGAGCTTGGTGGTTGTAGTTGCAGAAACAAACTAAGTTACATCTTAGATGGTAAATTTTTGGGTGATCTATTCCTTTAAAGTGACAGATGACCCACTGTTTACTTAACTTCAAATCAGTTTAAACCTGCTTGACTTTATTTCTACAGCAGGACACAAAATTTAGTTCATTTTGGAAATTGAAAGTCATTGGTCGCAGTATGGAAAAGAGCAGCATGAACATTTTTCAAAATAGCTCCTTTTGTGCACCACAGAAAAAAAAACTCATGCAAGTTTGGAATGACATCAGGAACTTTTTTTGGGTGAATTATGCCTTTAATTATCAGTCCTATTCCACTCACCCGTGCTTCTGGAGTTTGTCGTGATTTCTCTCTGATCTGCCAGTCAGTTCTGTAATCTGTACAGGAAATGATTGCAACCTTAAAAAAACATGAATAAATGCTTTTTATCAAGTTCCAGCTGGTTGCACTGAACACACTATCAATGGAAAAACGTGGTCTGATTCTTCTGTAATAAAAATGTACCATAGGCTCTATTGTAAAACCTAGAGAGCTGCCTTGCTATCTTCTGCCTACATAGGCAAGTAGGCCTTCTTAAGAAGCATCCTAACCAAACCTTATTAAAAAACTAAATTAAAAAATTTAGACATCAACATAGGCAAACAGGGCCACATTAAGACCTCACTGGACCCCAGGGCAATGACTTACTGCAGGGCCTCCTATCACAATAATTATATATTGTGGTTGTTCTAAACCTGTATGAGTTTCCTTCTGCTGTTGAATGCAAAAAATATAGTTGAAACCAACAGATGCTGAACCCCTCTTCATAGTATGAAAAAAAACAAAACATATTGGAGTCAGTGGGGACCAGAAATGTTGAGGAGAACAAAGAAATTCATACAGGTTTAGAGAAAATTGAGGGTGAGTACATGATGGCAGTATTTTTATTTTTGGGTGAACTATCCCTTTAAACTCTCATCATATAATGAGATCTCATAGAGATGCTTCACCTTACACTACGTTCATTTTTAAGACAAATGACTGCATTGATGAGGAGACAGGGATTTGGCACGTAATGTGTATTTGAATGTTTAAGTGCAAGGCGTGAAAAAGAATTCAAGTCAGGCACTGTACGAGCAGGTGCGCGCTGTGCGTATCAGGCTGAAATCATCTTAATGAGCGCATTTGCCAAAATTAATTCTGCCTTGCTGCTTAATGTCCTTGAACAGTTAAGTTCATTTTAAACCACAACGCTTAATATGCATTTAAATAAAAGGCTTAGCCTACATCATGACCTGCAAAACAATTTACATATTTCAACCAGGTTATCTCACAACCCATAAGCGAATATACGTTGTTCAAACACAAAAAGCAATAGGCTATACATCCAGCAAGTTTATAATCAAACTAACCTAAAATCTGTGGGAACGATGACGCTGTGTTTTTATTTGCTCCATATGCCCGGTCCACTTGCTATTCCACAACTTTCACACAATCATCAGCTTTAGTAAAATAACCTAGATGAGGATTTGACTAACTCATGTTTTCCCCTCTCCTCATTTTTTCAGATAGCCCCCTTTGTTTTTAGAAAAGCTTACATTTTTACTTATCGAAGATAAATTCTATTGCGTACCATTTCCAGATTATGCTAGAACGAAGTGATGAGAGGTGAAAGTGGACATTAAGCGTAGCGATCGCCTGAGATACGTACACATGTCGTTCAAAATTAAAATAAAGAATAAATGCATTTGATTTGTAAACCAAATTCAAACGCAAAGTTTTAATCTCTAATGGTAATGCATGGATTTTACGGACAGCTCCTAATAGTGCTAATATGTAGGGGCCGTGGTGGGGCTTTGGTGATCGGCGCTACCGATGGCCAGTCAATCTACTCCACAGCCAATCACGGGCCCCCTCCTCGCTCGGGCCCCGGGGCTTCAGCCACGCCTAGCCCAATGGTTAATGCGGCTTTGTAGGCAACAACTTGTGTTTTGCAAAATATCACAATGTACAGGAGACAGAATGGGTCTGGTGTTAGCATGTGGCTAAGCTAATGATGTAACAATGGTAAGAGACCCAAGAAATACAGTGTAAAGTGTTCTACTTTACCAATATTTGTCCATGTTAAATGAATTATACAGTACATTATGTCTCTCTCACTTAGTAAATCTCAGATTTGTTTTTTCATTGAGCTTCTGGAATTGATTTTTCTGTGAATCATACTGTATATGTGATTAATTTTTCTTAGAATTTGACCAAAGATTTTTTTAAAGAGCAGGTCATATGTTTTTTTTTTTTTAAAGTGCCCTGAATCCTGGAGGTTTAAATGCATCTAAGGTCAGAAAAAATTGTAATTTTCTCAGAATATACATTTATATATAGAGTCATCTGTCAATGATTCCAAAACGGATCGTTTAAAGCAGCTTTGAGCATAATGTCTGTAAACTCCTCCCTTCCGTAAGCCTACTCTGCTCTGATTGGTCAACTGGTCAAGGTTGTTGTGTTAGCAAGCGCTAATCTGTGTTGCCAAATCCGCGGTTGTTTTCGATGCCTGCGGGTTAAAGCGACCCCAATAAAGTCATATTTAGCCCCTAGAATGCGAATTTACCAGGGAAACCCCTACAAAACGCGTGTGTCTTACACCCCGGAATGTTATTTTAATGGGGGACCCCCCTCGAAATGCGATTGGCCTAGTTTTGAGTAGCAATTGGATGGGTTTTGTTGTGAAAACCTGGCAACCCTGATGCATCTTTACATAAAACAATAATATAGTGCTCCAATCCGTTCTTAAAATAATGGCATAAAAACATTTCGTTTAACACTTATGCAAGCGAATCGTGCCACAGCTAAAGTTTAGCTGCTAAACTGTAAACACATAAAACAATAATGGTGGATACAGTATGTTAGCCGAGTGCTAACGTGACTAACTGATGAAACAACACAGTTTGTAAACCAAAAAATGTCTAAGTTACATTATTTATTATTAAACAAACAGCGAATTATCAGAACTATTTCAGTAAGACAGTAATATTGTGGTTTGCCTGGAAACCTAAAGCTGCACTAGGTATACATCAAATATAAGCACAAAAACTTGATATTTTGAGCACTCACTTGAAACTGTAAACACAAAACGAATCAGTCGTTCCAACAGGTTGTGGTTCGGAGACATTTGTTAGTCCAAATAAGAAGATAAGAAGCCAAAGAAGATAAAAGCCAAGATTAGAGAAGCAGTCCTTGGTAAAATGATGAGCAAACAACAAAAGGTTTGAGTTGTATTGCTGTAATATCGTGAATAAAATGAATTTTAACCACTGATTCTTCACATTATTATCTTTCAGCAATGAAAATAAAAACTTCACAGTGCAGAACAAAGCGTCTTCTCGACATGATGTTAACACACTAACTAGCGGAAGTGTTTGTGGGCAGGTCAAACTGTTCGTATTATGCTAATGTGTTACCCAGTGACATATATTGGTACACTGTAAAAAAGTTTTCACCAGTTTTAAATTAAAAATTTAAGTTTAGCAGCTGCCTTACAATTTTAAGTTAAATCAACTTAAAAGTCCAAGTCATTTTAACTTATTTTATTGTAATGAATCAAAATGACATGTAGTTTTAAGTTGATTTAACTTAAAATTTTAAGGCAGCTGCTAAACCTAAATTTATAAGTTGAAACTGGTAAAATCTTTTTACAGTGTAACAGGCAGAAAATTTGAAAATATGAGACTTGTTCTTCTTTTGTGAGAAAATATCTTTATGTAAATGCACTTTTTTGATTAACAGCTTTGCAGACTCTTAACATTGAAGGGTATATACATTACAAACTGCAAAAAAGATTTTTTTCAAAATATGACCTGCTCTATAACAGCATGCATTTCAGGAATAGGCCTGTGATGTCATATGATGTTGTCTACACAGGCTGCTCACTATCTTTTGGAACAGAGCATAGCGATCTGGAAGTTTACAGAATCAGTGATTTACAGAATTAATTCACAAGCCTGCTTAATTGTGTCCGTAATGTTTTTTCCCCCAGTTTTTTGTTGGAAAGTTGAATAGAGAGTCCATGTGTTCATGCTTTTAAACTGTTTGCTTTGTTTTGTCCATCCTGAAAGGGCTCAATGTAAACCCTAAACAAATACGGTGACCCAGATACTGCTTTTGTCCCTCCACAAAGAACAGTTAGATCTGGCATGTGGAGAACACTAACTGACTTGTGGTTTGGAACGGGACCGCCATCCGTTGATCTCATTGGCTGACACCTTAGCATTCGCTAGCTGATGAAACAAGATTGTTTTCGTGCATTCAGACGGCATTTCTCCACCTTTCAGGCATCGTTCCACTCAGTCTGTGAGGTTAGAAGCAAAGCACTGCTGTCAACATGTTTCTGTTTTGGAAATGTCATAAATCTAAGGTTTTAGTGTGGTTATAGTGGTTTGGCAGCCATGTGAGTTAGTGCTGTATATGACTGGACAAGCAAAAAATTTTGACATTTTTTAGTCCTTTTACCCTTGAACCAACTTTAACAGTATTTTTTATGTATTTTTATAATAATACTGTATATAGTTATATTATATAAAATAAAATTGGCCTGAAGTTTATTTAGCATATTTTTTTGTGAATATAATTTGATTTATAAAATATTGCCTAATTCCAGTGCAACCTGGAAAACTATATTTTATTTTATTTTATTTTATTTTATTTTATTTTATTTTATTTTATTTTATTTTATTTTATTTTTCAGTGCCTAGTTCCAAACCTCTATACTATTTATAGAGTTTAAAAGTTCAAGGGGTGTTCAGAGAGTAAATCCAGGGCAAGCTCCTGCATGTTATGACTGATATCATTTATTGATATTCATTTATTATGATCTCCTTCACTTGCCTTCCCTCCCAGAATGGCTATACTCCACTACACATAGCTGCCAAGAAGAACCAGATGGAGATTGCGACCACACTGCTCGAGTATGGAGCTGATACCAACGCCACAACACGCCAGGGCATCAGTCCTCTCCACCTGGCAGCCCAAGAGGGCAATGTTGACATGGTCACGCTCCTGCTCGCCCGTGAAACTGCCATCAATCTGGGAAACAAGGTGAAAAAAGAGCTCAATGACATTGTAATGCAAGTCCAAGAGCATATTTGACGTTATTAGAATATTTGTCATTTTATTTGAGGTTTTCCTTTTGGGTGAGTAAAATTTGTAACAGGAAATGATGTAGACTCAGTTCATGACTTTTACTAATACTTTCAACATCCTAATAAAAGGTAGTAGCATAATTAGTTACATTATACTAAAAAAAATCAATATCAGATCAAAACTTATTTTGATTATTTACTCATTTCGATATTTTATTTAATGCTTAATACACATTGCTGATCTTATTCAGAAAAAAAAAAACTATCAGGATGTTTTGAGATGCACTTGATGGTGAAATAGACTTTCAACCTCCATCCATAACTTTTTATATCCAATAAATATGTCACATTATGGAAGTAAAATGGCTTGTGGACGCTGTTTCATGTTGACTTCAAGGTCACCAGTGTCAAATTATGGCTATAATCAGCTTGGTCAGTAGTGTGACCTACACTCATTAATGGATGCTTCATTTATGCACGATGTGTCACATCTGTTATGTCACTAAATTGGTTAATGAATGTCTGTGTCAGAGTGGACTGACCCCCCTTCACTTGTCGGCTCAAGAGGACAGAGTCAATGTATCAGAAGTGCTGGTTAATCAAGGTGCCACAGTGGACCCAGAGACAAAGGTAATAGCCCCACACAAACATATATTGGGTTTCCATGTTTTATGGGGACTTTCCATAGACATAATGGTTTTCATACTGTGGAGACTGTACTTTCTGTCTACTTATCCTAACCCTACCCTTAAACCTACCCTTCACACAAAACTTCCTGCATTTTTAGGTTAAAAAAAGATCATTCTGTATGATTTATAGGCTTGTTTCCTCATCAGGTCCAAAAAAAAGTTAAAATTTACTGGTATTACTGTACATGACGTTGAGAATACCAGGACACACACAGACAGTTGAGGTCAAAAGTTTACATGCTTCTTACAGAATCTGCAAAATGTTAATTGCTTTACCAAAATAAAAGTGATCATACAAAATGCATGTTATTTTTTATTATTATATTTGTTGTTCTCAATACTGTGTTGTCACCTGAATGATCCACAGCTTTTTTTGTTTAGTGATAGTTGTTCATGAGTCCCTTGTTTGTCCTGAACAGTTAAACTGCCCGCTGTTCTTCAGAAAAATCCTTCAGGTCCCACAAGTAGTTTTTCAGAATTTTTGTGTATTGGGGGTGGGGGGGGGGTTGGAAGATCAGGGAAAATGTAACTTATTTTGTCTTCTCGGAAACATCTAAGTATCTTCTGTGGCTTCTTAAGGGCAGTACTAAATGAAAAAAAAAAAAAAAAAAAAACATATTTAGGCAAAATAATAAAAATGTACACATCTTCATTCTGTTCAAAACTTTTCACCCCCAGCTCTTAATGCTTTGTTTTTCCTTCTGGAGCATCAGTGATCGTTTGAACCTTCTGTAAAAGTTGCATATTAGTCCCTCAGTTGTCATCAGTGTGAAAAGATGGATCTCAGAATCATACAGTCATTGTTGGAAAAGGTTCAAATACACCAAAAAAAAAAACAAAAAAACAAAAACAAAAAGAATGTGTGGGACCTGAAGGATTTTTCTGAGGAACAGCGGGCAGTTTAACTGTTCAGGACTAACAAGGAACTCATGAACAACTATCACTAAACAAAACAAAACAAAAAAGCACAACTGTGGATCATTAAGGTAACAACACAGCATTGAGAATGAAGTGTATGTAAACTTTTGAACAGGGTCAATTTTATAAATTCAACTATTGTTTTCTCTTGTGGAATATATGTAAATGTCTTTTAAATTAAATATCTTATTCAGGTTAGTGCATAATAAAAACTAACATGCATTTTGTATGATCCCTCTTATTTTGGTAAAATAAGAGGGATCATTACTGTACGTAAACTTTTGAGCTCAACTGTATATTACAGTTTAAATGTTTGGCATCAGTAATTTTTTAAGGAATTAAAAGTTTTATTCAGCAAGGATACATTAAACTGCTCAAAAGTTACAGTAAAGACATTTATAATGTTACAAATGATTTCTATTTCAAATAAATGCTTTTGAATTCTTATCATCAGGGTTTCCACAAAAGTATTAAGTATTAAGCAGCACAAACTGTTTTTAACATTGCTGATAATACAAAATGTTTGTGGACCAGAAAATCAGCATATTAGAATGATTTTTAAAGGATGATGTGACACTGAAGACTGCAGTAATGATGCTGAAAATTCTGAAATAAATTACATTTTTAAATAAAAAAGTGTTACTTTATTTCGCAATATTGCTCTGATTTTGATCAAATAAATACACAGACCGACCAAAAGACAGATGGGTAGATAGATAGATAGATGTGTGACACATATCCGTGCATACCATGTCTGGCCAGTCCCCTTATTGGTCAATCATGTACAAGCACTGATTGGCCCCAGCTCAAGGTCGTTCAGACAGTGAGAGAGTGAGTCAGACAGCAGCACACAGATCAATACTCTACAGCACAATGACCCACACAAAACACTCTCTCTCTGAGCACAGGGAATGAGGCAGAAGAATAAAAAAGAACAAGTGCATTCATTCTCATGTGTGGCATTTAGGAAGAAATTGATACTTTCGCTAAACTCGTCCTCTTAGTTAATATTGTACAGAAAAGTAAAGCTTTACAGAGCACAGGATTGATCTGGAGATTTCTGATGCATATTATACTATTCAAAATTAATGACTTAATCTCAAAAATTTCTGAATCTACGGTTAGGTGTAATTGTGTTATTAGACACTTAAGAGCACTCTTTGAATATTTCAAGGCCTTTTTATGTGTGCATAATTTATGTGCTTGCCTGGAAAGAGTAATGTGTGTCTCTGTGTTCTGGTTCAGATGGGATATACGCCCCTGCATGTGGCCTGTCACTATGGCAATATAAAGATGGTGCACTTCCTCCTGAAGAACCAGGCTAAAGTCAATGCCAAAACTAAGGTAAATGCTCACAGAAAGCAGTTTGCAGTATGTTTGAGGCTTAGAAACTACATTTCTTGTTATAGAACAGCCTTTTCTGATTGCTGGTGGTTCCAAAACAAAGATTTAAGCTTGGTTTGTCTCTCATGTTCAGAATGGATACACACCTCTTCATCAGGCTGCTCAGCAAGGTCACACACACATCATTAACCTTCTGCTGCAACACGGAGCCTCTCCTAATGAGCTGACAGTGGTGAGTGTGTCACAACAGCGCTAGGTCTGAATTGCTGAGCCTCTTCCAAACAAGATGCACAAGTCATGTTAAGAAGAACTTTTTTTGTGAAAAAAAAAAAAAATCCCATAGATTTACATCAATCCTGGAATTTTCTGGAAAATTTTTAACTCCAATTGCATTTTCATGTTTGTTCATTGACGGAGCCATTGTGTTTTGCATATATTTGTAAGGCTACTTTGCAGAGCAAAGGGTTGCCATGTCCACCTATTATAAGCTATGCTTATTAACCTTCTTTGTTTTTGCGCCCGGCTCATAAATTTGATATTATGTTATGTGGCATATTTCCAAGATAACGTGCTTGATTTTGAATATATTATGGCCTTGTTCTTTTTTGCTGTTTTTTCATGCAAGATCTGGCAACACTAGTCCAAATGTAACTGTTTTGACCTAACATATTACAGTGACAAAAGATTTACATTCATAGATTTTAACTAAACCACCATCGACAGAGCCATCATGTTTGCGTATGTTTGTAAGGCTACTTTGCAGAGCAAACTCTTGAAGGGTTGCCATGTCCACTTATTGTAAGCTATCTTTATTAACCTTCATTTGTTTTGTTCTTGGCTCATTAATTTTGATATTCTGTTATGTGGCTTATTTCCAAAATAACGTGTTTGATTTTGAATATATTATGGCCTTGTTATTTTTTGCTGTTTTTTTCCTTGCAAGATTTGGCAACACTAGTCAAAATGTAACTGTCTTGCACATTTGGTATCTGCTGGTTTTGACCAAACTAATATTGCAGTGAGAAAAGACTTGTGTTCAGAGATTTTAACCAAACCACTACTGACAGAGCCATTGTGTTTTGGATATGTTTGTAAGGCACCTTTGCAGAACAAGCTCCTAAAGGGTTGCCATGACCACTTATTATAAGCTATGCTTATTACCCTTCTTTTGTTTTGGGCTCAGTTCATAATTTTGATATTCTGTTATGTGGCTTATTTCCAAAATAACATATTTGATTTTGAATATATCGTGGGCTTGTTTGTTTTTTTTTGGCTTTTTCAAGATCAGGCAACACTAATTTGTCAACCGTCCTGCACGTTTGGTATCCGCTGTTTTTGACCAAAGTAATTTTGCAGCGACAAAACCCCTTATGTTCAGAGATTTTCTGGGATTTTTTTAACTTCAGTTTCATTTTGCATAGGCATGCATTACTCACTTTTTTTTTACTAAAGGCAATACAAAAATCTAGGTCATTCATTTTTATCTTCATTCATTGATCTAGACTTTTTTTTCCAGAATTTTATTTGATTTATTTTAAATGGTATATGTTGTAAATTGTATATAATAATTACTTAATATTCTAAAACATTATCACAGAATTATTCAATGATATTCATTTGCCATTTTTTTTTTTATAGATTTAATGAGTTAATTCATTTTTATACTTTGTAAAGTCTTTATTTATGTATTTATTTATTTTCATTAATATTCTTCTTTTTCCTTTTCCTACAGAATGGAAACACTGCCTTAGCTATCGCCAGGCGCCTGGGTTACATCTCTGTGGTTGACACGCTCAAAGTCGTCACAGAGGAGACGCACACTACTGTGGTGAGGGACTTTGTGTCATAACAATATTCTATTCCGCAGAAAACAATATACCAGGTGTTATTGTGCTTTAGTGTTGTAGTTTTCAGCTGGTGGATCGAAGCACAAAAGTTGGCTGCAGGTCTGTTCTGATAGTCACAGATAGCAGGGAAAAAAACAATGCTACATGCTTTATATTTGACGCAAAGAAAAATGAAACCACATCAACAAATCACTTATTGCTGAGTGTTTTTTTTTTTTTTTCTTTTCATCTTTTTTTTGCAGACGGTGACGGAGAAACATAAATTAAATGTTCCAGAAACAATGAACGAGGTTTTGGACATGTCAGATGATGAAGGTAATTACTCTGGTCTGTTTCTTTTCTTTTCATTTATGTAAATTTAAGTTTATTTTTGTTCACTTACATATTATTTCTAACACTTTTTATTTAAATTACACAGTTCGTAGAGCCAATGTGCCTGAAATGCTCAATGAGGACTATATTTCAGATGTTGATGAAGGTATCTCTTATTTTGTGTGGTTTGTTCTTATAGCACCTGCTTCCTTCTTTCTTTTTTCACATTTTCCAACTAACCTGATTTTCTTATTCCGTCTTTTTTTCTGTTATAAACTCTTTTCACAACATGGCGATCTCTTGCTGGCTTTGTAATAGTTGCTAGGCTACTCTTTATGAATATGAAATTTTTCAATATGCAAATCTCCGTTGGCTTGCATATATTAAATCTGGGGTTGGCTATTCTATTAACAACTGTATGCGTAATTACAATTTCACACATACTCTCTTTGTAAATCCAGCCTTTATGTGAAGGATAGTTTTTTTTCTTGGATATTTGGATGTTTATTTGGCTCAGTTCGTTTCTGTTTTGCAGTCAGAACCCATAGAGTGTCAGTGTAAGCTAGAAGGATTGAATAGAAGTTTTCCAGTCAGTGCCATGAATGACAATTGCGTGTATCTGTTTATTTGATACTGTAACGTGATAGTTATGAATGCATTTAATACTTGATAAAATAGGGTGCTAGGGTGTTGCTATGTGGTTGCTAGGACATTGCTATGCTTGCCCAGATCAAAAGATTTTACCCTTGACTGTCTGTGATATTTTGGTCACATTACGTTGTTTATAGCCGTGCATAGCATGCTGTCTGAACCCTTTAACAGTTCTGACATGTGGTCAATATAATTTATGCTCATGTGTAACAAGACTACAGCCCTCAAAAAACCTCTGTGTGTGTGTGTGTGTGTGTGTTGCAGAGACTGGAACATGGTGTTTAATTACTGTAAACTGATATTCCTTCATACTCCTGAGGCATAACTGACATAACTCACATGGCTTCTTATTTACATATTACACCCCTCTGCCCTAAATACACATGGTCACATGAATATAATCATATAAACATTCTGACATTTAGTTTCTGTGTGAAGGTGTCTCTTTTACATTATGTTTTAGCTGGATGCTGAAAACATTTGATGAATCAATTCTGCTCACATCGCCAATTGGCAACTGAATGCGAACGTCTGTCTGGCATAAAACCTTTTGCCATTGCTGACGCTGCTCGCTTTTTCCATCTGATTCTCTCGCTCTCTTTCTGGCAGCGTGAAAGAACTCAGCTCCGTTTATCCGGGCGTGAGGTGCAGTACTAATAACTGAGATCCCAGGCAAACAACACTGGTATCTTACATTTCAAGTCCATGTTTACATTTATTCATTCAGCACATGCTTTTATCTATTAACAGAAATCAAAAATGAACTTATATACTATCTTAATACAAATTTTCTTGGTCTTATTAAGCACAAATTATTAGTGCACATTATTCCAACATTGACAATATATGTATTTTTAAGAAAAAGATATTTCAATGCTTCCATGCATCTTTTTAATGCTCATAATCTTAAATCAAGTCATTCAGCATTCACTCTGCATTCATAGTTTTGTCATGTGACTGGTGCAGAGACCTGGAGGGCAAACCAACCATAGAACTGCAGCCCAATTTTTCATCTGTCAAGCCACAAATATTTAGATCACATCTTAGAAGAAGAATGACAAGATATCTGAATAATCTACAAGTTTTGGCCACTTTTGATTCATATACAGCACCTGTCGCAGTATTTCAATCATTTTTCTATGGGAAAATGCTTAACGTGAATCTGTGCGCCTTGCTTTTATACTGTGTTGAGGGTTTACATAATTTTAAAATAATTTTAAAATAGCCTTTTTCACTGATTCATTAAAATAATAATTTGTTTGTGAATCAGACTACCCTGCTCGTGCTTGTTGGTTTTTTGCTTGCCACATATCTAAACATGCTTAATTTTGCAATGAAACAGAAGTAGCGACAGATCTTTTCTTCTATATTTTGACTTTTATCCAAGTCTTGACTTATATCCAAAAATTGTAGGGCGGGGACTTTGTTCTACTTAGCGTTTCTTGATTCGATTTTCACCATGTATGCACTGTAAAGTTTCAGGATTCAAATACTGGAGTGAATCCTCTAAATTACAGTTTCATGAACCGTAGCAAAATTTTGCTGTCTTGTGCATTTGGTATCTGCTGTTTTTGACCAGAGGAGTATTATAGCAAGCAAAGACTTACGTTTGGAGATTTTAACTAAACCACCATTGTGATATTCTGTTATGTGGCTTATTTCCAAGATAACATTTTTTGAATATATAATGGGCTTGCTTTTTTTTCTTTTTTTTTTTTTCTTGCAAGATCTTGCATCACTAATTAGTCAAAATGTAACTGTCTTGTGCATTTGGTATCCGCTGTTTTTGACCAAACTAATATTACAGTGACAAAAGACTTATGTTCGAAGATTTTAACTAAACCACCATCAACAGAGCCATCGTGTTTTGCGTATGTTTGTAAGGCTTCTTTGTAGAGCAAGCTCTTGCAGGGTTGCCATGTCCACTATTATAAACTACGCTTATTAACCTTTGGTTCTTTGGTTTTGGGCTCAGCTCCTAATTTTGATATTCTCCTATGTGGCTTATTTCCAAAATAACATATTTGATTTTGAATATATTATGGGCTTGTTTTGTTTTTTTCATGCAAGATCTGGCAACGCTAATTAGTCAAAATGTAACCATCTTGCGCATTTGGTAATCCTCTATTTTTGACCAAACTAATATTACAGCAACAAAAGACTTATGTTTGGAGATTTGAACTAAATCACCATCAACAGAGCCATTGTGTTTTGCGTATGTTTGTAAGGCTACTTTGCAGAGGTGGTTTGGGCTCAGCTCATAATTGTGATATTCTGTTATGTGGCTTATTTCCAAGATAATGTCTTTGATTTTGAATACATTATGAGCTTGTTCTTTTTTTTTATTCCTTGCAAAAACCAGGCAACACTAATTAGTCAAAACCATCTTGCGCATTTGGTATCTGCTGTTTTTGACCAAAGTAATATTACAGCAACCAAACCCTTGTGTTCTGAGACTTTAACTAAACCACCGTTGACAGAGCCATCATGTTTTGTGAATGTTTGTAGTGCTACTTTGCAGAGCAAGATCTTGAAGGGTTGCCATATCCATTTATTATAAGCTATGCTTATTAACCTTCTTTACCTTCTTTAGTTTTGGGCCTGGCTCCTAATTTTGAAATTCTTTTTTTTTGTTGTTGTTGTTGTTGTTTTTTTTTTTTTTGATGTTTTTTTTCATGCAAGATCTGGCAACACTAATTAGTCAATATGTAACCGTCTTGCGCATTTGGTATCTGCTGGTTTTGACCAAACTAATATTACAATGACAAAAAATTTACGTTCATAGATTTTAACTAAACCACCATCGACAGAGCCATCATGTTTTGCGTATGTTTGTAAGGCTACTTTGCAGAGCAAGCTCTTAAATGGTTGCCATGTCCACTTATTATAAGCTATTCTTATTTACCATCTTTGGTTATGGGCTTGGCTCCTAATTTTGAAATTCTGTTATGTGGCTTATTTCCAAGAGAAAGTATTTGATTTCGAATATATTATGGGCTTGTTCTTTTTTGCTGTTTTTTTTTTTTTCCTTGAAAGATCTGGCAACACTAATTAGTCAAAATGTAACAGCCTTGCGCATTTGGTATCTGCTGTTTTTGACCAAACTACTTTTACAGTGTCAAAAGACGTATGTTCAAGAGGTTTTAACTGAATCGGCATCATGTTTTGCATATGTTTGTAAGGCGACAGAGCAGAGCAAGCTCTTAAATGGTTGCTATGCCCACTTATTATAAGCTATGCTTACAAAGTTGTTTTGGTTAGCTTCGCTCATAATTTTGATATTTTGTTAGGTGGTTTGTTTCCAAAATAACATCTTTGATTTTGAATATATTATGGGCTTTTTTTTTTTTTTTTTGCAAGATCTGGCAACACTTATAAGTCACAATGTATTCTGTGATTTCTTGTAAATGCGGTGGTCACTACCTGAAGTCAGTTTGGTTGTGTAATAGAGTTGTCACTCCTGTAAAGTACTGAAATGTGTGCATTCAGAATTAAGCACTAAAGGGTGAAATGACAACCAAATTTAGCTACGTTGTGTACTTGGCTTTTGAAATGTGGGCATTGCACTTTAAAAGTGGAGGCAGATGAATGCGAGCTTTGGGTTTAAGCAGACTAAATGATTGGGGAATGCCAGTAAAATAAAATTAAAAATGTTCCCAGATGAATTGTTCATGATAAGATCTATAATATCCATTTAGAAAGTAGACAGCATGATTTTTCATTTCACGCTGACTTTAAAAATTGCAGGGATTATAAGCAGGTGTCGCAATGTGTTCAGTGATTCCGAATGGAACGGGATTGAGAGTTCCTGGAGTTTGTACTCTGGCAGCTCAAGCGCGCTGTTCCCGGGGGGCCGTGGTCAGGTGGCGGGCGGTCTTTTTCCGTTGGTCTCCCTCCTTTTTTACTATTTGTTCTGCTGCCTGTAGAAGGGCTCTTTTGTTGTCCCTCTGTTGTACAGGGTCTGATTACACAGAGCACCTCAGCACCAGCACAAATTACCATAGAAATACGCCCCCTTCCAGTTCTATTGTGTCCCACCCCAGCTGGGGGCTCCTGGGGCATGAGGAATGCCAAGATCCGATCACCAAACTCGTTCTGTAAGCGCCTCAAGTGTTACCTCGCTCCCGCGATGACCTCACACGGATCAGACTCGCGCCGGCCCCTCACCGTTTGAACGCCCTGTCAGGCCGCGGCAGAGGGGTGTGTGTGTGTAAATGCGCACAGACAGAGGCAACTGGATCGTTTCAGACACTGTAGACAGGGCCGTGGTGGACATGTGGAAGTAATCGTGTCGTTTGGAGTTTACCGGATTGAGGAAGTTTGGCTTCTGGGAGAGAAAAAGGACAAAGAGGACCTGTAAATATTTTTGAAGCTGCTGGGACGATGAAGGATGGAGTTGGCTGTTCAGTGTAAGAGATCTTGCTAGTTATGATTCAATCACGCTGTCCAGAAACATACAGCACGATAGTTTTAGAAGTAGTAGGGAAAGTGTGAGAAAGATGATATCTGCGTCTGTGAAAAGTTTGTTTTGACCTCCTTTTTGGGACGTCCTTGATAAAGTACATTTTTAAGGGTTAGTTTTAATGCAGTAAAACTTCTAATTAGCTTGGTAAGTGTGTGTTATGTTCGTTTTTTTGCTGACCTGTTAACTTGTGGTAGTGTTTAGGGTGCTAGTGAGTTGCTTTATTGTGTAAGAGGCTGAACTGATTTGGCTTTCTTTTTAGGACATTTCACAATTTAACTGTGTAAATATGATTGTGTGTGTTTGCATGAAAGAGAGTGAAAGTTGCAGTTCTGTGGGGCTGATTTTGGGGGGAGGTGGTTGCCAGGGTGATTAGAACTGAAGTGGAGGGGAGGGGTGGGGGGTGTCGATGTTGGAATGCTGTGCTCCCCAAACTCTCTCCTAGCCTGCATTCACAGCGTAGTTGAATGTGGCCCAATTATGATTTTTATGTAAACGTTATGTGACAGAGCTGTTTTGTGAATGACAATGTGAACAAAAAACATATTATAATTATGGGCCACTTCCAAAAGTGGAAGTAAATCTGATTCAAAGCTGATCGTACAGTCTAGCTAGAGTTTGTTCTAAATTATTAAACCTTAAATATTTAACTTATCAATTTAATTTAGTGTGTGGATACATTTAGCTATGAAGTGCAGAAAATGGTGACATCTAAATTACCTTGTTTGATTTAAGTCCAAAATATTATTTAAAAATATTATTTATGCTATTTAACTGAAATATAATTTAACTGAACCAGCCTACGTCAGTTTATACAAACAAAACTAATTTAATGGGTGAGATTACTTGAGAAACTCACTGTTTTTCTCTTTAAAAAATTCTCTTTTTAAAGAAATTTAGAATTTAACGTTTCACCTTTTTTGCTATATTTAGTATATATGGTAAAGAATGATTTAAAACTGTAAAAACAATTTTACTTGCTTAGGTTTTTTTTAAGAGAATACTATTTCAAAATAGGAATTTTATGTGGTACTGGCTGTTTCTTTGTAGTTTTGTGAAATTTTCATCAGTGTACAAAATGGGATGACATGAACATATTGATCATATTTCTTACAGTAATGTGCATATGAAATATCTTTTTATGTATTATTAAATAATTATTATAATTATTATATAAATAAGTATTATACAGAAACATACATACATATTTGTTTCTTTATATACATTAAATGATCAATATAACACGAGTAACCATGCGATATGGTTGTATATTGGCAGGTAATCAATACTAAATATTATTATTAAATACTATTATTATTAGAAAATATTATTTATTGAATGACAATATTTAATAAGCAATAGCAAAAACCAACATATTAGTTGCTAGCCAGTTCAGACAAAAGTACTCTGATATACAGCATTAAATTTACATAAAATATGTGACCCTGGACCACAAAACCAGTCGTAAGTAGCATGGGTATATTTGTAGCAAATAGCTAAAAATACATTGTATGGGTCAAAATTATAGATTTTTCTTTTATGCCAAAAAATCATTAGGATATTAAGTTAAGATCATGTTCCATGAAGATATTTTGTTAATTTCCTACCATAAATATATCAAAACTTAATTTCTGATTAGTAATATGCATTGGTAAGAACTTTATTTGGACAAATTTAAAGGCGATTTTCTCAGTATTTTGATTTTTTTGCACCCTCAGATTCCAGACTTTCAAATAGTTGTATTTTGGCCAGATATTGCCCTATCCTAACAAACAACACATCAATGGAAAGCTTGTTAACAAACTGCATATCAAGTCTTAACAAGTATGTTATCACTTAAAAGCTCTTAAAACTACATTCTGTGACACAAAACCAGTATTATTTATAAAATTATGCTGGATTTGGGTGTCCTCCATGGCACCCACTGTGAGATACTCCACAAGCGGAGTGATACAAACAGGGAAATGGTTGGAGTTCCGATATCACTAGAATACCACACTCCTCTCAGCCAATCAGATTTGAGGACCAGAAAGAACTGTTGTATAAATATTCATATCTTTTAATCTTATGTAAAATATGATTGTTTATACTGTATTTATAAGAAATTATTCATGTGCATTCATAGATTGAGTATATGTTTTATTATTAAAAGTAGTAGTATTAGTATCGCCATGTAGGCCATGGGAAAATCCTCTTAAAAATTCAGAAAATCATAATTGGGTGCTTTTCTCTTGCAGTGCTTTTTCTTGCAGTCTTCCTCTCTCTGTTTCTGTGACCCACTTCGCTGCTGCTCTGCTGTAGTGTCCATTACTGCAATGTCTGAGGATGGATGGCCTGTTTGAATCTATCTTGTCAGAGATGCATATTAAAAACAGATTTATGGTCACCATGAGCGAGCTGCAACATATGGTCTTGATGTTCTCTAAGTGCCTTGCTTACATTTCTGTGCTTATAATAATATAATCTAAACAAAAATTGCATGAATCTGCAGCCATGAAAGAGCTTGGGAAGAGTGCCAGTGACTGTTGCGGGATTGGTGGGGGGCATTTTGGTCGTATCCAGCCATTCATTCTTAACCCCAACATGAAATCAAAATTTACCCTATTTACTTTGTCTTATTCCCCATGATTCATTGGTGCACGGTTTTCCAAAGAAAAATTGGAAACGTGACAGAAAATGGGTTTTGAATGCCGTTCCTGTTGACTCTATAGGATCAGTGTTGTTGTACAAGGTCTCCTCTTCTCTCTGAAGGGTGCAGTAATTCTTTCTTTTGCTGACAGGTGAGGATGCAATGACAGGAGAAACGGACAAGTACCTGGGACCGCAAGATCTGCGAGAGCTCGGAGACGACTCTCTCCCTCAGGAAGGATACGTGGGATTTAGTGTTGGAGCCCGTACGGCCAGGTAATGTACCACATGCAGGAAGTGATGTCCAAAAAGCTTTTTACATTATTATGAAAATTACACTTTATCTGTTACTGTTTTCAGCACGACATACACCATGGAAAACTGTGGAAGCCTGTTTCCCCCACTGAATAAAATAAAATAAAAAAAAAAGATTATTGTGACTTTTTTTCTCAGAATTGCGAGATAAAAACTCACAATTGTGAGTCATAAAGTCAGAATTGCAAGATATAAACTCACAATTCTATTTTATTAAAATTACATTATATAAACTCAATAAAAAAAATAAAATAAAGTCAGAATCTTTCTTTTAACTTGCAACTGTGAGTTTATATCACACAATTCTGAGATTTCAAGTTTATATCTCCCAGTTCTGACTGTAACTTGCAATTGCAAGCTTGTATTACGCAATTCTGAGAAATTCTTGCAATTGCAAGAGTTTATATCTCACAATTTTGACTTTCTGTCTCACAATTCTAACTTTATAACTCACAACTGTGAGTTTATATCTCCATTCTTAAAAAAAACTCTGAATTACAAGTTTGGATTACCTAATTCTGAGAAAAAAAGACAGAATTGAGAGATACAAACTCACCATTACCTTTTAAATTTTTTATTCAGTGGCAGAAACGTGCTTCCATAGAACGCCGTAGATGCCTCTGCACTCTAAAAATATTTAGGCCTAAATTTAAGCTTTATGTATTTGAGTTGCAAATAACATTTCCATCCATTGGAATAATACTGTTTTAACAAATAAAGTTAATATGATACTTGAAACAGGTAGGATTTCATTAATAGTAATGATAATAATAAAAAAAAAAAAAAAAAAAAAAAAATATATATATATATATATATATATATATATACATATATATATATATATATATATATATATATATATATATATATATTTTAAATACACAATAACCAGGTTAATTTAACATGAGTAAATCAATTTCTTTAAATATCATACATTTTAACTAATTAAATATTGCTTGTTAGCCATATTTTAATTATGTTCTTGCTTTTTTACTAAAGAAATTTAATTTTCACAATGAACAGATCTTAAGCAATCTGAGTAAGTGGATTTTGAAAATGATTACTTAAAATCAATTAAATGGAAGTTAATATAGTTAATAAACTGATAATATGAAAACTGATAAAATAGTTAATAAACTGAAATATAAACTTCTTTTTTCTTTTTTTTTTTGTGAGTGCAGATTGACAAATTATTGTAATAGAAATTATGAAAGTTTGATACACAATTTAAATTATTGCTGTCAAATCGATTAATCGATTAATGTTGATTAATCGCAATTAATCACATCCAGAATAAAAGTTTGTGTTTACATATTGCATGGACATATTATATGTAATATGTATATAATATGTATATGTAATATGTAAACACAAACTTTTATTTTGGATGCGATTAATCACGATTAATCGGTTTGACAGCACTAATTTAAATACATAAATCTTATCTAAATATTTTTTGATTGTACAGGCTGTAAGTTCAAACCCCACGAATTCTGAGTCATGTAGTTAGGACCATTGAGTCATTCTCTTAACATCAGTATATCTGTAGGAGTCATTCTCTTGACATCAGTATATCTGATTATCAGCAAATGCTATTTCCTACTAACATAGTTTAAGATTAGTAAACATATTAGGTATTTGGGTGACACCATTTCACAATATCTGGACTGCTGGACTAGGTTAACAGACCACATAAGATAAGAGAACACATTAGGCTATTTAAGGGAGAGTTCACCCAAATGTTGCTTGTCCTCATGTTGTTGCAAACCCATGTGACTGTTTTTTTTTTTCCTCTGTAAAACAAAATTAGATGTCTTGAAGGATATTAACTCACACTATCATCTAAATGATCTGGTTTGTGAATGGAGAGTATTCATGACCGCAGTCCCCAGCTGTTAGCTCCTGATTCCAGTCTTATCTAGAGGCTGTACACTCTTTATTTACATTGTGTGTTGGCCGCCTGCTGTCATCTTTTGATTCAGTACCATGTGCTGTTGAGTGAGAAGGCCGTAGCTAATGTTTAACCTACATGTAACTCGCTTCAGGGTATTTTCCCTCCAACAAACAGAAGTTTGACAGCGTTCAATATTCGAAATGGTTGAGTGAGATTCCAAACTACTGGACACGCAAGCCACAAAACAGGAAATTACAATCACGTTCAATATCAGCCCTCAGCATTTGTCACTGAGAGGACACTGTTTATCTAATGACTTGACATTATGGTGTGAAAGCACATTTGTGACCCTGGACTACAAAACCAGTCATAAGGGTCAGTTTTTTTAAATTGAGATTTGTACATGAAAAAATAAGCTTTGTTTTAGGATAGGCAGATTTGGCAGAGATACAATTATTTAAAAATCTGGAATCTGATGGGTGCATAAAAATCTAAATATTGAAAAAATTGCCTTTAAAGTTGTCCAAATGAAGTTCTTCACAACGCATATTACTAATCAAAAAATAAGTTTTGATATATTTACGATAGGAAATTTACAGAATATCTTCATGGAACATGATCTTAACTTAATATCCTAATGATTTTTGGCATAAAAGAAAAATCTATAATTTTGACCCATACAATGTATTGTTGGCTATTTCTACAAATATACCCGTGGAGTGACTGGTTTTGTGGTCCAGGGTCACATTTTATCTTTCGAAAGTAAATTATGTCTTGGTGAAACATAGAATCATGTGCTAGAAATGGTTGGTTTGGATGTCAAAGGTTGCCTCATTGCTATTATTCACCTTTAAAGGGTTCGTACCATATTTTTATAGCCATTCATCATATTGTTTTTCGACCAATATCTGTGATTAGATTTAGTTAATTAGTATCATCCAGTATTGGATGTTTATTGGCCAATATTTCTAATTAATCACAGATTTGAAATTTTTACTAGGGCTGTCAAATGATTAATCGCGATTAATCGCATACAAAATTAAAGTTTGCCTAATATATGTGTGTGTACTGTGTGTAATTATTATGTATATAAATACAAACACATTCATGTATATATTTAAGAAATATTTACAAGTATATGTATTTATTATAATTTTTGTGTAATTTATATTATATATAAATAAAATATTTATATACATAGTATATATAACACATTTCTCTTAAATATATACATTAATTTGTGTGTATTTATATATACATAATAATTACACACATTACACTCACATTTATAAGGCAAACTCAAACTTTTATTTTATATGCGATTAATCACGATTAATCGTTTGGCAGCCTTCATTTTTTAAAATTTTTGTATTACTTTTCTTTAACTCTGTACCTATTATTTGTTGTTTTAATTTTTTATTGAGAAAATTATTATTTATTGTAGTTTTTAGTGTTTTCATTTTTGATTTGTTAAAAATAAAGCGGTATAAATTTCTGCATTTATTTACTGCATTTGGTTATTGTCCATAACAAGAAGATAATTACCATCCTGTCACTACTGGTCAGAATTTTAGTCTTGTTTTTCCCTAATTATTATGTATTTATTTATACTATATTGTGTGAAAATAGTCATATTTTAGTTTCTTTGTGCAAATGCTTTATGAAATAAATTAGCTGTTTTTGTGCCTGCGCCTTTAAGAAATGCTTCAGATGTGAAATGAGATACAGCACTTTGCGTTTACTCCTGTCATAGGAGTCATGGGATTCTGGCACAGGATCTGGAATTATACAAGGAATAACAAATGTAGCAGCACCATAAACATAAGTATGATCATAATGGTTGAATATTCAGGCACAAGTGTTGGGGAAGTGATTTTCAGTTGTCATACAGAGAATTGCTTGAGATTTAGGCTTACTTCATGATGACTTCTTTAGTGTTTAGGGTATCCTATTTGTGTTCTTTTCTTTACATATGCCAAATATCACATCCTAATGGATTAAAGAGTAAAAAAAAAAGCTCAAAATGCAGGCCCAGACATGAGATTCTGTCTCATTCAACCTCTGCATTTCTGATTTGTTGCCTTCAATTTCCTCTGTTCTTCCTCTTTCATTCCAAACTCTCACCATAGTCCTAAAGTCAGGTAAGAGGGCATGATGCTTCCGACCCTTCCCATCCCTTATCCCGAGTCATTCTAAAACCATGGAACGTTGTTGTGTACTGTGCTTTGTACATTGTTTTTCATTTGATGAAGAATACACATTCTTGCTGTCTGTGGACTATGGTTTCATTTCGATTTTAGATTTGGTGTGTGAACCTGATTTGTCAAGTTTTCTTTTTCTTTTCAGGTTTGATTGCTGTAAACATTTCCGTTTTTGTCCTCTTGAGTCCAGTTACTGTACCAAATTGTTTTTCAATGTAGCTTCCAGGGATGCATGAAGAGCCTCATCAGCTGAATCAAATTTCATTCATTTAAATCGGCAAACTCGCAGACCGCAGTACATGCTCACAAGAAACCTTTGGCAGCCAGGCAGTGCCAGATCTTGCTGTGAACTGAGAACCCACGTCATATTGATTTCTGATTGGGCACAGCCTTTGGAAATAGCACGCGCATGTTAGCTCAGTCTGCATTAATGCACCTGGCCTTACTGCAAATAGAAATGAAAGCTAGAGTCAAGATACAATAAGCAACTTCCAGATCTGTTTTAGCTTCAATACAGTTTTATTTAATTTTACTTAACTGTCCGTTTGCTAGCTCCGCTCTATTATTTACTGTTACGCTTAGACAGCTTTAGAGAATGTCCCATATGAATGGTGGGTTTCCATGAACAGAGTGATATTTTTTGTCAAATGAAAGCAGTTTAATCCATGGCATTACCTTCTTAAGATGTATTTAAAGATTTGGAAAGGAAATAAGCACCTTTTTTATTCTCTCCAACTATTACTAGATCCTCCTTAGATTTACTCTATAAAAGCAAAAAAGTTTATATGATAATGTTACAATATGGCAACAGTTGCTAGTCTAAAAACATTTAAAGTGGGGTTTAACAACGGACCAAATGCAAAGTTTTTAAAAAGCTATCTGGCGCACATTTGTCTTTTTTTATTCAGTCTTTAGAAATAATCATTTAAGATGCTGCACATCTGTTAATTCATCTCTAGACATCTATTCTCCTGTTTTCTCAGTGTCTAACCCATCACACCACTATAAATGTCTTTCTTGTGGGTTTGATCTTTGTTTTGGCTATTGTGCATCAATTTCCCTGGAAGTTGCATGCAATAATGGGTGTTTTTGTTTTGTGTGTGTCTGTGTGTGTGTTTTGTGTGTATTTCACTGTCACTCCCCCGCACTGTATGGTATTATTGTAAATGCCAACAGTCTGCGCTCCTTCAGTTCGGATAGGTCCAATACACTCAACCGGAGCTCCTTTGCCCGTGACAGCATGATGATTGAAGAGATCCTGGCGCCAAGCAAGGACACGGTACGCCCTCTTTCTCCTTGCGTTTTCAGATTCTGTGTTGCCTTTTTGCTGTCTTTTGAGTCTTATATCATGTGGAAGTTCATAATTTGTGAATTTGAACAAAAAGCATCCAGACCATAATTCAGCTCAGCTGACTTGACTCTAAACTCATTTAAAAAAAAAAAAAAAAAGCCCTGGTATTTTTGAAGTACAATGGCAAATACCATGAAATGTGAATACTGTAATTGTTTGGTATCGTTGTATATATGGCGAATACTATGGTAAGTATGCAAATAAAGGATTGAATCTTGGGCCAAAAAAGAAAGATTTCACTGCCCTAATGATTTTATTACAGCACTGTAATTGTATTCACACAGTAAAATATACAGCCAGGATGAAAAATTACACTTCGTACAGTAGTTACGGATCTTGAAGTGCATCATCTAATCAGTGCATTTGGAATGATTCAGAATCTGTCTCTTCTCTTCAAATGCTTCAGGGGCTCTGTAGAGAAATGCCCACCCTTGTTGATTCCCATTATAAGGTATAAAATGCATTGAGGAATCTGCATTGTTTCTCAATCCACAACTCAATGCAGGCAAACATGAGCTTTGCTCCACAAGATGCATTTGCTATTCTTTTACATTCTGCTTTTCAGGCCAGGTTCTTCCTGGGTTCTCATACATTTCTGTATCTGTTGAATTTGTATAGCTTAGCTTTTCACATTATTTTGGCTGTTTTGGTCTTGCATCAAGAGTTTTCTTCCATTATCTTTCACCTCTTAGAAATAATTATCCCGCATGTTGTTTTGTTGATTGCGATTGTCATCAACCACAAGACAAGGCGATAATTGTGTGGCCGAGCTGTTAATTGCAGAGAGCTGAGTCTCAGTCTCTTATGAGAGGACTGTGAAAGCACAGGCTGTTTACCGTGGTTCACCACAGAACCGCAATGAATGGAAATATGAGTAGTATGTTCAGTTCTGAACAAGCTTGTTTTGTGTTTCAGCACCTGGCTTTAGCAAAAGACTACAACGCGGACTCAATGAGACGCTATAGCTGGACGCCGGACACTCTGGACAACGTGAACCTGGTCTCCAGCCCCGTCCATTCAGGGTAAAGCCAACATCACCATTATTATTATTACACTTATGTTTAGTGATTTGAACAAGCCATTAATTTTAAGTATTAAGGTATTAAGGTATTAAGGCCCTGATATAGAAAGTTGGTTTTGTTTCTTCACTTAGGGGTTAAAAGAAGTTAGAAGCATCTGAATTTACATAGTGACCATCATAGTGATTTAGAAATGTGTGCACCAGCTCAATACAGCACTCCAGTTAAATCAAGTTACATGATGTTTAGATAGATTGCTTTAAAGTCGGGCTGTCAAACAATGAATCGCAATTAATCACGATTAGTCGCATACAAAATAAGTTTGAGTTTGCGTTATATATGTGTGTGTACCATGTGTAATTATTATGTATATATAAATACAAACACATTCATGTATATATTTAAGATATATTTACAAGTATATGTATTTATTATCATTTTTATATAATTTATATATATAAATAAAAATATTTTGTACATAACGTTTCTCTTAAATATATACATTAATTTGTGTGTATTTATATAATATATACATAATAATTACACAAAGGAAACACACATATATTAGGCAAACTCAAACTTTTATTTTGTATGTGATTAATCGCGATTAATCGATTAACCCTACTTTAAAGCTGACAGTTTTAGAGTATTAAACATGAAAAACAGTGTTGGTTTCAATTAGAATCACAACTTCAGTTTCTAATATAAAGCAGCTCTCCAGCGTGTTCATGTTATTGCTTGCATCTGATCTCAAAGGACTAAACAGAATTATGTAATCGCCACAGACCAAGGCTGGTTCGAAGGTGTTTACCAGCCTGAGCAAACTTTTCTGAAGAGTTTGCCTTGGCAAGCTGTTTTGAGGGAATCCCAGGTATTAAGACTTGTATGGCTTAATATAACGTAAATGATATCTCTTACTGAAATATGTAGTAGAAAACCTATGAAAGACTTACGTTATTTAAAAAACTCCACATTGTTTTATACAACCTAGGCTCACTGGAAATACATGCCTTTATATACATTTCTGCAACACTGTAATTACGTACCTTACTGCACGTTTCCAGATGTCCAGAGAGTGGTGCTAAAACACACGTTCAATACGTGACCATAGCATGTTTTTATTGGTTTTTATTTATGGTACAGGGATGTATTGCTGCGGTTTTATTATGCTGCTTGAGGTACGTATTGTGGCTATTCAGAATTCAAATATCCGGGTAGTGTCGCTAAAGGTTAATGCTCTATCATGTTGGAAATATCCCCTACACCAAACCCAACCCTAAACCTAACGATAATGTTAGCAAATGCAAAAGTGATATAAAAATGGAGTTGATGCAGCCGTGCTATTTTAACTTCCTTATGCGGATTTGAGCTTTTTGTCAAACCGTAGTTTCACAGAGTTTTACCGGAGCTCTTAATCTGGATCACGTGAGCTACCGAGCAAACCTATTGAATTAGAAAACTCATGCATATGAAGCTGTATATGTGACGACAACATTTAGAGGTATCAGTTTTCAAATCAAGCAGGGTGTTAAAATCATTTTGAAGCCATAATATAATATTCTGCAAGGAACTGTGTGAAAATTAGGCTTTATTAATCAAAACTCTGTGTGTAAATCATGCTTTGTGTGAAAAGGAATAAAAGTTTTATTGCCTATAGTGTTCATTTCAACTGGAAACTGCAGTGATTTGTACATATAGGTACGTTTTCTCAGTTTTGCACAAATGTACTGTATATAGAGGCACGTATTTCCAATGAGCTTTGGAATATAGGGGCACCATTATTTTGAATGGCTGAAATGGCTGCACTCAGTGAGCTACTGGTACTACCTGTTGCTATTTTTACTGCAACAAAACTCGGAAAAAAATAAAATACTGATATGATGCCACAGTGTTCGGCATTTGGCTGTAATTTTCAGTCGAAGGCAACAAAAGCAGCAATATAAATCTTCACTGCTTTTCCTAGTGATAAGAAGAGGAGAAAAGAAGGGGAAGATGCCTGTGGACAAATGAAACTTCCTAAAGACCAGCATCTTTGTTTTCTCCACTTTAGCCATGATGCCTTTAAGGATTTTAGTAGACCACACCTACTGAAAGAGCTTACAGAAGGCAGAGACAAAAAACGCGAGATGCCATCCTGGCAGGATGCAAACATGTTGACGCTTGTCATGATGCCACAGACACTGAAGGAGTTTCTCAGCACAGATTTCACTCGAAATCTGGAGTGTTTAGACTCCTTGTGGGGAAAACCGATGGTATGGCATTTAGTTTAAGCCTACACTTATATCCATAACCACCTATAAGCACTTGCAGTAGCTGTGATTAAAATAGCAGAAGGTAGTGCCAATAGCTTAGACCATTTTACGTCATAATGGCACCCCCCATCCTAAAACAATGTGGACTTGTTAAATAACATAAATCTTTCATGGGTTTTCTACTACATATTTCAGTAAGAGACATCATTTATCTCATGTTAAGCCATACAAGTCTTAATACCCGGGGGTTCACGTTAAGTGTATCAGGGCCTTTAAAATTCATTGCAAATTATATCTCATTTGTGAGACTGAAGAAGTATGCTGTTACTTGGATTTTCGGTGGATGAGAAACCGAAAAAATCCTACATACTTACATTACACGAGGAACCATAATATCACAGAGAATTGGAGGTAGGGTTGGGTATTTTTTTTATTTTAGCGATTCTGATTCAGTTACGCTTATCATTTCCGATTCTTTGATTCCAATAAGGTATAAAAAATGAAGTCAAACATTTAGATATCAAACATATTTATTCTTTGTCTTCTGTGACCTTCTGTGGCACAAACAGCAGCAGGAATATTGGGCTGCTGTCACTTAAAGACCTACTGCACAGATCTAATATACTATTACACATGCCTTTTCTTTCTCAACTGTTTACATTCACTCAAGACAAAACCGAATGTGTTTACAAAGATATTTTGACTTAATTTTGTGGCCATTTGTCCATTCAAGTGTAAGAAGCAGCGAAAGAGAACTCAATTCAGTATTTCAGTACAGAAACCGCACACAAGTGCCGAATTGAGTTCTCTTCTTGCACTTGAATGGTTTAAAATCACATTGAAATGAACACACTTGAATCAATCAAAATGTGCTTGTTTTAACAAATCCACAGTTCTCTGAAATTTGAAGCAGGCTCTAAAATGGAACTTCGGAACTCAGTTCTTTTTCTTTCTTTCTCAGATACATTCCTTCTCAATGCATTGTATAATAACAGAGATGAAAATAAACAAATGTTTTTGTGTTAGTTCTAATATTAAAGTTCTTATATATTTTTTCGATATTCCATATTTCCACTTGTTTCTTTGCAGCATTTCTCCCTCACCCCTTCAGTGCGACAACAGGTGACGGTTGATCATGTGATCACAGTTTTTCCTCCCTGTGTTTGTGTTGTTGCTGTTCTCAACTCAACTTCTAGGGAAACGCTGCCCAGGCCGATTTATTAGTATAGATCTCTGTTTGATAACATCTTCATAAACCAAACAAACCATAGGACCTACTGTACACATGAATATCATTGTCACTTATTGTTTTTTAAATCCTTTTATTATCACATATTGTAGACAGGAGTCAACATTTGAAGTGGATCAAAACCTTTCTTCAAAATTGTTTTAAAACCATAACAATACCTGTTTTTGATATTAGGACAACTTTGAACTATTTTGATCTACTTCCAGTGTTGACTACTATATTATAATGTTAAAATTGAAAAAAAAAGTTTTCATTTTATATTCAGTTTTGTTTTTCATTATTTCAGTAGCAATAATGTTTTAGCAATACAAAATGTTGAAGATAGATCTTAATAATACAAGATTTACATTACACCACCTTAACAGTTTTGTTGAATTCTGATTCTTTACTGTAAACTAATTATAACCGTCTTTCTTAATACAGTGCCTAAATATCCAACCAACATTCTCTACCTCACTAACTTCTCACCAGGTGCATGGAATGATCCCAGATCACTTTTTCTTCTCTGATTTTCTCTCTGAAATTTGTTTGTGAGTGTGTTTTTATCACAGCATGGGACAACTCATCTCTGAGAGCCTGTAAGATGTTGAATCTCTCTTTATCTTCTCTTATCGAATCGTTTTCCTCCCGCAGGTTTTTGGTGAGCTTCATGGTGGACGCCCGCGGTGGTTCCATGCGAGGAAGTCGTCACAATGGCATGCGCATCATCATCCCGCCCCGCAAGTGCACCGCGCCGACACGTATCACATGCCGTCTGGTCAAGAGACACAAGCTGGCATCTCTGCCGCCCATGGTGGAAGGAGAAGGGCTGGCGAGCCGGCTGGTGGAGGTGGGCCCAGCGGGGGCTCAGTTTCTGGGGTAGGTTTCACCTTCATGCCCGTTTCACTCCAGCTTTTTCTTATCATTTCCATGGAAACCATCTGTGTTTGGTAGTGCGTGTCGGTGAAGTGTTTCAGCAGTGACATATAGAGAAGCTTTGCCCACCACTGTTATCATGCCAAAGCCCTGATACGTGACACTGACTCAGCGATGTACAGTAAAGCATCTTGACTTTACCCTTTTCTTTACATTTCCTACAATGGAATCCTGCGGGTCGTCAAAGTTCTCTAGTAAATATCTCAAGGACTGCTGAAAGAGCTCCACCATAATGGTAAAAAAGTGTTTTGAAATGACACATATTGGCTCTGTTCCAGAACTTGGTGAGCTGCCTACATAGAGAACATTTTAAGGCCACACAAAAAATTGTAGTAAAAAAATAAAACAATGCCAATATTACAAAGTACAACATTAAAAAGTGTATAAATCACTTGTTTTTCTAAATAAACATTGTCCAACAGCAACACCATCAGGTAAAGTACTGTTTACCCTCTCTTGCCTCCCCCTGAGCCCATTGATTTTTAACAGACCCCCTAAAACGTGTGGTCAGGAGGAGGTAATGCATTTATTACGGTATGATTGGATATGACTAGTTATGTTTAGCTGAGATTGGTTCATGCGATAAATCCTGCCTCTTGTGTTTGTGTGTGTTCCACATTCCAAATCTGTTTTCTGTATGGACAGAATTATATTGTTTGAATGGACAATATAATGGTGTTAATGGGAAAACTAATTCAAAAAAGTAAACAAATCACACACATAGATATAACCACTTTGTTACATCAAAATAAGACTTAAAATAGCATGAAAACATGATCAGTGTGAAATTTAAAGTAAATCTCTATTTCTATGACCAGTATTTACTGAACTTTGATGATCCAAAAAATTTAAAAATGGTTAAAAGTTAACTATTAAAAAGAATAGCTGAACAGAAGTTCACAAATAAAATATATTGTTTAAATTGTTACTGCCTTAATGTATTTAAATAAATGTAACATGCTTACATGATGAGATTCATACTTGGTGTTAATAAATAGAATATTGATTACATTGTTAATGTAAAAATATAAAATAGAATTGTTTATTTGTTATAATAGTACTTAAAGGAGAAGTCCACTTCCAGAACAAAGTTTTACAGATAATGTACTCACCCCCTTGTCATCCAAGATGTTCATGTCTTTCTTTCTTCAGTTATAAAGAACTTATGTTTTTTGAGGAAAACATTTCAGCATTTTTCTCCATATAGTGGACTGCTTTGGTGCCCTGAGTTTGAACTTCTAAAATGCAGTTTAAATGTGGCTTCAAACGATCCCAAATGTGGTTGTAAACGATCCCAATCGAGGAAGAAGGTTCTCCCTCAACTTCAAAAATCATTTAAAAATCATCCTACATCGCTGCAGAAGTACCGACCCAGTCTTTGCAAAGTGAACACGCAAAGAAGATCAAACACCCTTAACAAAAAAGGTAAAACAGCAATATAGGACAATTTTGAAGTTGAAGGAGAACATGAGATGGGAGTTTATCGACACACCCTAACTGTCATGAACCGGAAAAAAACAGTGTTCAGGCAGGGCAAGACCAGATGAGCTTTTGACATTAAAAAGTATATAAATTGTATTATTTTTATGAAAATAACTGTTTCGCTACCGTCGTTTCGGTAGATAAGATCCTTCTTCCTCGGCTGGGATCATTTACAACTGCATTTGGGATCATTTAAAGCCGCATTTAAGCTACATTTTGGAAGTTCAAACTCGGGGCACCATAGCAGTCCACTATATGGAAAAAAAAAAAAAAGAAGTAAATTGTTGTTCTGGAAGTGGACATTTAATACTGCATCATACATTCCCCTGCTGATAAATTCACAGTACATTAAAGGGATAGTTCTCTCAAAAAAAAAAAAAAAAAAAAATCAAGTTGTTCCAAACCTGTATGAGTTTCTTTCTTCTTCTGAGCACAAAATAAATATGTTTTGAAGAATGTTGGTAACAAAACAGCTGGTGGTAGCCATTGACTTCCATAAAATGTTTACATACTATGGAAGTCAGTGGCTACTGTCAACTGTCTGGCTTGCTTTTGTGTTCAACAAAAGAAAGAAACTCATACATGGTACAGTTTGGAACAGCTTGAGGTAGAGTAAATGATGACAATTTTTTAAAGTAATTTTCATTTTTGGGTGAACTATAACAAAATTATCTGAAATGTTTTTTTTTTTTTAATATGCAAATGATTCATTATGTAATTAAACACTGATTAATTTGCATACATTTCCAGAACAGAAATCTAAACATTCGATAAAGCCATTTTTACCATTTTGTTGAAATATTGAATAATTTTATAGACAGAATATTTAACACTCTATAAATCCAAAAAATACTTTTAACAGTCTGAAAAAAGCATTATAGTTTTTTGAATAAAATGTTATATGAATTAAACAAAACCCCTCTGTAAAAATCTTCAGAATATAGATAGAAATAAGAAAAAAAAAAAAATTTAAAAAGACACAAATAGATAAAGTGTACTAAAATAAACACTTAAATGTGTATTTTGTATGTTTTCCCCAGTAAAAAAGTAATAGATTTAAAATGCATTTATTTTGTACTAAGTATAGTTCAAGTCTATTTACATATTTACTGACAAATCACTCGAGACTGATATAAAAATTGTAATTAAATTTTATTAAATTGTATTTCTTAATATTAAGCCTAATATATGTTTTAATGTCACTACTAATGAGGATTGTATGATCTTTAAATAATATCGATCTTTAAATGCGGAATAAGTTAAAGTGTACCTAAAGTATACTTGCAATAGTTCCAATTTAGCACAATCAAATATACTTAAGTATATTTTTAGTTGGACTTCAGCACTACTTTCGCACAAGTAAAGTGCATTAAGTACAAAATTAGTTGTTCTAATTTAGCAGACTTTAAATATACCAGTTTAGTATACTTAAAGTACAATTGGAGGGTATTTTTATTAAGTACATAATATGTAAATGTATTTGTAGTATACTTAGCAATAGCATATTTTAAAAACATTTTAGTACATTTATTTTTCACTTGTGTTTCTTTGCATTAGTCTAAAAGAAGACATGTTCTGAAAGCAAAATCACAGAATTGACCATTGAATTGCAAAGTGTCCTGCCTTTAGGTCATAAGCACATTCCAGATAGGAAAAAAAATGTAGGCATTGTGCTTATGCTGCCTTCTTAGATTACTACTTCTTGGCCAAAATGTATGTCCTTCTTCATGAAGAATGCAACCCCAGAGTGCACTATGAGATGGTGGACAAAGCTAGAGAAAATTCATTCAGTATTGAAAGACTCAATAAAAACAGTCTAATCTAATTAAAACGTACTGTTTACCCGTTGTTTGTGTGTTTATAAATGTCTATGTTTGTTAGATTTACAGCATGCTAATGGCAAAACCTGCTGAAATCAATTATTAGTCAAGTCTCCTGTGTGCTATTTGTATATGAGTGGTTGCGTATGAGTGTGGAAAATAACTCACTCATGTCATTTCGGGTGCGTAGTAGATGCAAGAAAGCTCACTAGGTTTTGGAACAAGCTGCTGTACTTGGAACAGGGTGAGCTATAGCTCACTGAAACATTACAACGTTAGGGCTAGTCTCCCATCCTGCAGGAATGACAAGTTGTTCCTCCTTTTTGTTCCTCTAAATGCTGCATGGATATAATTCAGTAAACTCCATCTACCTCGAAAACTCCCCCCTCTTAGCGAGGGCGAGAGCTACATTAGCCGAATCCTGCAGCTCGGGCCACGAGGAACAAAATTTTCTGGGTAGGAGTGTGTGCTTAGTGAAGTCACAGCACTTCATGTTGATTTCAACTACTACTTTTATTGACGCCATAGCTGATGTTTCGTTTGTTTCCTCCTTTACGTTCATCTACACCTTTTCCTTTGAGCTTTCAGTGAATGTACACATCGCTGAAAGTGACTCATACTGGCTGTCTGGGCTGGTTATGCAGTGCTTGGTGAGCATGAGTGTCTGCAGTCATGGCTGCTGCCTTAGCCCTGTGTTTTTACGCTAAGAGACAGTTTCATTTAACCTTTTAGTTGTAGAGAAGGTATCAGTGTTTATTTAAAGGTAGGGTCTGGTCACAGAATATTCTTGAGCTTGTATTTGGATTAGGCCGTTTAGCGTCTAATGTGCCCTGTTTAACTCACAGTTCTAGTGGGTCTGAGTCTGGGGCCTTCAGGCATGAAATTTTCCATGGTACCTTCTCTGTCGACACATTAAATGTTTTCTTCCATGATTCCATGTTTGTCTGATGTTACTGTTTTCATCCGTTGTGTAACATTAGCTATTTGATTTAAAGGGATAGTTCACCCAAAAGTGAAAATTCTGTTATTAATTATTCATCCTCATGTCGTTCCAAACCCATAAGACCTTCGTTATTCTTCACAACACAAATTAAGATATTTTTGATGAATTCTGAGAGCTTTCTGACGATTGAACCACTGATGTCACATGAACTATTTTAATGATGCCCTTACTACCTTTCTGGGCCTTAAACGTGTCAGTTGCATTGCTGTCTATGCAGGGTCAGGAAGCTCTTGGATTTCATTTTAAAAATTTTATTTGTGTTCCAAAGATGAACGCAGGTCTAATGGGTTTGGAATAACATGAGGGTTTAATTTTGGGGTGAACTATCCCTTTAATTGCTCCATATTAGTATAGGGCCTGAAATGTACTGGCCAGAAGAGGTTGCTTGTAATTTGTAATGGTTTCATTAACAAATTCTTAGTAATAGTTGTGTTATTAGTTATTAGTTATGCCCCAGACTGCAAGAAATGCCAAACTTTAAACAGTCAGAACTCATATAGCAAGACTTTCCTAAAATAGAAGAACCTGCCAATGGGATATGCCGTTTGCTTCTTCAGTGAGGAAAACAACACACAGATTAACCTTAAATTGAGGAACAAATTCTTAAAATAAGATTTTTTTAACTGCCTTGATGGTACTTGTAGTTATAATCTAAGACCAATTAACTTCAATGTACTCATTTGGCCTGAAGTGCATTCAGGGTATACATTCTGTCAGTATATGTGATTCCTGGGAATTAAACCCTTGACCTCAGCATTATTAGCACCATGTTCTACCAATTTAACTATACAGGAATCCTTGCACTGACTCTGAAATAAGAATATATAATATTAGATTTAAAGGAGAAGTTCACTTCCAGAACAAAAATGTACAGATAATTTACTCACCCCCTTGTCTTTCTTTCTTCAGTCATAAAGAAATTATGTTTTTTGAGGAAAACATTTCAGAATTTCTTTTCATATAGCAGACTTCTATGGTGCCTGCGAGTTTGAACTTCCAAAATGCATTTTAAATGCAGCTTCAAAGGGCTCTAAACGATCCCAGCCGAGGAAGAAGGATCTTATCTAGCAAAACGATCGGTAATTTTCTGAAAAAATTGACAATTTGTATACTTTTTAACCTTAAATGCTCATTTTGTTTAGCTCTGGGTGAACTGTGTGTATTCCGGTTCAAGTTAGGGTATGTCAAAAAACTCCCATTTCATTTTCTCCTCCAACTTCAAAATCATCCTACATCGCTGCAGAGAGAAAATGAAATGGGAGTTTTTGACATACCCTAACTGTCATGAACCGAAATATACACAGTTCACACAGAGCTAGACAAGATGAGCATTTGAGGTTAAAAAGTATATACATTATAATTTTTTTTGGAAAATAACCAATCATTTTGCTAGATAAGACCCTTCTTCCTTGGCTGGGATCAGTTAGAGCCCTTTGAAGCTGCATTTAAACTGCATTTTGGAAGTTCAAACTCGCAGGCACCATAGAAGTCCACTATATGGAGAGAAATCCTGAAATGTTTCCCCAAAAAACATTATTTCTTTCCGACTGAAGAAAGAAAGACATAAACATCTGGGATGAGATGACAAGGGGGTGAGTGAATTATCTGCAAATTTTTGTCCTGAAAGTGAACTTATCCTTTAATGCTAGAAATAAAACCACAGAATTGTTTCTGAATTTCTAAAGCTGCACTAAAACTGTTTTGGTCATTTTATAAGCACTTCTGGCTAATTTTATGATTCATTCATATTTTTAATGGATAGATATACTATTTAAATCTTAAATATTTTTTTTACCCCACTGGCAGTTGTTTTGCTTAATTTTAGGGTTGTTTTACTATATTTAGGAGTTTTGCTTGTTTCAAACCGGCATTTTTGTGCCAAATTTACAAATTTCCTTTATCCTTAAAACAAGATCATCTATTTTATGCTACCTCACCAAAACTGTCACAGTGTATGTTGAAATATCACTCAAAAAAAGATTTTATTACAAACTTTGACTCAATATTTGAATATATTTAACTGAAAATAAAGACAGATACTGATTAAGTATAGGATCTTGTGCAGTGCATCTTTATTTTGCATCTTTCTCGGTGTTTGAAAGATTTAATTTCAAAGCATGAAGCAGTGACGCTTGGTAAAAAAAGAAAAAAGTTATGCCAAACTAAAACATTCATTAAATCAATTCTGCATCTGTCCCCTTGGGTTCAGAATAGAAACCAGTGGCGTTTAACTGTATTATCATCAGATGCATTTGCCAAGTGCCCCTCTTTTGCACTAATGTTCCATGAATGTTCGTCATCACCATTTACTAAAGTCATCATCAGCATTTGTGTGTCTTGTTGTCTCGCATTTATTAGTTTGAGAGGTTCCGCTGATAAAGGCCTGCGATGTGTTTTCACAGCCCTGTGATTGTGGAGATCCCTCATTTCGGCTCCATGAGGGGGCAAGAGCGAGAGCTCATTATGCTCAGGAGCGAAAATGGTGAGACCTGGAAAGAGCATCATTATGACAGCAAATCCGAAGACCTCAATGAGCTCCTCAATGGCATGGATGAAGGTAAAATGACGACTATTAAATCTGCACTGTTATTGACCTTGCAGGTGCGCAATGAGATTCAAACAAGCCTTTAGTCAGTGTTGATTAGTGCTTGACGGATGTGAGTTTTTCAGTGATGATGGCAATATCTAGATTGCAGGATGGCCAATATCTCATATAATGTGTACATATTTACAAACAATACAATTTAGAGAGAGCATTTGACGTACAAAAACATGTTAAAATTAATTTGTTACACAATTATTATAATCACATAGCAACACATTTATCACTAATGCAAGACTGTAGCATCATGATGCTAGCTTTTCCATAGGCAAACACTACTCACATATCCTAGTTTTTATGTTTGCTCCTGTAAAATATGTAATTTAAATAAAATCACACTTACTTCCTAAAATCAAACTTGCGTAATACTTGTGTACTCTACAGAGATTGACAGCACAGCAGAGCTGGAGAAGAAGCGTATCTGCCGGATCATCACAAAGGACTTCCCACAATACTTTGCGGTGGTATCACGGATCAAGCAGGAGAGTAATCAGATGGGTCCAGATGGAGGGGTCCTGTCCAGCATGACAGTACCTCAGGTCCAGGCCTCCTTCCCTGAGGGTGCGCTCACCAAGAAGATCAGAGTTGGACTGCAGGTAGATAACCGTGCAAATAATTCCAAATTTCCATCCTTTAACATCCCTAAAAGCTTACAATTCCACAAAAGGTAAGGCATTACTGCAAAAAAGGTCCATTTTTAAGAGTGAACTGTAAGCCATTTGTAGGTTGATTCCTTTGGAAAGTGTAGCACCCCCTGACTCTATCTAAATATTCCCTTACCAAAAAGTAGTATACTTCAATTTTTTTTAATTAAGTATACTTAAAGTTCAAGTATATTTTTAAGTATACTTTATGTAGTAAGTATACAAATATCAGTGTACTAGTAGTATACTTGTAAGTGCACTATTTCAGTACTCCTTGAGACTAAATTGACCCACTTTCTAGTATATAAAAGTATACTTTTAAGTATACTTCAAGTATAACAGAAGTAAACTTTGAGTACACAGCTAGTTTACATCTAAGTTTTTAATTTGTACTGCAGCTATACTAAAAGTGAACTTATACTGATAGTTTACTAATTAAATACTTGGAGCATTTTTAGTACACTTTGGAGTATAGTCTCAGTAAACTACTAGTTTAGTACTTTAAGTATAGTATTATGTCCCTATTTAGGTATTATTTTTGTATATATTTTGTTTTATGAATATCTGAACATACAAAACATCAAAACAACAGGGCATCTGCTTGTAAACATTTTATTCTATCTTAATGCATTCTTTTTTATGAACACTTGCATGTGGGTAAGTTTCATTTATTAAAAAAATAATAATAAAGAAATAAATAAACAATATTTTGAAGAAAATGCTGAACTGGATTCAGAATGATAATCGAAACGTAGTCGGAATCGATCAACACCCCAAAGCTTGACAGTCATTATTACCTTTTCATGTGTTGACATTTTATTCCATAAGGTTACACAGTTTTGATGTTGTTGTTTTTTTATGTCTGATGATCCTGTTAGATTACAAGTGGAAGCATCTGTTGTTTCAGTTTCTTCTTTGCTTGTGTTTTGGAAATTCTGTACAGAAGACGTGTAATAGCGCCACCTGCCGTATAACAATGAAAACATGGATTCTTGGAGCTTAGTATAGCATAGCTTAAATATATATTTTTTCTAAGTATAAGCCAAGTATACTTAAATGTCATTTTAATTATATTTCTGAGAAGTACTTGAAAAGTAGACGGAAAGTATACTTTCCTATTTTTATATTTTAAAAAGTATACTAATAGCACACTTCAATAAACTTATTTTTCGTAAGGGCTGGTTGTTTGAGCATCTCAACACGGTCTAATACCGCAACACTAGCTCAACCAATGGTGTAAGTTTAGGTCAGGACATATTTGGGATTATGTGGGAAAACAGACATGATTTTCCCATTTGCTGATGCTATCAGTCAAGAATTGCACACTTTAATAAAGCTCATTGTCTTGATGCTTCACTTAAATGGTCTTGCTTTCTCTTAACAGGCCCAGCCTGTTCCAGATGATGCTGTGAAAAAGATCATAGGAAATCGTGCCACCTTCAGCCCTATAGTGACAGTAGAGCCTCGCAGGAGGAAGTTCCATAAGCCCATTACCATGATCATACCTGTGCCTCCACTCTCTGGAGAAGGTGTGGTGAATGGCTACAAAGGAGACCCAACACCAAGTCTACGCCTGCTCTGCAGTATAACTGGTAGGACTGGCTTGTAGACACCATTAAATAGACATTATTGCTGATAATTAGTGTTAGCCAAAAGGCTGTTCACACCAAGAATAAAAACTATAAAGATAACTTATAGTCTTATAATCTTACTGTCCACGTTAACGTAGGTACTGATTGTCATGGACAATTTAGATTCTTTGCAAGCAAATAGGCCAATTCCAATACCAACTGCAGTTTTTTTATCCATGAGTCAAGAAAGAATGAAAGAGTACAAGCACAAGATGTTTATTTGCACTATTACAGGCCAAACTGGCCTTAACCAGAAATATCTATAACCATTTGACTCTAGAAGGTCAAAACAAAGATGCTATATACATGTAGAATGAGCAGCTGTTGTTGATTAATATTATTTTGATTGTAGATATTCAAGATTTACAACAAAAACAGAATGGTCTAAATTTAGTTTTGTGAAATTAAGTTACATAAAATACATACCTGCACAAAACAAAAACAGCAGATTGATGGCCGGTTGACTGGTGCATCTCTATTTGTCTTCTTGAGGAGGTGAATTGTAGACAAGCAAGAGCACTTGCATTTTTTCAGAAAATGTACAAATCATTTTAATGAAGCATCTCATGACAGGTGGCACATCGCCGGCTCAGTGGGAGGACATCACTGGCACTACACCTCTCACTTTTATGAGTGACTGTGTGTCCTTCACCACAAACGTGTCTGCCAGGTACAAGAACAACTTATAAACTTTTCTTTTAAGATTCTCTTACCTGCTTTAATCAATTTTCAGTATCTCTAAGTCTAGAAAATATATAAAAGGATTAGTTCACTTCCAAAATAAAAATTTCCTGATAATTTACTCAACCCTATGTCATCCAATATGTTTATGTCTTTCTTTCTTCGGTCGAAAAGAAATAAAGGTTTCTGAGGAAAACATTCCAGGATTTTTTCTCCATGTAGTGGACTTTTATGGTGGCCATTGGGTTGAATGCCCAAATTGGAGTTTCAATGAAGCTTAAAGGGCTCTACACGATCCCTGCTGCAGAATATGGGTCTTATTTTGCAAAATTATTGGTCATTTTCTAAAAAGAAAAATAATTTATATACTTTTTAACCAGAAATACTCATCTTGCACAAGCTCGTCCTCACACATTACGTAATCAAGCACGAGTGATGTAGGCGGAAGTACCAACCCAGTGTTTACAAAGCAAACATGCAAAGAAAGTCAAACGCCCTTTATAATAAACCACGATTTTGCATGATTTTAAAGTTGGAGGAGAAAATGAGATTGAGTTTTTCACCCTACCCTACCTTTTTGAACCGACACGGCCGTAAATTCAATTTTTTTTTTTGGAAAATGACTGATCATTTCACCAGAGAAAACCCTTATTCCACAGCTGGGATCGTGCCTTTGAAGCTCCATTGAAACTGCAATTTGGACCTTCAACCCGTTCTCCACCATTGAAGTCCACTATATCCTGGAATGTTTTACTCAAAAGTGTTATTTCTTTCGACCGTAGAAAGAAAGACATGAACATCTTGGATGATATGGGGTTGAGCAAATTACCAAGAACTTTTATTCTGGAAGTGAACTAATCCTTTAAGGTGTTTTATCAAAATCTCACATTTTCAGCTTATGTTAAATTTGTGTCCAGGTTTTGGCTTGCAGACTGCCATCAGATCCCAGAGACTGTAGGTTTGGCCACACAGCTCTACAGGGAGCTCATCTGTGTGCCCTACATGGCCAAGTTTGTAGTGTTTGCTAAAATGAATGACCCTGTGGAGTCCAGCCTGCGGTGCTTCTGCATGACAGACGATAAAGTGGACAAAACCCTGGAACAGCAGGAGAACTTTGAGGAGGTGGCCAGAAGCAAAGACATTGAGGTGCATTATTTTTGTATTCTAATAATTGTAATTCTAATGTATTGTATTACATTCAGTGCTAATTATATATTTAAAGGGGTCATCGGATGCAAAGTTCACTTTTACATGTTGTTTGAACATTAATGTGTGTTGGCAGTGTATGTACACATCTATCCTATAAAGATAAAAATCCATGCAGCGTTTTTTAATTAATCTGTAAAAATAATATCCCCTTTTTCAAATCGAGCCATTCTCAAATCCCTGTTGGTCTGGCGTCACACTGACAGAGGCCGCTCCCACCATAGTTGATTAACATGAGCATCTTACCTCAGACCCGCCCTAAATCAGCTGCAACAGTCCAACCTCCATTGTTTCCATGCCGGAGCAGGGATGCAAGTACAAAGTATAAAAGATATAATGTATAAAGGATAAAGTAAACAGGCTCATTACTCCACAGAGAGTAGAGAGGGGCGGGGCGAGCAGAGCTCATTTGCATTTAAAGGAACAATCCATCAGAATGGGTTGATTTTTGCAGAGCTGACTTTGACAAGGTAAAATGGGTGTTTTACACTACCACTGAAAATTTTTAACCAAAGTATATTATAGACTTTTCATTAAGACCCTAAAGAATCATATTAACTTGTGGAAAATGGGCCCGATGACCCCTTTAATGAGATATTTTTAGGAGTTTTGCACATTAACTTTTTCATAAAATGTGGTTTGCATGACACGGCTGGCTGTTTTAAAGGTGCTGGAAGGAAAGCCCATCTACGTGGACTGCTATGGCAATTTGGCCCCTCTGACCAAAGCCGGACAACAGCTGGTTTTTAACTTCTATGCTTTCAAAGAAAACAGACTCCCGTTCTGTGTGAAGGTAGATCATCTTTTCTTCCAACGATTTCCACATTTTCAGCCTTGTACTTATTTAAATCAGATGGGCTGCTCTATCGGTTTCAACAAGCTGTGATCCAGCAAATCTGGGCAAGGCAGACCTAAAGAGTAATTCGTTAGCAGTAACATTTGTTTGTCTTCTGCAGGTCAGAGACAGCAGCCAAGAGCCGTGTGGCCGCCTGTCCTTCCTCAGAGAGCCCAAAACTTCCAAGGGTCTGGCTCAGGCTGCTATTTGTAATTTAAACATCACACTGCCAGGACTCAAGAAGGTAAGGCTGAACTATGATCATCTGCGTCATATCATGCCATCTTCATACTCAGGAAAGATAGAGCAGTGTTCCTAGTCATTAAAGGTCGAACTTGGCTCAAACTGCCTGAGTGTGTCTTTTATCTGTTTCAAGCTTCTTTCAAGTTGTTGTTGTTGTTGCTGACCCAAATCACACTTTTGATTTGGATCTTGCTTTGGCTGAAGGTGCACAGGCTTGTGCTTATTTCAACAGCTTCTGTGGTTGCGGCTCTGTGCTTTGTTTTTCTTTTTATGTTTTACCCCTTTATGTTCCTTCACTGTGGCTTCGCGGTAACTTTTACTTGTGCTCTCAATCGCCTTTTTCACATCCTGATGTTTCTTTCCCCCTGCTCTTCATTACGTTATCCCCTCTGTTTCTGCAATGCATCTTGGGAACCAAAAGGATGTGGATTCAGATCCTGAGGAAGAGGTAATAGTGCTGTCCCCTCATTTCCATGTGGTGTGCTAGTTGCTTTAGCTTTGGGTTATTTGTTCGTTTAAGACGGCTTTAACTTGGGTACACATACAGTACATAAACTGCATGCTGCTGCAAGTTTCTGCAAGCTGATTTTTTTTTTTACTCATCCATGCACCAAGTACTGTTTGCTTAGGCTTAGGTGGATCACATATCAAAGCATATCAAATTTAATTTATAGGAGAAATAATAATAATGTTTATATTGCGTAACAAAGTACTGATCATCGACGCCTTTGATCTCACTAATCCAGATGGTCATAATTATTCTTTTTGTCTATGGCCTTTAGAATAAATTAAAGGAAATCAATGTAGCATTGATTTCCTTTGATGCGAATAGAGACTATATAGGCCAACCCAATTTAAAGAGTACAGTAATATAAAGAAAAGTATAGTCTATATTATAGTCGTAATGCTCTTTCAGAAGGAAAGAACAAAAAGAGAGTTAGCTGAACTTTAAGCAGGGTTGATAATGGGAGAACTGATAGGATTCTTCTTGTTGTTGTTACAGACTGAAAAGCCAGAACGACGTCATACCTTTGCATCTCTAGCCTTACGTAAGCGCTACAGCTATCTGACTGAGCCTGGAACGAGTGAGTGTGATGTTTTCACATATATATGAACTTATATTGAGAACCAAATTCTTGGGAGTGATTAAAGCTAACATGTGACTTACTGTGACCATCTATGATATATTAACTGGCATTGTTTTATCTGCACATTCTTACCATACATGAACAGAGTCCACATGCTTGTTTTTCATTTGTTTTTGTAAACTTTAGTTTGCATGTAAAATTTGGTATTTCAGTTGGTGTGCCGTGCTTGCCCTGTGCTTATGAGATATTGTTTACCCTATTTGTTCATTTTTACCCACACTAGCAAGAATAATATTTTGTAACATCCATAACATTTTACTTTGAGTGACTTATTAATGCAAACTTTATGCACTATGGCATCAAAGTAAAAAAAAAAAAAAAATTCCTTTTTTATTCCTGTTTACAACCAGTCTTGCTCCTTTTGGCTTTGTGATTGTGCAGAATTATTTAATGCATTTTTGACGGAAATGCATGAAGACTCACAGGTAGATTCGCTCGGGTGCTTTCACAGTTTGCACTGATTTGCCTGTCACTAAGGTTACTCAGATCTGCATGATGTGCGCGATATTCCGAATTTTAAATATTAGTTATTTAGCCTGCATTCGTCATATGTTATGCTGTAGCATAGGAACAAGGATGCTTTTTGTTTTGGAGTCGTCTGTTACACGAATTGGGGAAGGATCTGTTTTTTTTTTTTCCCTAAACCAAACAGATAAAAGGCACTGTAGCAAATGAAAGGTAGTCAGTCGCAGGAAAATTTAGCACATCAAAAGTCAAAAGTGAAATTGTTTTACTCTGGTCCTGTGCATTTGTCTTGCCATTTTAAGTTTTGTGGTTCATCGTTTTTGTCATACCTTTTGCGTGTGTGCTTTGTTCATTATTGTTTTGTGAACCCTTTGTGGGCCACGAATCTCTTTTGGATCATCTTTATTTTGGCACCATCCTCATCTTCAGTTTCATTTCACATCATAAAACTGCTGTTCTATTCCTTATAAGACAATCACCACTGACCAATTTTTTCCTTCTGGTCTCTCTGTTTTTCCACCATTTTTTGTTGACTTTATGTTGGATTTTCATTTATCTGTTTAAAGAAACAGTTGAACGAAGTACAACAAGAACACTGCCTGCTGGTTACGCTCACAAACCTGTCTTTTCAACAAGATCTTACCAGGCATGGTCGACTGCTCCTATTACCATCCCTGGGCAAACAAAATGTGGACTGGGTTCCCTCTCCAGTTCACCTTCCAACACGCCATCTGCTTCGCCACTAAAGTCCGTGTGGTCCATTTCCTCTGCTTCTCCAATCAAGTCCACCCTAGGAACATCAAATGCTTCCCCTGCAAAATCAGTTAGCGATGTAGCATCACCCATTAGAACATACAGATCTGTGTCATCTCCAATAAAGACTGTGGTCCAACAACCCCAAAACCAAGTTCAAATTTCTTCCAGCCTCCTGTCTTCACCGGGTAAAACCGGCACAGATCCAGTGTCCATTAAGGGGCTCGCTGCTTCATTGTCCTCAAGAGCTAACTTGATTTCTTCACCTGGATCCATGCTAGACAGAACTTTCACCACAGTGACGCAAGCTGATTCTATAAAGTCTACCACAAATACATACACGTCTTTATCATTCAAATCCACCCTGGCCCCCACAAGTATAGCAGTGTCCTCTCCCATTCGAAACATAACAAGCTTGTCCTCTATTAAAACGACCACAGATGCAGCTAGGGGTACAATTCTGTCATCGCTTTCTTCATCAGCTAAGCCTAGTACTGAAACAGTCCTGTTAAACGGAACGATTTCACCGATAAAATACCCCTCGTCCTCCACTACATCTGCCCGTCTGTTTACAGGAGGGGCTTACAGCTTACAAGAACGGATACAGGCCACAACGCAAGCAGCTACGGCCAGTGTTGGTGCAGTCTTCAGTGAGGCTGAGAGAACACTTACTGCTGGGTCAACGTCAAGCTATAGTGCGCTAAAATCTGTATCTTCACCTTTAAGACCAAACTTATCAAGTTCAGTTTACGATACCCTTAGATCACCAGCCACCACCACCACATCAATGTCATCCATTTCCATGTCTGTTCCAGTATTCTCCGTGGTCAGTGTGCTCCCTGAACCCCAGGGGAAGAAACTCCCGGAAAAAATAACAATCACACCTCAGACACACACCCAAGCACAGTCCTCTATGTCACGAATTAAACCCTCAAAACCCTCACTTTTTATTTCCCCAACAGTCCTCAAAGCAGCTGCCGCACCCACACTGACATCCAGTCAAGAGATCCTTAAGGACGTGGCAGATATGAAAGAAGATCTGATAAGAATGACTGCAATCTTACAAACGGACTCATCCTCATCCACAGCCAAAAGCTTCCACTCGCATGTTTCTAAAGAATCCAAGATGGAGGATGAAGAGCCTTTCAGTTTGGTTGAGAAAGTTAAAGAGGACCTTGTCAAAGTTAGTGAAATCCTCACAAAAGATGTCCTGAGTGAAGCCAAAAGCACAAGTAAAGACAGGGCCTCAGAGGATGAATGGGAAGAGTTCTCCAAAGATGAAATTGAGGAGGCAAGACAGAGTGCCCTGCGTTCCCTGCCAACATTTGAACCAACCCTTCCTGTTGGGCCACAGTCAGTGCCAGACAAAGATCTTAATTTAGCTAAAGTGGTTGATTACTTAATGAATGATTTTGGTGCCAGTTCCCTTTCAAAAATAGCTGATGTAAAGAGCAGATATGATGAAATAAAGAAGGAGGGGGAGGAAAAACAGAAGCGTACTATGAAACCGGAGCACAAGCTCAAAATGCCACCCACAGGTATGCGGACCTCTCCCTCGGAGAAAGACTTGAGTAAATTAGCTGACTCCTATAGTGGCAGCACAGACGCTATCCTGGAATCTCCTGATGACTTTTCCCATGAACAAGACAAGAGTCCCCTCTCAGATAGTGGTTTTGAAACCAGAAGTGAAAAGACCCCATCGGCTCCTCAAAGTGCAGAGAGCACAGGGCCCAAGCCCCCCTTCACAGATGTGCCTATTCCCCCTGTCATAACAGAAACCAGAACTGAGGTTGTTCACGTCATCAGGAGCTATGAACATCCTGAGGAGGTCTGTGAGCCACTAATGGATGAGGCAGCAGCTTTGAAGCCTCCGGTTGAGCCTGAGCCAGTCGTTAGCTCGATCAAAGATAAGGTAAAGGCCTTGCAGATGAAAGTCAGTTCTGAGGAACTGGCATGCGTCAAAGAAGAAACTCATATCACCACTACAACTCGAATGGTCTACCACAAACCTCAACTGAAAGATGTTGGGTCTGACAGGATCGAAGAAACAATGTCAGTCCGAGACATAATGAAAGCTTTTCAGTCTGGAAGGGACCCTTCCAAAGAATTTGCTGGTTTATTTGAGCACAAAGCAGGCCAAGATGCCATTAAAGGAGATGAGTTGTCCCCACGGTTCCTTGAAAAGGACAAAAAACCCAAAGTTGAGAGAATTATTGAGGTGCACATAGAAAAGGGCAACACAAGTGATCCGACAGAAGTTATAATCAGAGAGACTAAAAAGCATCCAGAGTTTATATGCAAGAGTGACCGAGGTCTCAAGGAGCTTGTTGACAGGGTTGATGGCGATTATGAGGTTCTTCAAGATGAGGAGGAACTTAATGCTGAGGAATCACTGCCATCCTTCTTAGACACATCTAGAGTCAATACACCTGTTTCTCAAGAGGAAGAGTCTCGTCCCAGTTCAGCTCAGCTTATTGCAGATGAGTCATATAAAGCTCTAAAACTTCTAAGCCAGCATTCTATTGAGTATCATGATGACGAGTTATCTGAGTTGAGAGGGGAGTCATACAGGTTTGCTGAGAAAATGTTGCTCTCAGAAAAATTAGACATATCACATTCTGATACTGAGGACTCAGTGGCAGACCAGGCACATAGCGTAGCCGCTGAGGTGCAAGGGGCAGAAGGCGTATATGGAGAAAAAGTAGCTGCCCCCAGGAGGGAGTCCAAATTAAAGTCAGCAAGGGATGCATCAGAAAAATCAGGTAAATATCCCCCACAAGATGAGCAATATGACAAAGTAACAGTACTACATTATACCACAGAACCCGGTAGCCCTAAACATGCAGTCTGGATGAGATTCACCCAGGATAGGCAGGACAGGAATAGAGAAAAACTCATATATGAAGATAGGGTAGATCGGACCATTAAAGAGGCTGAGGAGAAACTGAGTGAGGTTTCACAGTTTTTTAGGGACAAGACTGAAAAGTTAAACGATGAGCTCAAGTCGCCTGAGAAAAAGAAACCAACGAGATTGTCACGAGAGACACGGTCAGGGCCGAGCTCAGCGTGCAGCAGCCCTGAGAAAAAGCAAAAGAGTGCAGCAGAGGAATGGGACAAAGGCAGACAGAAGATGTTTGGCAGTGCAAACGAAAGGAAAAGTGCAAGTCTGCCAAGCAGTCCTGAGAGGCATATGCTGTCACAGTTCAGTGAGGACAAGCCAAAACAGCACGAAGATCCTAAGCAGGCAAAGACAGGTGATGTAGGCCCCCCAGTCCCAGTTAAGACTTCTAGAGTGAGTTCTGTTCGACAAAAGTTTGAAATAGAAGCGCAGAAACAGGATCAGAATGGGCCACTAATACAGTCAAAACAACCAGTTAAAAAACTACCTGAAAGTAAATTACCAGTATATCAGATTATCGCTGTTTCAAAACCCTCAAAAGCTGATTCCACAGACGAAGGACAGCCACCTCCTAGAAAACTAACAGAAACCGATAAAAGTAAAGTAGCCCCTCACAGTAGCAGTAGTACTGTTGTCTCAAAGCAATCGAGTGAAAAATGTTTACCTGAAAAGTCTACCACATCAGATACTGTTGTAAAAAGAGCCTTGCTTTTTGAGAAGACTCAAGAGAGCTCTACTAAAGTTCACCCTCAAGATTTGAAAGGTGAAAATATTGCAGACAGGCATAGTGTAATTAATGACATTAAAGAGCAGCATTTAAAAAGTGACATTAAAAATGAAACCGTTAAAACAGCTTTCTTGTCTAAGGATGATATCAGTAGGAATGACTTTCAGATGAAGACCCTGAAGAAAAAGACAGAATCTCATATTCCTGTGAGAACATCACCAGGTTCCTCAGACAATAATCAGTTAAAGAAGGCAAGCCAAGACACATTAACTAAATTATCTGAAAAGAGCCCAACGCACATACCTACCCTGACCAAACCAAGGGTTCAGGGCCGTTCAGAGTTACAGAGAGAGGAAGCTGTAACAAAAAAGTCTGAAGACGTCTCTGTTGAAGGTAGAACAACAACTGACACTAGTTCGGTTGAAAAAATATCCACGGTTACAACAAGAGAAAGTTTTAAAGGGCTTAAAACTTTACCAGTCTATGTAAGTGTTCAAGTAGGGAAACAGTCTGACAAAGATATGGGAGGAGGAGGAACCAATGGAACTTTCAAAAAGATGGTTAGCTCTGAAACTCGAACAATTTATGCAGTTAAACAGAAACAGCCCACATCTCCTCAAGGCAGCCCAGATGACGACACTTTAGAACAGTTCTCTTTTATCGATAGCTCTGGCAAAAGTCCTATGACTCCAGAGACACCAAGCTCAGAAGAGGTCAGCTATGATCTCACCTCAAGAACCCCTGATCCATTTATCACATTTATGCCAGGTATTGCAAGCCCAATAGCTGAGGTTTCAGAGGAGTCAGAAGACAGCGAACAAGGCAAAGCTATTCCTTTGAAAGAATCTGCTCCAGAAAAAGGAGACAATGGTAAACAGGAAATTGGGCAGGAGGCAAAAGACAAAAGAGTTGCGTACATAGAGTTTCCTCCTCCACCGCCTTTGGATTCTGATTCCTCACAGCCTGAGAAAAAAGGGTCGACTCCTTCCTCAGAGGCTGAGACTGAAATGATGGAAGTAAATCTCCAAGAGGAGCATGATAAACATCTTCTTGCCGAACCTATAATAAGAGTCCAGCCTCCATCTCCTGTGCCCCCAGGAGCTAATGATAGTGATTCAAGTGAGGATGAATCTGTCTTCAAACCTATTCCAATAAAGAAATATACCTTTAAGATTGACGAGGACAAAGATTTGACGCAAAGCCCATCAAAAAAACATGACAAGAATGGGAATGATAAAGATCCAGGTTCAAATGGTAATGGAAAAGCAGAAGATTATGATTATGAACAAAACGGCAATGATCAGTCCATCACAGACTGCTCAATAGCGACAACTGCAGAGTTCTCTCATGACACCGACGCCACTGAGATTGACTCTCTGGATGGATACGAACTTCAAGATGAGGATGACGGCTTGAGTGAACCTATTGTCAAACCTTTTGGATTTCCCAATGAAAACAGAAAGGATCTTTGGGCACCAGATAATATGACTAGACCAAGTGACCGTTGCCAAAGTAAACTTGAAGTAATTCAAGAAGAATCACCAGCTGAGGACTTCAAAAAGACCAAAGCTAAGACAGACGCCTCAAACAGAAAGAATGGAAAGGACAGTGAAAAGGATGGAAAACAATCTGACCAAGGATTGTCAGACACTTACTTTAGTTACAAGCTAGATGAGGAGTTTAATACTCCATTTAAAACTGTTGCAACAAAAGGCTTTGATCCTTGGTCAAGCAAGGGAGGAGAAGATGAAGTAGTGGACGCTAGAATTAAAGACGATGAGCCCAAGCCGTTTGGGCTAGCAGTAGATGACAGGTCTACAGCAACAACCCCTGACACAACTCCTGCAAGAACTCCAACTGACGAAAGCACACCAACTAGCGAGCCAAACCCTTTCCCCTTCCACGAAGGGAAGATGTTTGAGATGACCCGCAGTGGTGCGATTGACATGAGCAAGCGGGATTTTGTTGAAGAGAGGCTGCAATTTTTTCAGATCGGTGAGCATACATTAGGAGGGAGGATAGGGGATGGGGTCAGAAAACCAAATGTAGTCACCTCAAATCCACAGATAGTTCAGAGAGCACAAGTTAAGATGGAGGACAACACGGTTATGTCATACAATATCATTCAGATATGCACTGACCACTCTGACACATCTCATGACATGGAGCCTCCCCCCTATTCAGAAGTCAGTTCTTTATGTTCTTCTTTTAAGATAGGACTCAAATCTTCCAACATTGACAGGAGGGATTTTGTTTGTGTAGACTGGGATAGTTCTCAAGGTCAAACACCAGAGACTGCACATCAAGTAGGACCAGAAACCTATAGAACAAGCAAGTACAATCAAAGGACAGACTCATCGAGGACAGAGCCACAAACATACCTCCAGACAACTTCCAGTAATTCCAGAAACTGCAGTAATAATGATAATCTTGAGGCCTTAAATGCTGGAACACAGTGCTTGCTACAAACCGAACAGCTGTTAATGTCTGATCTTTGCTTAGTTCAAGTAATAAACCCAAGTGAAGATTCAGTCAGAAAGGACACTGGTACTTTCAGGGATGGCAGTACAGAGAATAATAATGACGTAGTCTCCCAATGCATGAACATTACAAGAAAGCCACCAAAGTCTAGGTTGCCAGTGAGAGCACCTCTGGTGTGTAAAAAAGATCTAACATCTTTGAGACCAGTTCAAAAGATTAGACCAGTAGCCAGGAATCGATTAGATCCATTCCCAGATGTGAAGCCTAAATCTAGAATCCCAATGATGAAGGTCAAAACTCTTAGTTCCTCACCAGTGGGGAAATGTAGGACCACCACAGTGGCCAAACAGATAGGTAAAGCACAGCCAACCAAACCGATAACCATCAACAAAAGATCAAAAACTGTTCCAGTTAGTAGATCAGGCAATAAACGTGAGGTTGGCAAAAGTTCTAGTAGTCAGTCAAAACCTAGTAGTGCAGTAAAGCTTGTGGACTGCCTTTCCAGTGAAAAGAAAAAGATGCAGGCACATGATAAGGATGAAGAAAGCAGCACATCAAGGAACACATCTTTATCAGAAGCATCGCAACCATCCAGTACATCCAGGTCTGCTAGAGACGTGAGATCACAGGTTGAGCAGTCCGGCAGAGACAGGAGGAGGAGGAGTAGGAGGACTGATGGAGGTGAAGGCAGTCAGGGTGCTGGGCCTCAAGTGGCCCCCGGCGTGGAGATCGAGCCTAGTTTGTAAAACTTTCCACTTGTATGATCTTAGTTGCATGAGCCGTTGTGATTGCCTGTGGTGTGACCTGACTGTAGATGTCATCTCTGTCATTTGTCATTTTCTCTCTCTTTGTGTACTTGTGTACTGGTCTCCAAACCTGTTTTCAGATCTCTTTCTATGGATAGTCAGTTTTACTGTAGCATGCCAGTGTGAGTGGGTTGCTGGCCATTTTTATTGGTTCCTAGTTCTCGTAAGGTGCTAAGCAAGCCTGTAGATCTCGTGAGCCCACGCAGACACAGTCCTAGCACAGCATCGAAGATGCCGCATGTTCAGTTTCATTTGATACTGTGAATTCACATTTGACCCTATGCTGTAGCTGTAGAGACATTTGAATTGTCTTCTTTGTGATTCATTTGTTGTGTTTCAGGTAAGATTATACTATCAGAAGGTTTAAACATTTCCAACTAGATTGATTAGATGCATTCTTCACAAATCTAACCAATTAAAAACCACTAACAAGTTAATTGATTATATCAAAATATTTTTGCAACTCTTTTCTGATCAACATTTCCTAACCTACTATTTGGATATGGACACAGACAAACATCAGATGGATTTAGAGGCTTTTGCATCTGAACTCTTCATATGCAGAAATCTCCCCCAAAACTTTTAATTACCTTTACTTGATCAGAAAAGGGTATTCAGATTTATTACTTTTCTAACTGAATATGATCTTCTCTGAAAATGATGTTTTTGAAGGTTTTAATGACCTTCCATCTTCTGCTCTCAGGCCCTCAGAGCCCCTGTGAAAGAACAGATGTACGTATGGCTATTGTGGCGGATCATCTTGGCCTGAGCTGGACTGGTAAGAAATGACACCACCTAGAGGACAAAGTTTTGCATTACACCTTAGCACAAATATTCCCTATATGTTTATATCTCTGTAATGATGTAATCTGTGAAAATAACGTGTCAAATTTTTACCCCAAAATGCTGCTTTTTAGTATTACTGTTGTTATGCACATATGGCTTTGCCTTATTTGTTGTTGTTGTTTCTCAAAGCATCGATGGTGCTGTGATCAGTAGGGTGTGCCATCTGCAGTCACTGCAGTACTGCACACATGTGTACGGGGGAGTGGTAAAGACAGAGGAGTCGTTAATCTATTTTTAATGTATTGCAGAGCTGGCCAGGGAAATGGAATTTTCGGTTGATGAGATAAATCAAATCCGTGTGGAAAACCCCAACTCATTGACAGCTCAGAGTTTCATGCTTTTAAAGAAATGGGTTAGCCGAGATGGTAAAAACGCTACAAGTAAGTGTGCCTTTGGACTACACATTTTCTGAATAAGGGTAAAATCATACAGAGAGGAGAAAGGTGGGTGGGGTTTGGGCAGGGGCAGACTTCTCAGCCATTGTATGAGAAATTATGTTGTTTATAATTTTTAAAGACATCATTTATTGTTCAGCTAATATGTTCAATCTTTATATTTTTTCTTATAGCGGATGCCTTATCTGCAGTCCTGTCTAAGATCAATCGGTTGGATATTGTGACATTGCTGGAAGGGCCGATATTTGACTATGGTAACATTTCAGGCACAAGATGTTTTGCAGATGATAGCGCAGTGTCCCAGGAGCAGGCTGATGGTAAAGTTTAGCCCCATCTACCTGAACTCTACTTTTCTATGTCTCTTACAAATCTGTAGATTCATAGAACCATCGTGGCAAAACACTTATTGCTCTAAATTCAAACCCAGTATAAACTTAAACTCAAGTTTAAGTTTAAATCTCAATCTTTTCTAATCAGTTAAATTCGCCAGTTAACAACACTGCTCTTTCCCAGCCTGGTGTTGGACCAGTCAGGGATCAGTGTGATCATATATATATATATATTGAATTATTATGATTGTATGTTTGTATGAAAGCATTAGAGCATGCATCTCTGTAGTATATAACATACAGTATGCTAATGCTGAATCAAAACTTAACCCCATCTTAATAATAGTGGAAATTACACTACATTTACATGGAGCAACAATTGGGATCCATAAGTTAAAAAAAAAAACATTGGTTTTCACCAACGACTATGTATAAACCTTTCAGACTTTTGAGATTATTAACTGATGATACATGCTTTGGAAAAGACAATCTGATGGGTTTAAGATTTGGCTCAAACTGTATTAAAATAAATATTATGTTTATGTGTATACAAAGTATACTCTCCAAAGTGTACCAACTACTCTAGCTATTAGCAATGGCAATAGTGCTCTACTGTTTTCTCACTATACTTTCTGATCCTTTCTGAGATATTGAACATACATGAAAACATAATAATAGTATCCAACCTGCTTTTACAGCATGATTGCCCTATGTCTCTCTCTGTGTAGCGCTAACAGTAATTCAGTAGTTTGGAAGCAATATCGATAGCATGGCTCTGGCTACTATGGAATGTCTGCTTGCTGTCAAGCTGCCTGATCCTCCAGTATCCCAGAATCCTCTGAACCTTCCTGATAGAGTGCTTCTGCTGCAAATCCAGACCAGCTGCTTCTCCACTGCCTACCAACTTCTTTCATAGCAACACTTTTGCCTCATTTCAAAGCACAGTGGGGCAGCACTGTTTAGCATAGTTGCTAGCTCTTGCTACAGCTCTTCACTCATGCTATGGTAACTCGCTCTGTTATTAACACTGCATTCTTATCTTCATATAACAACCTCATCCTGATAAGTCTCATTATATAATATCTTCAATATCTTGTCTTGCTCCATTTTTATGTAACCTGGTGTCCATGACAGTTTCTACTACCCCTACTTCATCTACATCATTTGTATCTCCTATCCCTAAATTGTTGACCAAGCAGTCTCAGTCTGTTTCCTTTTCCTCATCATCATCACCCATCTTCCTCCATTTACGTCAGGACCCCACTGTTCCTGAACTTTATATTTAGTGTTACAATTACCTGCCTTTGAAAATTACATGGTGAACTACACTATCAGATATCTATAACCATACTAATTATACTATATTTTACATACCTTAATGGTATACAGTATTTGTAATGGAGTATTCTGGGTTAACGTACTTGCCATCGATCATCTCTTGGTATCCTTTCAACTGCCAAAAAAAAAAGACTTTTCCTTCATGTGTGAAATAAAACCTGATTAATCCACCTACAATGGGAGTGCCAGAAGGGACAAGTGTGCCAGAAGGTTTTAAAGCTGAAATATAAAGCTTGTATTTTTGCTAAAGAACTTGAATTTAGTGAAAATGTTTGTGATTGGGACTACTCTAAAATCTGCAAATAACCCAGAATATTCCTTTAAAGCCATAAAGTTAAAGCTTATTAAATTTAGAATGCCACCCTAACATCAACATGATCCTCCATGGCATTTTCAAAGGCCTCTGTCATAACATCTGTTGTTGTGGTGTGGTGCACTAGTGGTGTTCGCCTCCATCTCACTGTGTTGTATCACTCAGGTTACCACAACATTGATCTGGAGCTCAAGAGTCCCTCAGAGCTGACCTATGAGCCCCCTACCCCTCTGCGCCAGGATGATTTCTTTGGCATGGACGGTAGGCTAAAGTTCCCCTCTAGTTCCCCTGTTAGACCCAGTGAACTGTCCTTGCCAACCACTAGTGGCCCAGTATCTGCAGATACCAAGCCGCCTACCGTTATGGCGGAGGACACCACTATTGGAGGCCGAGAGTCTGTGGGCCAAGAGGATGGGTCAGCTGAAGATGACTTTGGTGTCAGCAAAGAATCAGCAGCCCCCTCAGAACAACATGCCAGTGAGGGAACTTCAAAAGAAGATGTCTTCCCGAGAAGTCCAGAAACGGAGCAGAAGGAACCTAAGCTTCTCGTTTGTGAAGCCAGCGAAGCTGCTGGAGACAGTGGCAAGTCTGGGTTTGACGAAGAAGATGAAGAGATGACCCAAGAGAAGATAAAGTCTCTCTTGGAGAGCATTAAGCTGGAGGAAGGCTCAGAGGATGAGGAGATGACTGAGGAGAGGCTGCAAGCGATCCTCTCTCAAGTGCAGCTGGTAGAAAAAGACATGTCTTCAATTTCAGGTCTGCAGAGTGAGACATCCGGTGCCAATGGGAAGACGGCAACTTCTGGCCAAGGACTGGATACTGAAACGCAAGGGCAAAGAGAGTCCAGGTAAGAACAGTGACCTTACCCACAAACTGTAGGCCTATTCTTATTCTGCAAGCTCAGCAGGTTAGGAATCAATCAAGTAATGTATTTCAAACTTGGATGCCTCCACAGCCAAGAACTAATGTCCTCAACACCTGGAGTGCAAACTGAGAAGCAAAATGGGGAACATCCAGAGCTCCAAGCTCGCCTGTCACCAGACGCCACTGAGTCTTCCAGCAAACCGAAAGGCAAAGTGAGCAGTGAGGCTCTAGAGGACAGAGGACCAAACAACAGGGAGGAGGACATTTCTGAGCCTAAAGTGCAGGTACAATTTTCGTTGAGAGACCCTAAAAACGAACATCAATCAGATTTTCTAAAATAGATTAAGTTTTTAACCAAGTATGTATTCAAATGGCTCAGGGGGTTTTGATCTTCTCCCTTGTTCAGAACTAAGTTCACTGTCCAGGTGGTCAGCCATCTCTTTTGGGCTCTTCTTTTGTGAAAAGGGGCTATCGCACCGGAGGCAACTTTTTATAGTTCCTAGAACTATTGTTGGAAGTTCCCGCTTTTTGGCATGTTCCCACCGCAGGAAATAGGAACGTATTTAGTTCTAGGAACTCTGTTTGCCCTGTTGAAAAAAACTGTATATGCTGATTATGTAAGTTTTGAAGCATGGTCCTTAGCTGGTCATGTGCTGGTTCTAAACAACTAGTTCCTGCTCAGGACCAGCACATATGACCAGCTTAAGCCAGCTCATGACCAGTTTTTTCAACAGGGTGGGGGGAACTAAATTAGCTTCTATTTCAGAGTAGGTCTAAAAGAATTGTATAGGAACTACCAGTGACTTAAATGTATGGTGATTGTCCAAACACATATGAAACACCAGCTACCCAGCATTTTTAAAAAGCTGCGTAAAAATATTTACTCCACAACTATGAAAAACAGCGATAACGACATTTACAGTACCTGTTGTCTGCAGCATTGTTCTTTTCTCAGCCTCAATGATATGTAACACTGAAAGTTGTCATAAGAGATTTAGTCAGATTTTCATGCTCTTTCAGTCGCGTAAATTGTGTGTTTACATTCTCCGTTATCATGAATCCCACGACACACAACATAACAGCTCCAATCACGGCAACCTCTATTCACTGTTGTTGACGTTTGTAAATGCCGCGAAATAAAGACGTCGTTGTCGGCTGCTTCAGAGTTCCTACTGCTGGTGCGAATGGACCCAAGGGGGAAACAGGATCTCTAGAAACCACCATGCTGGCTAATTCCTTAAAACTAAGTTCTTAGAACTATGCGGTGAGAAAGCCCATGAAGTTCCACTGCACTAAAACTTTCGCACAATATTAATTTACACTGTAAGAAAACAAAAAAACACAATTTGTTGAGTCAACTTAAAATAATTTGTTACCCTGCTGCCAGTCAACTAAGTTTACAAATCAACAAATAAGTTTAGTCAACCTAAAATGTTAAGTTGTACTAAGTGACAACTTAAATATTTGAGTTTACTGTTTGTTAAACTTAAAAGCTGGGCTTGTTACCCAGCTGCCTTAAAATTTTAAGTTGAATCAACTCAAATATCTAAGCTGTCACTTAGTACAACTTAACATTTCAAGTCGACTAAGCTTTTTTTAGTTGACTGAACTTACATTTTTAAGGCAGCCAGGTAACAAATTATTTTTAATTTCACTCAACAGTGTACTGCAAATGCAATCATGCAATCAAGTCTTCTCCAGTCTCAAGCTACAACAAAGATTAGCAATAAGCAAATTGAATATTAACAAAATAACATATGTATTGTATTTAATCTTTGAATGCATCATACCTCAGCAGATGACAAGGTAGCTTTTTGTATAGCAATCTAAGCTTTAGATTAATTTAAATTGCGAATGTAAACATGATAACCATTATCAACATGGGGTCACCATCAGTGCTTGAGCACAGTGAAAATTTCTGACTTGAAGAAGATTAGTTGAAGGTCTGAAGCACTTCATATGAGTTTGATGGCTCATGCACTGCTGTAATGTGCTGACCTGACTCTAGCAGGAAGCTCACAGAGATAACGAATCCAGCTCTGATGAGGAAGAAACTGTCACCACCAGAGTGTATCGGCGAAGAGTGATTCTAAAGGTACTATGAGTGGTACTCTTGTAGATTTGGGCCGGTTTGTGTGCTAGTGATGTTGGGTGTGCTTTAGTTTGTGTGCAAAGAAGGAATGAAGTAGCACACTCCCACTTTTCATAAAGAAGTTGCTGTGATTTCTGAAGTGTTTTTTTTGGCGTGATCTGTTTTACTGCTTTCATCTTTTAATTTTATGCTCCTCTATTCTTTTCTCTTTCCCCTATCTTTGATTAATTAAAGATGCTTGCTATAGTTAGCAGCGCTACTAATACTTCATGTTAGCATTACATTTTGCTACATAATGAAACCTCATTTTGTGCGTCTGGATTTTACAGATTTTGTTTTGATTGAACCAAATTTTACAAACACTGACTATTTAAAAACTGACTACTACTATATATTAGTAAAAATCAAAAGTCAATAATTACTGGATTAATTTAAAGAGTTGCTTTTGGCATGTCATTTGCAAGATGTAGAAGTCATTCAGCTCATGCTGTTTTCTTTTTTCCCCATTGTGTTGGATTGACCAATTCATTTATATGTTTGTTTGAATGACTAAATGCATCCAGCTGTTGCCATCAGCATGTTTGGCTTGAAACTTTCCCTCAAACCAAAAAAAAAACATCTGATGAAAGCTCTCATTATTTTTCTTTTTTGGTCAAATTAAATTGGAATTTCAAGTTACTACATGTCCTGACAAATCATGTGTGTGTGTGTGATCAAAGCTTTAAGTAAAAAAGTAAAAGTAAAAAATCTGTAATGTCTCATCATGCATCCTAACTCTGTAGGGTGATCAGGCTAAAAACATCCCTGTTGAGACTGTGACAGAGGAGCAGTACACAGATGAAGATGGAAACATAGTCACCAGAAAAGTAATGTCCATGCCCACCCCGAGCACATCTTTTCCCTTCCCTTCAGCCCCTGGTGTGCGTATAAACCAATGCCATGAGACGTGACTTTACCCCCTTCTCTTAGGTCATCCGGAAAGTGATCCGTCGCACAGCTGGTGTGGAGGATAAAGGCAGGAGAAAGCGTGGAAAACATTCCCGGCAGGCCAATAGGGCCGACCAGGAGGAAGAAGGGGGCCCCGGGCCCCATAGAGTGCACACTGAGGTTGGATTCGTGTGCTGTGCTAATGCTAGTGCTAGTGTGGGCCTGCAGTGTGCACAGCGTTTTAGAACAGCCTGCTGTATTCAAAATGTAACCCCAGTTCTGATTTTGGTTTGAAGTGGCTTTATTAATGAAAAACCGAGTGAACATCTGTGAACTGATATGTGTTCCCTCTAGCCGTGTGGCCGCAAACTTTTGTTCTTTTCACACAGAACAAAAAAAAACATTTAGAGCTGAAAGCAGACTCTAAAAATGTGTGGGAAAAGCTTGAATTAGCTAAACTGTTACAACTGGAATCCATTCGGATGTCCATTGATTTTCCGTATGGGAACTGAAGCTATGCTGATTTAATTTAAGCTGCATCCTGCAACAAATTAAACTGAAAAATGATTTTAAAATGTGTTTTTTACCCATGAGCATAACTTAATTTTCTCATAATCTCAGAAAAATACAATGTATCTTGACAAACTTAGAATTCCTTCAGTGACACTGACTGCACAGAAGGTGTTTCTGCTGATGTGGTTAAAAGGTCTAATAAATTGGTTTTGAAAAAATAGTGAACTTTGGTCTCACTAATTAAATGCTTTTTTCATTTATAGCAATTTCCATGTGTTTCCATGGACGGGCATTGGGAATAATATTCCTATAGATGCAGTGATGTATAACAGATCTTTTAGAGTCATCTCTAACTTTAAGCTTTTGTTGTTTCAGGCTGGAGATGAAGGGAATGGCATAAAGAAGGAAGGAAGACAACGGGAGAAAATGGGTCAATCGTAACAGTTGTGCTCTTTTTGGTAAGTCCATAGGCATAAAACCAGGATCAGTGGAAGTCAGGGGGTAAAAAGCAGAGCAGAGTGGAATCCTGCCAGTTCAGGCAGTAGCTTTTGTGTATAGTCATCAACACAATAGTCAAGGGAGAAATGTGCTTTGTAACAGCACTTTTTCCAGTAAAGTTGAAATGCACCCGACTGATGACATGCAGACGCAGCAAATTAGTCCATGCAATTGTTCTTTTACTCATGCCGTTTTGTCCATACCAGGACAAAATATTTTGAAGGGTCATTTGGGTCTTGCATTGTGAACCTACACAATGAATGGACATCTAAAGTCAACATGAAAACTCGTTTTGCTTAAATAATGACACGTTTTTTTGCTTAGATTTAATGTGACCATAAATATTTTTTATGTATTTAATGTCATAATATTCTTTGCTGTACACGTCCTAAAATTTTATGCTTATTTCCAGTTTAAAATTAGATTTTGGATCCCAGATTTTCAGTGTGCTCTCAGACTTTGACTCCACTGTTTATCAATTTAAAGGATTAGTTCACTTCCAGAATAAAGAATTTCTGATAATTTACTCACCCCCCATCAAAAATATACTTGGCTTTCTTTCTTCAGTTGAAAAATAAATTAAGGTTTTTGTGGAAAAATTCCAGGATTTCTCTCCGTGTAATGGACTTCATTGGGAGCCAACGGGTTAAAGGTCCAAATTGCAGCTTCAAAGGGTTCTACACAATCCCAGCCAAGGTATAAGGGTCTTAACTAGTGAAAAAATCATCCATTTTCTAAAAAAAAAATACAAATTTATACACTTTTTAACCACAAATCACCTTGCACTAGCTCTGCGATGCACGTTCATGACTTAACGCATTACGTAATCACTTTGGAAAGGTCACACGTGGTTAGTTCGTCTGCGTACTTTGGTTCAAAAAGGTAGGGTAGGGTGATAAAGTCCATCTAATTTTCTCTTTCAACTTTCAATTCGTCCAACATCGTTGTTTTACCTTTTTTAGTAAAGAGCATTTGACTTTTTTTGAACATTGGCACTTCCAACTCCGTCATGTGTAACCTTTCCAACATGTCTACGTAATGACAAGCATTTGTGGTAAAAAGGTATAAAAATTTACTTTTTTTTTTTTTTAGAAAATTACTTGTTTTTTAAATTAGTCTTCCCATTAACGCCATTATATTGTTCATTCAGACTGATTCTAGAACACGGAACACGAGGCAGGATTTATCACATGAACTGATCATATTTGAACATAAGTCATATCCAATCATATCGCAATGGAGGCATTGCCTCCTTTCATGTGACTTTCCTCCATCCATTCTCAATTACCCCCCACTAAACTCACTACACGCTTTAGCGAGTCTATTAAATCTTAATGGGCTCAGTGGAGGCACGGAGTCCCACGTTAAAAAAAGAAAATACGATTACGAGATTAAAGTCGAAAAATTTCAAAAATAAAGTTGAAATTAAGAGAATAAAGTTGAAATATAACGAGAATAAAGTTAAAACATGACGAGAATAAAGTCGAAACAACAAGAAAAAAATTGAAACATTACAAGAATAAAGTCAAAGTATTTTGAGAATAAGGTAGAAAGTACGAGAATAAAGTTGAAATATTGCAAGAATAAAGTCGAAATATTTTGAGAATAAAGTCAAAATTATGAGAATAAAGTCGAAATATTACAAGATAAAGTCAAAACATTATGAGAATAAAGTAAAAAAATTTTGAGATAAAGTCGAAATTATGAGAATAAAGTCGAAATATTACGAGAATAAAGTCGAAATTACAATAATATAGTAGAAATGTTTCAAGAATAAAGTCAAAAAAAGTCGAATTATTTTGAGAATAAAGTAAAAAATTACGAGAATAAAGTCAAAATATTACAAGATAAAGTCGAAACATTGCGAGAATAAAGTTGAAAAATTTTGAGCACAAAGTTGAAATATTACGAGAATATAGTAGAAATATTAGGAGAATAAAGTCGAAAAAAAATTAGAATAAAGTCGAAATATTGTGAGAAAGTCTAAATTATGATAATATAGTAGAAATATTTCAAGAATAAAGTAAAAAAATCTTGAATAAAATTGAAATTACAAGAATAAAGTTGAAATATTGCGAGAATAAAGTCGAAATATTTTGAGAATAAAGTCCAAATTACGAGAATAAAGTCAAAATATTACAAGTCGAAAAATGTTGAGCATAAAGTTGAAATATTATGAGAATATAGTAGAAATACTAAGAGAATAAAGTCGAAAAAAAATTTTAGAATAAAGTCGAAAAATTTTGAGATAAAGTCAAAATTACGAGAATAAAGTCAGAAAATTTTGAGAATAAAGTCGAAATTACGAGACTAAAGTCAAAATATTACGAGAATAAAGCTGAAATATTATGATAATAAAGTCAAAGCATTACAAGAATAAAGTTGAAAAAATGTGAGAATAAAGTCAAAATTATAAGAATGAAATCGAAATGTTTCGAGAATTAAGTCGAATTTCGCTAGATAAGCGAGATTATTCCTTGGCTGGGATTGTTTAGAGCCCTTTGAAGCTGCAGCGAAACTGCAGTTTGGACCTTCAACCTCTTGGCTCCCATTGAAGTCCACTATATGGAGAAAAATCCTGGAATGTTTTCCTCAAACACCTTAATTTCTTTTCAGCTGAAGAAAGAAAGACATGAACATCTTGGATGACATGGGGGTGTGTAAATTATCAGAAAATTTCTATTCTAGAGTGAACCAATCCCTTAAAAGCTATGCTATGTTCTTACATGAATAAAATAAGTTGATATATTCCTGTATGTCACTGTGTTTCAGATCTGAAAGTGTTTCAAAACCATTTTCCTACGAGGAGGATCACTGGAAACGCGCAGGAGGTCAGGGGATGAAGATCGTGTGTCTGCAGCTTTCATAAAAACAAATGGTTTTCAGTCAGACGACTTTTGATTTCGCATGAGCATGAAAAAAACTTGTTTCTGTCAATAACACGGAACGGCTAGAGAGGACTTTGTTGGTGCAGCGTTTCGATCGACTGGGGGCGTCCCTATGCGAGACGCTCCACGGCAGCGCCCAAGCACTTCCGTGACCAAAGAGGCCACGAAACATACTGCAGATTGACAGAAAAGGAGGGACTCGTTTGAATCACCTTCTACACTCGCCTTACATTTTTTTCCTCTCGGACCCATAATGTCGGGGTGTATAATGCTGTTGGAGCTTGTGATGTACATAAATTACACTGTATAAATTTGAAAGTGGCTCACGATATTGTTAATGCACTGGCAAGTGTGTAGGAATGAACTACCAATTCTGATTCCAATTTTAAGGGAACGCTTCGGTGTAACTTCACATGCACTTGTATACTTATTAGCAAGAAAAATGTTTGTAAATGAAAAAAAAAGCCAGCTTGATTTTAACAACGGATGTTTCTTTCAAACCTACTGCGGTTTTCGGTGGTACGAACATTGGAGCCGTTGTAGTCCTGTTCAAAGACTTCTTCAGAGTACTAATATTTTCATGCATGTGATTCACTTTATTTTGATTTTTCTAAACAGCATAACAAAAGAGAAGGGGAAATGCTGTTCTGTATGTATACACTCACAGCCTTGCTAATGCTCACGTTTTTTTTAGAAAGAATACAGCTTCACTAAAATACACTGTGTCCCATCACATCACAGCGGCGGGTTCCCTATGCAGTTACAGATACAGATGAAATCCGAACGATCACCGGTATGCATCACGTTGATTGACGCGATGCACTTTTAACTGTTCTCATGTGTATTGGCTCTAAGATGTAGAAGTCTTTCTGTCAACCTGTCATTTGTAATCATTCTAGCAGTGTATTACTACTTTTTAAGGCTGCTGTGGTTTTGGGGGAAATTTTACTTTGATTTTGGTGCATTGAGAAATCACCCAAGCATTCATGGATGATAGATCTGGTAACAAACATATGTATGGAAAAAAACAAAACAAACATACACTGGATGATCAAATTAATTATTTAAGCTTATAATAAATTGTGTTCAAACCCTCACTGTGTTTTCTTTCTTGTTCAACATTAATCTTTGGAACATTTAAGGGGGGAAAAAAAGTCATGTCCAGGACATATTCAAAAGAAATAAATATTAATATTTCAATATTTATTTGTTGGATTGTGACATTATTTTAATTCACATTTAAGCACATTTTCCTCACTGTATAACTGAGTAATAAAAATTGTAGCCCTGTCATTAAGTGTACATAGAATTGTGCTTTACAAATATACATTAAATGTTGGTTACACTTTATTTTGATAGTCCACTTTATACACTCTACTAACTATAAGTAACTTTGCAACTAAATGTTAACTAATTCTCATTCATTTGCAACTACATGTCTACTAACTCTCAGAGCAGACTGTCAGGTTAGGTTTAGGGTTAGTAGAATAAGTTGACATATACTTGCAAAGTTTAGAAGAGCGTTAGAAGATATTAAGTAGACAGTCTACTAATACTCTAATGACTAGTTGACAGGCAGTTGCGAAGTTACTTACTGTTAGTAGAATGTCTAAAGTGGACTATCTAATAAGTGTTACCTAAATGTTAATTTACTGTACCTGTTTTTTTTTCCCTTTACAGTAGATACCCAGAATATGGGGAAGTGTGGTTAAAATGTTCTTGATTGCCATAAAATGTCACTTCCTAATTGTCTTAAAACAACTGAATGTTCTTAAAGTAGTCTTCACTTTTTTGACACTACCAGTCAAAAGTTTTTGAACAGTAAGATTTTTAGTTTTTTAAAGAATCCTCTTCTGCTCACCAAGCCTGCATTTATTTGATCCGAAGTACAGTAAAAACAGTAAAATTTAGAAATATTTTTACGATTAAAAATGTTTTCTATTTTAATATTTTAAAATGTAATTTATTCGTGTAATTTCAAAGCTGAATGTTTAGCATCATTACTCTGGTCACATGATCCTTCAGAAATCATTCTAATATTCTGATTTATCTGAAATAGAAATCTTTTGTAACATTATAAATGTCTTTATCATCACTTTTGATCAATTTAAAGCATCCTTGCTAAATAAAAGTATTAATTTCTATAATAAAAATGATACTGACTCCAAGCCTTTGAATGGTATAATGTATAATGTTATAAAAGCTTTTTATTTCAGATAAATGTTCATCTTTGGATTTTTCTATTCATCAAATAATCCTGAAAAAAATGTACTCAACTGTTTTAAATGTTGATAATAATAATAATAATATTATTATTATATGTTTCTTGAACAGCAAAATCAGCATATTAGAATGATTTCTGAAGGATCATGTGACACTGAAGACCGGAGTAATGATGCTGAAAATTTAGAATTATTTTAGAATTTTACCTTTACCTACTTTGTATATATATATATATATATATATATATATATATATATATATATATATATATATATATATATATATATATATATATATAAAGCTAAACTTTATATACTTTAAACTATACCTATATATACTTTTTTGAGGTAAAATTCACAAATTACTAATGAACCAGTATATATAGAGAAAGGCTTATATTGTATCATGCTTGAAGCAGACACACTCAAGCTTCCTTTTCCATATTTATGAGCTCTTACATCTTAATTAAAGCCTAATTTAAATAATCATATTAAAGTCATCATGTAAGGTAATTATATAAAAGGTAATCATACAAAACAATCAGGTCTCTTCAGATGAACCTCTGTATTCACTTGGATGGAATACTTTTACGGTCTCTTGATGAACTTTTTGAGGTTTGAACATTTTGGTTGTGTGGACTTTAAATGTAAGCACAAAAATGATGAGAGAATATTAAAAATATCTTGTTCTCAAAAGATAAACAAGTTGGAATGACAAGATGAGAGTGAGTGACAGGAGTTTTGGATTAACTAACCCATGTTATCTAGCTAAACATGTAAACGAGTTATATCTTTTATCAGACAAGAATTAAATAAATTTAAAACATACCAAAAACAGGCCCTGGCGTCCAGCTTCCTTTGGCCCAACTATCCAATCTGTAAAATGCAGGTAAGTTACAGGTAGATAAATTACAAATTGTCCTGTATTTGAATAAATAATTAAACTCATACATACCTGATATAGCCTACAAACAGACATGTGCCACAGAAATCTTTATAAATATATATTTTTAAAACTGACTAATCCAGTAACCAAATACCATTGTGATTGGTCTATTCATATCAGCGCTGAGAAAATTAACATCTACTACATGATGGCTAGCACACTATCTGTGTGCTGGTTCAGAAAAACGCTTAAGCAATAATTTACACCTTTATAATGATATTTTGAATTCGAAACATAGTAAGGACTTTAAACGGCAGAATTATTCTGGAGCCCCATCGTGCCTCAAAGTCCCGCCCATTTCCAGAGTGAATCGTTTGAACGAACCGATTCGCTCAGATGAATCGAATCACTAGAGGTCGCTGTAGCGACTCACATCCTCCAGCAGTATTTCATTCCTCATGCTCTCATTGACTCATACTGATGCTCAATGATGGCGGATAGTGCGAGTGAGAGCGACACGGACGGAGCCACCCCTCAGTGCTCCTCATCCTCGTCCTCCTCCATCCTCATCTCTTCGTTCCGTCTAGAGGAGTTGTCGAACCGCCTGGCTTCTTTACAGCAAGAGAATAAAGTGCTGAAGATCGAGCTCGAGACGTTTAAACTCAAGTGTAAAGCTCTGCAGGAGGAGAACAGAGACTTGCGCAAAGCCAGTGTCACCATAGTGAGTCATTCACAAATGTTTTTACAGTGAATACTTATTTACCTGATTGAATCTGAAAGCTAATATTAAAGAGTTCAACCATTTCATGTGTTATTAAACATATTTACAGTAACTGTTACAATACATTTACGGTTCACTGAAGCTAATGTGCTAATGATTAGCTTTTATTGTCTCTTATTTTCCGTTACGTCTTGTTAATTAAAAAAAAGAAAAAATACTAAACAAGCACCTTTTTGTCCCCTTTTAGTGACTCTGTTGAAGTTTTGGTTGTGTTTAGAGTCTAGGAAACTGTCAGTGAAATTTTAATACTAGCATGAGAGCATGAGCTAGCAGCACAATAATTAGTTAATTTGGGATAAGAATTATTCTGGGAATATCAGCTTTATTTTGATACAGTATACAACTCGTCCTTAGTTGAGTAAACTAAATCAGTATCTTTATAAATAGTTAACAGAGCTAGTATGAAAACTTGGTATTTTTAATTGACATTACAGTTAAGTACAGTAGCATGTGCCAAATGTTCACGATCATTACAACTCCTGTAATATGTTGAAAGGTAGCTAGCTTTGGTTAGTAAGTGATTATTCTGTGGGTACGTTATGAGTCATCTGGCCTCTTGACTATTAATATGTAGTAGTACAGTTCACCCCTGTAAAGCTTGACATAAATAATAGTTTGGATCATATTACCTGATATATCAGAATTTGTGGCTCATATATGAATGTAGAGGTTTAGAAAGAAAAAAAAATGCCTTAATTTTATTCAGAAGGCCAAGCTAATCAGAAATATTCAAATTGATGTTATAGCTTATATTTTTATGGACAAAAAGTAAGATGAAATTCTGATACCTTGATACATTTGAGATCTATAACAGTATAGCAGACTGCTTGTAATACATATAAATCTTGCAATACATATAAATGTCATATTTTTCATTCTGTATATCCATATTAATTTTATTATTAATTTATTATCAATTGTGGGGGCAAAACATACATTGCAATCCAGTGCAATGGTGATTGAGCGATGAATGTGATGTATCATATTTGATACATGCATTTTAACATGACCAAAAAAAAAAAAAAAAAAAAGATTTTTTTGCTAAAAAAATAAAGCCTAAGTTGCTTCAGTCCAGTACATAGTCATCTTGAAATATTACCAACAATATTAAAGTTATTCTTACATTTACTGTATAAGAAATGTTAAAAACCTAACAGCAATAAGACAAATGTAATAGATTGTGTACATTAGTTTTTTTTAGCAAAGTTTTGTTTGTCAATAGTTTAGAGGCCTTAGAAATTCATGTATCAGATATGATACTGTAGACTTTGTAGGGTTAACCAAATCTAGCGTGTTCATTGAGTAGGTAATGCAAATCATCATCTGAATGATGGTTTGATTATGTGAGCATGAAATAATGATGATGTACTTGTGCTACAGTACTATAAAACAGTACAGCACAATCTGTCTTGAGTTGTTTTGGTTGCTTGTTAATATTTGATGATCATCTGACAGCTGACTTCTGTGTTGTCAGGATGTGTTTGTGTTCAATCAGAAGTGAGAAAGCAGCTGGTCTTTGGCTTGATAAGCTTTATTTCACCCCTGCACAGAGTTCTTCATCATCGTGCATTACCTGTTCTCTCAGGGTCTGCAGATGGCTTCTTAATAACACCTATATGTAAAAAAAAAAAATCTTTTCTGTTACACTTTCAGTTCCTTATATGTCACGCACATGGGTTTTGGAGTGCGTTGCGAATTGGTTTCTACAAGCCAGATGAACTTGGCTTGCCTGTATAAATTATAAGTAAATCATTGTCCTGAAATGCCTTTGATTTATCCTCATTCATGATGTTTTCCCAGACCCAGTTTTGCTGCCTCCAACATTTCTTTAAATTGTTGCAGCTGCATTTAGAAACAGACTTCGTGCTTGTAAGGTTTTTGTTCTGCATTCATTAGTCAGGGAGGCCATTTTATGCTTGTTATAAGTCAAACTGATTCTATACTGGTTGTGAAATATCTACAAGAAGTCTTGCTGTATGATTCATCCAGTTCTAGTACCATATGACACTATGAACTCCACTGTCACACAGTTAAGCAATTCTTCATAATATGCTCTTCTGGTAAAAGGTCTTGAGCAAAAATGTGAATCCTTATGTACACAATGCACAAGGTACAATGAAATTTAGAGGGACAACTCTCAGAGAACAAAAAAAAAAGTTATAAGGAATAGTTCACCCAAAAATGAGAATTTATTGAAAATGTACTCACCCTCAGGCCATTCATTATGTGGGTGAGTTTCTTTCTTCATCAGATTTGGAGAAATTTAGAATTATATCACTTGCTCACCAATGGATCCACTGCAGTGAATGGGTGCCGTCAAAATGAGAGTCCAGACAGCTGATAAAACCATCACAATAATCCACAAGTAATCCACACCACTTCAGTCCATCAATTAACATCTTGTGAAGCGAAAAGCTTCATGTTTGTAAAAAAACAAATCCATCATTAAGGTGTTTTAACTTTAAACCATTGCTTGTAGACACAATAACAGTCCATAATCCATAATAATGCTTCCTCCATAATAATGCTGTTGTCCTCTCACATCAAAATCCACCAACATATTTGTTTAGAACTGTTTTAGAGTCTTTTTGCTTGTAAGTAGTGATTGATCTGTGTATATTTTTTCAGAAGACTTTTTAAATGTAATTTAGGATAGAGCATTCATATTTTAGCTGGAAGCAGCAGTTTGAAATTAAAAATAATGCTAAGTTTCTCCAAATCTGTTTTGATGAAGGACCAAACACATCTACATCTTGGGTGGCCTATATTTTCAGCAAATTGTCATTTTGGGTAAACTATTCTTTAAACAAAAAGCTTTTTGTTCACTTGCATGTGTTCATTTGTACTGTTCAAAGTATGCCCATTGTATACGCATGCAAAGTAAAGAAATGTGAGTCAACAATATAAGGTTAATGAAACACAACTACCTGTTACTGATGTATTTTCAGCAGCAGTCAACTAACATCATTGCGCTTTCTAAAATATCTTTTTTTAGCAAGCGAGAGCAGAACAAGAAGAAGAGTTCATCAGTAACACCCTGTTCAAGAAGATTCAGGCCCTGCAGAAAGAGAAAGAAACACTAGCGGTCAACTATGAGAAGGAAGAAGAGTTCCTCACCAATGAGCTATCTCGAAAACTCATGCAAGTAAGTGTTGCATGCTCAGCTGTTGTGTCCAGTGTGTGAATAGGATTTGTTCTTTATGCTGTGCACTGAAGGATGGGCGCTAACATAGTTTACATTTTCTGCTTTAACCAAAGCATTGAGTGTTGCTCAAGAGCAAATTTAGAGCACATGTTAAAGTAAAAGAAGATGGTTTCCACCTTTGTGTTCAAAGTCCTAGTGATAAGTCACTGAGGGGGAGTACAGGAAGTGTTGTTCAAGGTCTGCTCTGTAAGCGGCCTTGACTAAACCTGCTGGGATCATTTAAACACACACACACATAACAGTGTTAAGAGTGATAGATTGCAGTTTCTGAGCTCACCTACCAAGGACAAAGCTTCCTCAAAAAGCCTCTCCCAGTTACACCATACTTTTGAGGTTTATACAGCTTTGCGACAGTGATTCATGCACTTTAAGGGAACTGCTTTAGCAATGCCGTCTTTAAGGAACTTGTTATAGCTTACAGGGTCAGGGGAATTCTGTTTGTCCTCAATTTTTGTGGAACATTAGAGAAAGAGACAGAGATAGAGTGGGGAGCATAGAGCTGGAGAGAAGCATATGGTCACCTGTGGTTATACACATTTCATCACAGATGGGAAAATGTTGAGTCATGGGTTGCAGTTTGTTGGAAATGCAGCTGTAAGCACTCAGACTCATCAAATTCCAGCTATAGTTGGAAATCGGAAAGTGGTTTTATTTGAAAAACCAAAGCTAAATGTTTTTCATGATGTCAGCTCCAATCTTCAGTGTCTCATGATCCCTCAGAAATCATTCTAATATGCTGATTTGGAGCTCAAGAAACATTTGTTATAGGGATGCACGATTGGATTTTTGCCGATACCCGATATGCCAATATTTTTCAATTCATTTTGGTTGAGAGCTGATGCAGATACCAATATACAGTGAGGTCAATAAGTATTTGATCACCCTGTGATTTTGCAAGTTCTCTTACTTAGAAATCATGGAGGGGTCTACGATTTTCAGCATAGGTGCATTTCCACTGTGAGAGACGGAATCTAAAAATAAAAATTCGAAAATCACATTGTATGATTTTTTTTTTAACAATTTATTTGTGAATTACTGTGTCAAATAAGTATTTGATCACTTGCTTATCAGCCAGATTTCTGACCCTCAAAGACCTGTTATTTTGCTTTTAAATAGTCCAGCTACACTCTGCTCATGATTCTAAATTAGTAGCACCTGTTTGAGGTCGTTAGCTGTCATAAAGACACCTGTGCACCCCACAATCAGCCAAAGTCTAAGTAGCAACATGGGCAAAACCAAAGAGCTGTCAAAAGACACGAGACAAAATTGTAGACCTTCACAAAGCTGGAAAGGGCTACGGGGCAATTTCCAAGCAGCTTGGTGAAAAAAGAACAACTGTTGGAGCAATTGTCAGAAAATGGAAGAGGCTAATGATGACTGTCAATGTCCCTCGGACTGGGGCCCCACGGAAGATCTCTCCTCGTGGGGTATCAATGATGCTAAGAATGGTGAAGAATCAGCCCAGAACTACACGGGAGGAGCTGGTCAATGCCGTGAAGAGAGCTGGGACCATCGTTTCCAAGGCTACTATCAGTAATACACTAAGACGTCATGGTTTAAAATCTTGCATCGCACGGAAGTTTCCCCTGCTTAAGTCAGCCATGTCCAGGCCCGTCTGAAGTTTGCCAGGGACCATCTGGATGATCCAGAAGAGTCATGGGAGAAAGTCCTGTGGTCAGATGAGACCAAAGTAGAACTTTTTGGTCTTAACTCCATTCGCTGTGTTTGGAAGAAGAAGAATGATGAGTATCATCCCAATAATACCATACCTACAGTGAAGCATGGGGCTGGAAGCATCATGCTCTGGGGGTGTTTTTCTGCACAGGGGACAGGACGACTGCACTGTTTTAAGGAGAGGATGAACGGGGCCATGTATTGTGACATATTGGGCAAAAACCTCCTTCCCTCAGTCAGAGCATTAAAGATGGGTCGTGGCTGGGTCTTCCAACATGACAATGACCCAAAGCACACAGCCAGGAAAACCAAAGAGTGGCTCCGTAAGAAGCTTATCAAGGTTCTGGAGTGGCCTAGCCAGTCTACAGACCTAAATCCATTAGAAAATCTTTGGAGGGAGCTGAAACTCCGTGTTGCTCAGCGACAGCCCCGAAACCTGACAGATCTAGAGAAGATCTGTATGGAGGAGTGGGCCAAAACCCCTCCTGCAGTGTGTGCAAACCTGGTGAAGAACTACAGTAACCGTTTGACCTCTGTAATTGTTAACAAAGGCTTCTGTACCAAATATTAAAATTTTTTTACTCAAGTGATCAAATACTTATTTGACACAGTAATTCACAAATAAATTGTTAAAAAATCATACAATGTGATTTCCGGATTTTTATTTTTAGATTCTGTCTCTCACAGTGGAAATGCACCTATGCTGAAAATTGTAGACCCCTCCATGATTTCTAAGTAAGAGAACTTGCAAAATCACAGGGTGATCAAATACTTACTGACCTCACTGCATATTCCTTTTGTTTGGAAACAACACCAAGTCTCTCCTGTGTGGAAATTATAAGCAAATTTGTAATTTTGGTTACTTTTTAACAAGAACTTAATGATAACAATGACAGTACATTGAAGCTTTGAAAATATTTATAAATAAACTATATATATTTATCAGTCGCTGCGTTTTATTTTATTTTATTTTATTTTATTTTATTTATTTATTTTTTTAGAAAAATGCAGTATTAACCAAATTTCACATTTGTAGATGGTCTAAAGCAGAGGTTCTCAACCTTTTGAAACTTAAGCCCTGTAAGTATTATTTAACGTGTAAAGCATGTTGCATTTCATTCGTTCTTTGCATTCTTCAAGCATTGGCATACTATCCGCCCTAAATAATATTCAGTACTACTTAGGGCGGATGTTATACGAATTTGGACGCAGGGCGCGTCCGCGTCTCAGCCATGGCACCGTTAAATCAATCAGTGGGACACCTGCGCTTGCTTCTTTTTACAAAGAAGCACATTTCGCGGTTCAGTGTTGGACAGCGCAAGCCTCAGGTCATCGATTTCAATACTTTGTTTTCAAAGCCGTCAATTTTGAAAACCCGGCCTCGCACAGATAAGTTGAGGCGAATGGAAGAAGTAATTTTATGGTGTAATGAACTTATCCTTAAACTTTAAAAATCCTTTCCCCTGCTACTGACGTTCTGAACGTGTCTGCACTGATAGCTGGATAAAAGGCGGTCTAATAAGCTTCGCCTCTCCAGACCGACAGAAAATTGCAGAGGAAGAGGAACGCGAATTTCCGCGCTGGTGGAAACACCACGAGACTTAACTTTTGCTTTCACTTTCGAGACCGGCTCAGAAAGCGTTTAGTGTCTCCGCCAGCAGCAGCAAATCAGCGCAGCTGGAAGAGATCCGCGTTCAAGCGCACACAAGGCTGAAAATGGCACAAAGCACCAGCAAACGTAATTACAATGAATGTGTCGGGGGAAATAAGGAGATATTTGAATTATTTATTAATAAAGCAGTGTTTTCAGTGTTGCAAGGATGAAGTTGCCGATCCTGACTCACCATCTCCTCTCTGGGCGCGCCTTTAGGGAAATGCATCTTTACAGATTACATATTGAAAGAGTTTTTGTGACAGACTATTTGTTTTATTTCGTTAATTAATAATTTCAAGCTTTCTATAGATATATGTATCATGTCTGTGAGGTATGTATTTGCTGAGTTTCGGTTCATTTTTGTGAAGCACTCCTGTTGAGGCAACAGAAAGTGCATCATGTTTGTTTTCTTTATTTAATAAAAGCACCTTTTGCAACGTTTTGTTGATGTTGTGAGTGCACACAAATAAAAGTAGACCCTTAACAGTTGCGAAAGATGTATTATGAGCAAAAATGGCGGAATATTTTAAATTGTTTCCACTGAAAAAAAAAAATGCAAGTCATCGCGCTGGCGCCTCAATGTCCTGCAATGCGCCTTTAGCTTCCACTCACCACACAAATTTGGGTATGCGTCTAATAGCGGACATTTCTTAAAGTTTAACGTTGCAACTAACATTGTTTTATACTTGAACTCTTTTGGGCCTATATCTATAGATTTTATTTTAAGCAAGTCGTGATGATTTGAGAAGGCAAAATTGATCAAACAGTCCTTACTTTAAATATAGCCTAAAGTTTTTGTTTTTTAATGAACAAAAATGCTCCAAACGTTTTTCTAAATTAACTTAACAAAAGAATGCAATGAAATAAAATCACTTTGCCATTACATACAAAACTGAACTATTTTTTAATAGATGAAACAGTAGTATAAGCTGTTTCGGGAGAAGGGGGAAAAAAGACGGGCTCGGGCCGATAATTCTGATTGTCGGACAAGGACCGGGCTAGGAAATATATATGAGGCCCGTGCAGGGCTATAATGAACATTTATCCGAATACTTTATTATTCAGTGTTTGCAACACAGAAATATAACCTATGCCGTATCCTGGTCGTGAAGCTTGTTCAAACAAAGCTTAACTTACATGACCAGAGCTCTCTCTGGATCAGTGGTTGCGCGAAAGCAGGTTTAAATATTCCGATGTGATTGCGATTTCAAAGGTTTTATAGACATGGCGAAATCATCATCATATAGCAATAAGATTGCGTGTGTTTAAATCGAGATCGCGACCTTTTAATGAATAATCCGTCTATAAGCCAGTCTATAGCCTATGTATTTTTGTATGTCATAATTTGCACCAGACCTCAAAAGTTACCCGGGCCCAGGCCCGGGCGGCCACCCCGGTTCCCCGATCCATGATTTGCGCCCCCCTTCCGATCCCCCCTGTTGAGAACCACTGGTCTAAAGCAAAAGCGTTCTGAAAATCTTTTAGAGATCATAATTTGTTTTTTTTAAAAAAAGTAACATTACAAATTAATGAATAAATCAGTATATATAAAATTATTAGGGGTTAAACCGTATTGTAATTGTTAGAATGGTCACGGATCAGCGATCTCCATGTAAAACTGATCGTACAGAATAAACCATAAGCCGTAGAGCCTTGAAACTTGGAGGGATGGTAGTACTCACACCGCTGACAATGTGATCAAGGCTTGCCCCAATCGGCCTGAAGGGGGCGCTACAGCAAACAAAAGTATGAAATCGCTTATAACTCCTAAACCGTGTCTTATTTTATTGGAATCCTTGGCTTACGCCTGACAAAACACACACCAGATGTCAGATTCGTTTGTGAGCAAAATTTTCGGGTATTGTGGATTATTTATTTTTTATTTTTATTTTTTTTTTAAATTACTTTTGTGAACTATTCCTAGGTATTTCGCCCGGTCGGAACCAAACCAGTGCAGACAGATTCTCTGGAGAGTGAATATATAACTATCAAAAAAAAAGTTAAGCTTTCATCTCACTGTCGCAAAGGGGTGCCAAAACATTTGAAAAGAGCAGGACCACTTTTATTAAAATGCCTATAACTCCTGAACGGAATTAGACATCTCTGGCAAACTCTCAACACTTATGTAAGAGCTTAAGCTGAGGTCACATTGTACGATTGTACAATGGTCATAGTACGATTGTACTTCACACGGTTTTTCACACATACGCATGATATTTCTATCATACAATAGAACCCCTCATAGTTTGTTAAATGACTGAGAAGATGTAAAAAAAAAAAAAAAAAAAAAAAAAACCCTGCTAGTCCTAGGTTTTTCGCTCAATCTGGAAAAAAAGACTCCAATTCTCTGGACTCTCTATGCCAGTAATTATCAAAAAATGTTGAAATTTACCCTTTGAGAAGCTGTGATGGGGTCGTTTAGAAAAGGGGCCCGCCCAAATTTACCCAAAATCCTATAAAGCCTAAACAAAAAGTCAAAACTTTACAAAACCTGCTGAGCACATGCGACAGGTAATTCTAAACAAGCATGCAAAGTTTTAAGGGGATCGGACCACAGCTCGCACTATAACAGTCATAACCGTTAAAAACATAATATTTCTATGGCAAATTACCTGGATTTGCCAAAAATGCTTTTTAAATCATTGTTTTAGGTGGTTAGAAGCTTGCTAAATAATGTCTTTTTTCATATGCGCTTAAATGCCTTGAAGCACTTGAACCCTGATAAACGCTGCTTGTCATGTTTGTGATTTTTATTTTTTATTTTTTCCCATGTAAGCTATAGCTTATGACTTTTAAATCAAAACATACTCATGATTTATGACATCAATTACTGCTTTATTTAATCAGAAACAGTCTAAATGTTATTTGTGTATTTTAACTTTTTTTTATCAGAAGTAGGAAAACAGCGCCCCCTACGGAATTAAAACTTCTTAATATCGTGGATCCCTAGGTTGTTGTTATTATAATCAATGTTGAAAAGGGTTGATAATGCACTATATGGAAAAAAAAAAAAAATATTAGGGCTTTGTCTGAAATTACCCCCTATACCCTTATATAGAGCACTATTGGAGTGGATGGCCATTTGTAGTGGTGTCCGAAACCATTGTGGATGTTATCGAGTGCACTCATTTAATCCTATAATGCACCGCAATAACAAGTGTACAACTGATGTACACTCATCAGCTAGAGAATACCTAAAATGCACTGTGAAAAAGCACATTACTAGAGGAGCTGCCAGTTTGCTAAGTTTTGCAATGATTATAACACATTCTTCATTTCTTGAGCAGGTTAAGTCTGGCACACATTATTTTCACAGTTGTATCAGTTTAAAATCCATTTTCTACATTTCTTGCTCAGTTACAACATGAGAAAGCCGAACTGGAGCAGCACTTGGAGCAGGAGCAGGAGTTTCAAGTCAACAAACTGATGAAGAAGATCAAGAAGCTGGAGAATGACACAATCTCTAAACAGCTCACCTTAGAACAGGTAACTATCAGATTTTTCTTATTGAATGCCAGCCGATTGTTTTCAGTTCTTTGCATATATTCAAACTCTCTTTCTGTTCTTTTAGCTTAGACGTGAAAAGATCGACTTGGAAAACACTTTAGAGCAAGAACAAGAAGCTCTTGTGAATAGGCTATGGAAACGGATGGACAAACTGGAAGCAGAAAAAAGGCCAGTGCAGTTTTGTTTTCAGTAGCTCCTGCTTTAGGTAACACTGCCACGGCTCACCTCAGATATATAAACACTACCTTGTAACTGAGAAAGTAGCGATGCCACTTTGAATATTTAAAGTGCCTTACATGTGCTAAACACCTGCTCATGTGTTTTATAGGTCAATTAAATCTGTAAAAAAAATTTCCATTCTGAATTTTGTGTTTAGATTGAAAGAAAGAGATTTACAGATCTGTTTTGTTCCAACCCTGCAGGATTCTTCAGGAGAAGCTTGACCAGCCTGTCTCTGCGCCGCCGTCCCCGAGAGACATCTCCATGGAGATCGACTCACCTGAGAATATGATGCGACACATCCGATTTCTCAAGAGTGAGGTGGAGCGGCTGAAAAAGAACCTCCGCACTGCAGAGTTACAGCGTAAGTACCAGACTGCATTACATTTACTCTTGGTCCTTTGGCAATTTCAAATAAAAACTGCCCATATTTACTTCAACAAACAGTATAGCATGTAATTCATCAGATTCATACCTTTATAAATATTCTGCCAAGAAATTTTTTGTCTTCATAATTTTTTATCAAAATGTAATAATTTGCGCTGCCCCAGAAACAACTTCACTTGGACCACAATGTATTAAAATGATCAAAAATAAGCAAGAGCAACCAGTCTTGTTTTCACCATTATAGCCTGGTGTTTTTTTTTTTTTTAATGGTATTACATTTTATGGCCACTAGATGGCACTACATATCTGAACAAGAAAAACAAGTAAATGAGGGCTTGTGGCCTTTTGTGTTTGTGAAGTCTATGACCCCATATGGTGTCAATTACATCACCAAAGCATGGACTTGTGAAGAGATAAAGGTGTCAGAAGTTATGTTGATCTGTTATCACAAGACATTTTCAGTGTTTCAGCAAAACCTCATTGATGTCAACTACAAAACGCAACCTTGGTGACATTTGAATGAGCTTGCACATGGTTAATAAATGTAGGACTCAGGGTTTATAATAGTTAACTAAAACTAAAACCGTTAACTTAAAATAAAATAGAAAGATTTTTTTTTTTTTTTTTTTTTTTAAATGTCAGCCAGTTTAAATTTGCATTTAGTTTAACTTGATGTAATAAAATAACTAAAACTAAAATAAATTAAAACGGTATCTAAATATTAAAAAAAGAAGAGAAAATAATAAAAACGCATGACAAAATTACTAAAATCTAAATTAAAATAAAAATGGAAAATATAAATATTAAAACAAAAATATAGGTTAGGCTAGGGTGTTTTTTTTTTTTTTTTGTGTCATTGTATATGTTTATGCAATGCAATTCTGTTAGAGCAATCCGATTTTCAGCATTAAAAAAAATAATAATTTTGCACTTTACATTAAAATATACATAAAAAAAATACACAGTACCAGTCAAAAGTTTTTGAACAGTAAGTTTTTTTTGTTTTTGTTTTTTATAAAGCATTCTCTTCTGCTCACCAAGCCTGCATTTATTTGATCCGAAGTACAGCAAAAGCAGTACAATTTTGAAATATTTTTACTATTTAAAATAACTGCTTTCTATTTGAATATATTTTAAAATGTAATTTATTCCTGTGATCAAAGCTAAATTTTCAGCATCATTACTCCAGTCTTCAGTGTCACATGATCCTTCGGAAATCATTCTGATATGCAGATTTGCTGTTCAAGAAACATTTTCTATTATTATTATTATTATTATTAATATTAATGAACACATTTTTTTTCAGGATTTTTTTAAGAATAGAAAGATCCAAACATCAGCATTTATCTGGAAAAAAAAAGCTTTTGTAACATTATACAATATACCATTCAAAAGCTTGAAGTCAATATAATTTTTTTTTTGTTTGTTTGGGAGAGAAATTATATAAATTAATACTTTTATTTGGCAAGGACGCTTTAAATTGATCAAATGTGATGATAAAGACATTTATAATGTTACAAGATTTCTATTGCAGATAAATGCTGTTCTTCTGAACTTTCTATTCATCAAAGAAACTTGGAAAAAAATTCTACGTTGCTGTTTTCAACATAATAATAATAATAATAATAATAATAAATCAAATCAGAATATTAGAATGAATTCTGAAGGATCATGTGACTAGAGTAATGATGCTAAAAATTCAGCTTTGAAATCACAGGACAAAAATTACGTTTTAAAATGTATTCAAATAGAAAACAGTTATTTTAAATAGTAACATTTTTTTCAAAATGTAAATGTTTTTGCTGTATTTTGGATCTCATAAATGCAGGCTTGGTGAGCAGAAGAGATTTCTTTAAAAAACATTAAAAATCTTACTGTTCAAAAACTTTTGACTGGTAGTATAAATATAACATAAAAATATCAAGGACAATAAAAACACACAACTCTTACATGCAAGTTATTAGTGCCCAGAGCCATTTTTCCACGGAGATCATTATTGCACAGAATCTGTTATTGCGCTAAACTTATCAAACACTATAATAGTTTTTAGAAGATGTTAAAATAATGCTGGTAAAACTGCCGAACATACAGTATGCTCTGATGCAGCAAGTATCCATCAGCTGATCCAGAACTTTCGAACACGGTCATATGCTTTTTGTCATGTTGACCTCATTTGGTTGTGCATGTGAACAAATCCACTGTTAACATATGACTTTACCATAAAGATAAGCTCTGCTCATTGCAGTGTTTGTGTGTTTATAGATACAGAGAAGAGGGCTCAGTACATAGAAGAAGAGCGCCACATGCGGGAGGAGAACATTCGCCTGCAGAGGAAGCTCCAGAGGGAGGTGGAGCGCAGGGAGGCATTGTGCCGGCAGCTCTCAGAGAGCGAGTCCAGCCTGGAGATGGACGATGAGAGGTACCCACAGTCCAAACATCACGTGTGACACTAGGGCTATTCAATATGTATCATCTATGACGGTGGTTGACAGCCATGTTCCTGGAGCCCCCAGTACTGCACATTTTGCATGTCACCTAATTAAACGCACCCGATTTAACTCATCAGTAGAGACTCCAAGACCTGAAATAAGTGTATTAAATAAAGGAGACATGCAAAATGTGATCCTGGACCACAAAACCAGTCGTAAGTAGCACGGGTATTTTTGTAGCAATAGCCAACAAAACATTGTGTGGATCAAAATATCAGTTTTTCTTTCATGTTCCATGAAGTTATTTTGTAAATTTTCTACCGTAAATATATCAAAACTTAATTTGTGATTAGTAATATGCATTGCTGAGAACTTCATTTGGACAACTTTAAAGGCGATTTTTCTCAAATTTTTTTTTTTTTTTGTTTTGCACCCTCAGATTGCAGATTTTCGAATAGTTGCATCTCAGCCAAACCATACATCAATGGAAAGATTATTTATTTAGATGTATAAATCTCAGTTTTAAAAAAATTGACCATTATGACTGGATAATATCATAATTGCTGTTTCACTCACTTTCAAAAAAACATAAAAATGCACGCTTTCACTGCATGATGTAGCTTGGTAGAATGTATTTAGAATGACCACAAAATTCAGTATGTCACATGAGCAAGTGTGCTGTTTTTACTGAATGTCAGCAGGATTGCAAATGTGATTACTGATTTTATACAACCGTTCAGTAAACATGAAGTTAATATTGTGAGTTACATTTTAGACATGATATTGTTATTATTGTCTGTTGTTGCTCTTTTTGAGCAACAAAAATAGATTCAAACAAAGCCACAATCAAACCTTTGTGCATCTCTGAGAAACATTTGTTGATTTGATTGTTTGTTAGTTTTTTAAAGAAATGAATGATTTAATGATCCAGTTATAAAAACAGTTATTTGCTTTGTTGCTGAACAAATCAGACATGTAAACAAATCTGTTGAATCAATGAATCAGACATTTTTAGTTTCATATTTAAAGTATCTTTTTTTTTTTTTTTTTTTTTTCTTCTTTTAAGTATTATTTTGAAAACATTAATCTGGTATTTATGCATTTGCATTTGCAGTGTAAATACAGCTGAATGCTGCTTTAGGTGCAGCTTTTGTGTAACTACTACACTGCAAATATCATTTTGGTGATACTGATTTTATTTCATTGGTAACAGCCTATAGTGTCTTCATTATTCAGATTGAATTTATTGATTAAATAAATTAAAGAGATGCCTTACCCAAAAATGAAAATTCTGTCAAGAATTACTCACCCTCATGTCGTTCCACAAAAAAAATATTCTCGTAGCTTCATAAAATTACTGTTGAACCACTGATGACACATGGACTTTTTTTCCCCCCAATGTTCTTGGTACCGTTCTGGGCCTTAAACATGGTAGGACCCTTGCTGTCTGTGGAGGGTCAGAAAGCTCTCAGATTTCATCAAAAATATCTTAATTTGTATTCTGAAGATAAACAAAGGTCTTACGGGTTTGGAATGACATGAGGATGAGTAATTAATGACAGAATTTTCATTTTTCGGTGAACTGTTCCTTTAAGTAATTTGACAAAAGATGCATACATCTAATAAAGTTAGAAAAAAAAATGCCCTGGAGCGCATTTGGTAAATATCACACTGTAATGAAGTTCATTTCTCACACAACTGTGAATTGAAAGAATGCAGAAGAATATGTAAAGATATGAGAGTCAGCTGCCAAAAACAGGCCTAACCAGTCAATTTACCAACACGAAAACACTCACAAATTAATGTTTTGGATGAAATCCCAGAATATGTCACCTATGTAACACCTACAGCTTCACTTAGATGTTCTGTTCTATCGGTTCATTTCACTGATGAATATTTTAACCTTTACTAATTGTTTTGCAGGTACTTCAATGAGATGTCCGCTCAAGGCCTACGTCCCCGTACCGTATCCAGCCCTATTCCCTACAGCCCATCCCCATCCTCCAGCAGACCCATCTCACCAGGTACACCATGTTTACTTAACACATTGTATGCATCTTTCCTAATTCACTCGATCATTTTAATTTGTTATTTAAAATTGTTAGAGTGTACGAGTCACAGATTCTATTGTGGAATTTTGTAATAATAAAAACAATACACCTGTTTGCCTGTTGTGTACTCAAATTCAAAAAAGGTAAACAAAAGTAAGTTGAGTAATGAACAATTTTTCAATTCTACATAAACTGATACAGAGTTGGTACGCCGAAGTTGGCGTAGTCAGATTCAGTCCAAACCTGTCTTCAGGTGCAGGTCTGCCCAACATTCCTTGAAAGAACAAAACGTTCAGATCTATAAATCCACAACCACATAGTTCTGTAGAGAACTTGTTTAGAATTGCGCTGCCTGTATCAGCAAATTTTTTTAGCATTACAATAAGCAATGTGCAGCTGCAACAAAAATCCAATTATGACTGAAATCTGAGCATGTATCCTTCAGTGAAAATGTCCATCTAAGATAGCAGATGGAAATTACTGCAAATATTTAATTAAAGTATTTGTTTACTCCAAAATAGAAACTCAGTTATCATTTACTCCTGTTGTTCCAAACTTGTGAATTGTCTGTGCGACACAAAAGGTGAATTCTGGAATCATATCATGACTGTACCTTTTAACATAATGAACTTCCAAACGTAGGTTCGGGAGGAGCCTAATCATTCAGTCCTGTCAATTATCATTACAAGCCTATATAAGCAGCTCTCATTGCAACGTCCCAGCGTCAGTTCTTCCGGCATCCCTCCTCCTCTCTGTTTTACTATATTACTAGTCTACTGAAGTTGTTTGATGAATGTTGGTCACTGCTTTCTACAAGGCTTGTGTTGTTATTCACATACATATATGCAATGTATATTCATTTGATATCTATGTGGTGATAGCTGAGTTGAGTATGAATGTTCTTTTAGATCAAATATTTTCAACGCATTAATAAAAATTGCTAAACTGCTCTAAATGATTTGTTCACTTATGTTAATATTTAGTCAACTCACTGACTCAACAGAAAGGAGATGAATGCTTTAAATTTTTATTCTCACAAAACTCCCTATGCATTGTTGTTGCATGAAAAATAGCACCGGTATATTAACGCTGTATGGTAATGCACCTCAAAGTATTTGCTAAAGACTCGCTAACTTTCTGTACGTGGTTTGTTCTGCAGGTTTGTCATATGCGAGTCACACAGTGGGCTTCACCCCACCAACCACACTGACCAGAGCAGGCATGTCCTATTACAACACTCCCGGTCTGCACGTCCATGTGGGAGCCTCACACGGCATTGCAGTAAGTTACTTTTGGTCTGCGCCATCATGACTGTCTGTTTTTCTCTCTCTCTCGCCTACCTACCTAGTGTGTGCAAAAAAAAGCACACATGCACCTTTTTGCACTGATAAGTTGTTCCACTGACCTGGCCCTTATAAGTCTGTGTACTGGGCTGTACGTATACACAAGCGTTCATGCCAAAACTGATGTCACGTCACGTCACACTAAGAAAAAAAAAAGTTGGTGCAGATAAATATTTTCATTTGAATGAACAGCTGTTAATACATCTATTCAGACCAGATATTTGCATGCTGTCAGTGCAACATTTGTTAGGGTTTTTTTTTGTTTGTTTGTTTGTTTTACATAAAGGTATTCTAATCGCTTTTCTGTCACACTACAAAGAAAACTGGCCGACCAATAAGATTTGAGATTTTAGTCACAGACTCAGAACCGTGGCTGTTACATAACATTCACTATCTCTTATCTCTGTACCATGGATGTTGTTTGATAAACTTTATAGCAATTTTTTTAAAGGTTTATTTATGGGCTTTTTATGCCTTTATTTGGAAAGGACAGTGCAGAGCAGACAGAAAAGCATTAGGTGTAGAGAGAGGGGAGTGGCATCAGCAAAGGGCAATGAGCCGGGATTCGAACTCGGGTCGCCGTGAGCGGTGTTGCGCAGGGTTTTCGCGGGTCTTCCGTGAATTAAGGCCTTGAAAAGGTCTTAAATCAGAGCAGCAAGTCTTAAATTCATATGATCATGGCATTCATTTTCGTGAGGGATTGTTTCCTCGTGTTTCATTTTAAAGTGAAGCGAACGCGTAATTTCTGTTCTACATGGCTTAGGTCGCTCAATATTTATTAAACAATATGCGGTAGGTGGTGGTATGTGCTGCTTCATGTGTCAGTCACCCAAAGAAGAACTTGTAGTTTTTATTTTTTTTTTTATCGTAATAAAAATCATTTAGTTCACTTAGAGAATAGACAATATAATTAAAACTGAAACGCAGCAAAAGCACACGTAACGCCATTCCCGCATTCGCACCTGCACCCGTCTTCACCTCAAGTAGCCTAATGTTTGCGGCTGACTGGAGTCATAATAAGCAGTCTGGCACAAAAAAAAAAAAGCCAAGATGACACCCACATATCACTTTCAGGTGCATTCATAATCCTGAGAAACTTTTGATGTTAATAACGTGTTTTAATGTCTGTGGTAATTTTACCACAACCAACACACCTGCCTTACTAGTTTCCATGGCTTAAAATGAATTCGCCTATATAAAAACAATGAGGCAATAATGATCGGTTAATTAATAATAATTATATGGTTTCATTAAATAACACTGTTAAAATACATAATGTGGGCTAATTACGAAATAAACAATTTATGTACGTTACATATTATTACAAATGCCTGCAAAGGGTGCCAAAGGCCTAATAATTGTTGTTGTTACACTTACAGGACGATCAAGTCCTTGTTTAATAGTTTTATTAAACAGTTAAATTATATTTAATTCAAATATCCTCTTAATCTTGTGATAGAAATAGTACAGCCTCTATAATTTCTTCAACAAAAACATGTAGACATCAACACCTTGCCAAAATTAACCATGGTTTTATTGTAGTAAAACTGCTTAATTTTCTTTTTTAAATACTTGAGACAATAAAATCAATTAGACAACTGTATTAGGCCTAATAAAATCATAGTCATAGGTAACTGTCTAGATCTACAGCTGTAATTTATAAATAATGCAATTTAATTGCAATTAATTAATTTACTTTTATATTTTATTAAAGTTCTATTTTAACCCTGTATAATAGGTGTTTGTTTGTTTTTTACTTCTGTAATGAGAGGGGTGGCACAACAGTACAATTCTGCTTAGGGCATCCATTTAGCCAGCAGCAGCCCTGTTTACAAGCTACTTGAAACCGAAAGAAAGTGAAGAAAAGAGGGAAACTCAAATGAACTAAAAATAAACAACTGCTTGACATTGAATTGCCACTAACTTGAAAGTAAAAGTAAAATGTGCACGGCACTTTTACCGAAAGAAAACGAGAAAAAGAGGGAAAACTCAAACAAACTAAAAACAAACAATTGCTAGATGCTGAATTGCTGCTAATTTGAAAGTAAAACTGGAACTAGTACGGGAACATATTGCTGTATTGTTTTCACTTCTATTTTTTTTTTTTCCCCCTTAAAATTTTTTTTTAAAAGTTCTTAAAGTCTAATAAAACCCGACAGAAACCCTGTATATATCGGCACGCTAACCCCAAGGCTATTGGCGCCAACTGCAAATATCTAATTTTGAATGGCTGTTTCCTCCATGACGGCCATTTCGCTATAAAATATGTCTTAAGTCGCTGGGGTATATTAGTGGCAATAGCCAAAAATACATTGTATGGGTCAAAATTATTGATTTTATTTGTATGCCAAAAATCATTAGGAAATTAAGTAAAGATCATGTTCCATGAAGATATTTAGTAAAATTCCTACTGTAAATATATCAAAACTTAATTTTTGATTAGTAATATACATTAAGACCTTCATTTGGACAACTTTAAAAGGGAATTTTCTCAATATTTTGATTTTTTTACACCCTTTCTGTGGGTCACGTATAGCTTTCTTTGTAGAATGACGCATGACAGCGCAAAAACCAGACTTCTTTTGCCTCAATAGAAAACATATGTACACTGTCTGAATTGTTCCCTATCCCCTATATAGTGCACTACTTGCAGTTCACCGTACAGAAAATACCAATTTCAGTCACGGCTTCAGCGTCCGTTTATAGTGTAGGGGGCGGGACACTTCAGATTCTAGAGAGCATGTGATTGGACAGAAAATTTGATGTCAAGCTGAAGTGCAGGCTGATGTCATCAGAATTGTTGATTCATATGGGAAGAAGTTAGAAACTAAGTTTTGAATGCTTTTATCTTCTAAATGCAAATTTTGTGAGCGATATCAATTTAAAAATCGGTAACCGTCAGGTAGGGCTTGGCGATTTTTCTGAAAATGTAGATTAAATCAAATTTATTGTTTTGCCACAATTTTATTTTTTAGAAATCAAGGATGGACTTTGAAGGACTTAGAATGGAGATATTACTAAACGCTAGAATTTGACACTTTGACAATATGCCAAAGATAACATTACAAGATGATATTTAACTCCTTAAAGTGATTTACATGGGAATTTTGTTTTTACCTTTTTAATGGCATTTGAAGGTCCCATCAACGCAAACACACATGCTGATGGGGTCAGTTGCACTGGTGCTCCTAAATATTTTTTTATAGTCGCACACAAATTGGTCGCACTGTTTTGACAACTTCAGGTGTGGTGCACTTGGAATAGAATTTTCTAACTAGAGCGTTGGTAAAGAAAAAGCTACTTGAATCATGTTGTAGTTACATTTTATATTTGACTAGTTAAAAATTGCAAGAAATCGAGAATCGGTCAAATGTTCTGAAAAAAAATTGAGATTTGAATTTTTTGCCATATCGCCCAGCCCTACCGTCTGATTTGAAAGTGATTTGTATGTGAGCTGTGCTTCATGCATCACAACAATATTATCGATGTACTGTGGAACCTTTTTATCCACCTAATTTTACTTACATTTTGCTATTGTGACCACGCCTTAAACAATTCACCTAACAGCTCATTCTGCAATTTTCTGCAGAGTCATTAGCTAGGTAGCACAGTTTCCATGTGCGCCAAGTCTTTACTTTATCTTGATGTGATGTGTTTATTATGTGCGAAAGGTTATTTGGATTACATTTCAAACATTTGTGACCTGGTGTTCTGCAGAAAGCACCCTTTGTTTCTGTTTATCTGAGAGCCATAAGATGATGTGAATGACTTTACTACATAACCTGACCAAAAAACAACCATAGGTTAGTGTAGCCAAGAGTTTGAGAAAGTATTTTAACATCTAAGTCATTTAAATTAAGCATCATAAGTTAAAGGGATAGCTCACCTAAAAAAATTCTGTCATTAATTGCTCTCCCTCATGTCGTTCCAAACCCATATGACATTTATCTTCGAAACACAAATAAAGATTTTTTTGATGAAATCTGAGAGCTTTCTGAGATAGACAGCAATGAAACTGACATGTTAAAGGTCCAGAAAAGTAGTAAGGGCATCGTTAAAATAGCCCAGGAGACATTAATGGTTCAGCATTGATTTTATGAAGCTATGAGAATACTTTTTGTGCGAAAGAAAACAAAAACAACTTAATTCAATAATTTCTTCCCTTTCATATCAGTCTTTAATGCATGTTCACAAGAATACCACAATGTGTGATATGACAAATGCTTTGTCATATTGTCATACCTCATAGATTATTGATTGTATTTATTGTCTATTCTCCCACAGAGACCCTCCCCAAGAAGAAGCAACAGTCCAGACAAATTCAAGCGGCCCACACCCCCTCCTTCCCCCAACACGCAGGCTGGCGTCCAGCCCCCGCCTCCCCCTCCACCCGCCTTGCATCCGACATCATCCCAGGCAGCTCCACTGCAGCAGCAGCAGCAGCCATAGATCAGTGAGCCATCGCAGGGACTCAAAACAGAGCTGCTTCACTGTAACATCCCTCAAGCCAAAGGCTTAACAATCCCCAATGTCTTCATCCTCTCGCACTGAAACCATTCATCTGTCTTGTGTTCATAGTTGTGTGTTTGGAAGCGTTTATTGTGTCCACTTAAGATGGAGTGTGAGATGAAGGCACTGAACGTCTCTTCAGTGTATAGCACAGATTTAGCGAGTACTTACTGCTTTGGCATCAGTGTGTCAGGCAATCTCTAGGAAGTTATTTGGTCTTATACGGACAAAAAATACTATTATGGAAATGATGTGGTCATATATTTTTCATAGTTGAATATTTTTCCAGTGTTTAGACACTTTAAAAGTGTCAAGCAGAGTGGACCAGCAGGACATTACAGAAAGCTACAGGTGTGCTTCTGTACTCCAAATGGAATTGTGGTCAAAGCAGCTAATGGCCTTTTAAGGTATAAAACTGCGGCTCAGTATCACTTTTGAATTCCTGGTTAATAATTCATAGGCAAGTGTCTCCGAAAGTGATAAAAAAAAAAAAATAAAAAATGAATCATCCTGCTTATGCAGCAGTATGCTTTTGGGAATTACCCCATAAACGCATTCATAAAGCAAGATAGCAAAATACTTTCCATTTGCGATGAGTCTGCCAAAGAACTGTCCAAGTCATATTTCATCCTAAAATCAGAAAAAAAAAAACATTTTGCATTTTAGCACCAAATTCCCATTACTGTAATACAAAAAAAGTCATGCAAATCACAATGTTCTGAAAAAAAAAAAAAAAAAAATATATATATATATATATATATATAAAATATTATTATTATTATTATTATTATTATTATTATTATTAATGTTTCTCTTTTTTAAATATTATAAATGTATAATCTTTTTCCTCTCTCACTATATTATACACTGCCAGTCAAAAGTTTTTAAAAAGATTTTCAATGTGTTTTTTTTTTTTAAATAAGTCTCTTCTGCTCACCAAGTCTCAGTTTATTTGATTTAAAGTATAGCAAAAACAGTACAATTTTGAAATATTTTTTTCTGTTTAAAATAATTGCTCTCTATTTGAATATATTTTAAATTGTAATTTATTTATACATTTTCAGCATCATTTCTCCAGTCTTCAGTGTCTCATGATCCTTCAGAAATCATTCTAATATTCTGATTTGCTACTACTATTATTATTTTTAATATTATCAATATTTAAATGTCAAGTACTTTTTTTTTTTTTTTTTTTTTTTTTTTTTAGGATTCTTTGAATAGAAATATCCACAGATCAGCATTTATCTGAAATAAGAAGCTTTTGTAACATTATACACTATACCACTCAACAGCTTGGAAGTACAATTTTTTTTTTTTTGGGTGGGGGGAAAGAAATCATAGAAATGAACACTTTTATTTAGCAAGGATGCTTTAAATTGATAAAAAGTGATGATAAAGTCATTTATAATGTTACAATGATTACTATTTCAGATAAATGCTGTTCTTCTGAACTTTCTATTCATCAAAGAAACCTGAAAAAATTCTACTCAGCCGTTTTCAACATCATAATAATAATAATAATAAATATTTTTTGAGCAGCAAATCAGAATATTAGAATGATTTCTGAAGGATCGTGTGACTGGAGTAATGATGCTAAAAATTCAGCTTTGAAATCACAGGAATAAATTACATTTTAAAATATATTCAAATAGAAAGGAGTTATATTAAATGGTAAAAAAATATTTCTAAATTTTACTGTTTTTGCTGTACTTTGGATCAAATAAATGCAGGCTTGGTGAGCAGAAGAGACTTCTTAAAAAAAAAAAAAAAACATTAAAAATCTTTTAAAAAATTTTTGACTGGCAGTGTATAATATTGAGAGAGAGTTCCTTCAGTACATTGTGATTTTTGTATTACAGTAATAGGATTTTTTTTTTTTCGACTGGTAGTGTATATTTAAGTATTTACAAATATATTTTATATTTTAATATATAAAAGTAATATTTATAAATATATTTAGATTTAGGAGCAAAACATTCATTTTTACATTGTGGCATCATTTTAATGGCAAGCACGTTTTCCTCACAGATTTCCATCATTGTAATGGGGGAAAAATTATTTTATTAATGCAAAATAGAGTTGCTGATGTTTTGTTTTGTTTTTGAATTGATTTTGGAGTGAAATATGTCCTGGACAGTACGCAACACCCTAGTAAGTGACTTTTTCTTTTTTTGTAGCGTTCACATGAGAACACTGCGGTAGATGACTTGTTGTTTTGCGCTGCTGTGGATGCGATACATTGTTGGCATCTGCCAGACTTTAATCTTCCTTGTGGGTTCTAAAAGCTTTTTTATATTTCAGCAAGACACTTATGAAATTTAAATGGTGTAGATTGGTGTAGAGGGTTTGTCTAATTTCTCATTTCAAACACACCTGCAGCTCTTTTTCTGCTAAACAGTGTCTGGTACCACTGTGATTATAATTTTTTTTTTCTTGTTTCAGAATATACTGAGTTATAAAAGTGAGTTTGAACAACTGTGCAAGGAAGTGAGTTAAACCATGTGTAAATAGACTTTTGTATGCTTTGCAAAAAAAAAAAAAAAAAATGCTTTGGGGGTACTTTTGAAAAGTGTTTGCTCCACTAGTGTGTGTTTGTGATCTTAGACCCTCCTGTCTTTGGTGAGCTTTAGTTTTCAACCATTGTCAGGATTTTCACAAGAGTTATCATGCAGATCAAAGTAAACCAATGATTCATTTCCTGGTACTAACCAGCTAAGTCAGTTGTTTACGATAGGCCAGGTGGACGCTAGGCCGTGAACATTCTGTTACAAAAACATCACTGTGTTTTGCTGCAGCATGACATCACTGCTTTTCATATTTAATGCAGGGTGTGTTTGTAAAGTCTTTTCTTTTCATCTTTTATTCTTTACCGTGTATTCTTTGAGAGCACAATTCATTAGGTTAAGCAGAAGAACCAGGAATATATTTAATGTTTCACTTTTGTTTACCTTTTGACTGTCGTCAGTGTAAATATTCATGTCTTTGTATAGAAAAGAAATGCTTTGTTTTACAATTACATGTTCCTGCAATTTTCAGTTTTACCAGAGCTACATTTTGTCCTTTCCAGCTCCACCCAGCTTTTATTTTTGAGACTGTTGACGAATGAATGTAATGTTTGCTTATTTTACTGCTATCATAAATAGATGGGACACCTTTGAGCCTTAACTCACTGCGGTATTGCTAAATGTAAGCATCGTCTGGCTTTCCCCCCACATCAGACTTTTGAAGCCTTAATGTTTGGTTGAGTTATTCCGTGGTTAGATTCAAATTTTGATCCATTCCAAGCAGGTACAAGTTTTAATCCATCATTTGTAAAGCAAGAACATGCTACATGATGTCATTTTGGTTATTAAAACGAAGATGATAATCGTAACTGAAGAATTGGTGTGCAAACTCATGACCCTGCACTGTCTTTCCAAATATTTCTTTCCTTTATGAAGCTAAAGCACTTTTTAAATCGCTCTGGATAAAAGCATCTGCTAAATGCCTTAAATAGAAATGCTTTGACATGATTGAATTGCATTGCAAATGCATCACCTCTTCACTGTGTCAGCTGTCAACAGATGAAATTGTTACATCAACTTTAATCTCACTGTTTTTTCCCATGTTGCAAAGTAAAAATTTCAACATAATTCACATAACGTTTTCAAGAAGTCATGTATTCTTATAGGTATTTGAGAGATTTTGTGGGAGCACTGTGAGGAAACCTTTCTGGCAGCTTTTGATCTAGTGATAGCTTTTTTTTTCTTGTTCCCACGATCTGTTTGTTGTACTGAGCTTTATCTTTGCAGTGCATTCCCATTTAAAAGACCTTGGTTTGATACTGTGAGAAATTTAGCAAAAGACCAACACGAGTGTCTGTCCCACTAGCAGAATCTCAAGGGCCTGCTTTGATGAAGATGGATGATTTAAAATGTGCATTTTAAAGTTTGTTTATGTGTGTGATCACAAAACGGATAGTAAAGAGCTGGAAACTGCATGAGAATAGCCTGATCTTTTGATCTCTGCATGAGATTTGCAATACACTCGCACTACAAAATCCTGTTGCTTTTTCATTTAAGTAGGGATATTTGGCCCCTGAATTCATATTTACCTTTATTAAGGTATTTTTTGTAACCATATAAAAATAATATTGCATATATTTTAAGGGGTTTAATCAGTTAGACGTGTAAGATAATTGCAACTTCTATCTCACAATTCTGACCTTTTTTTTGCAGAATTACGAGTTTATATCTCGTAATTTTATATTTAAATTCAGCGGTTCTGACTTTTTTTTTTTTAGAATTGCATGACAAAATCACAGTTGCGAGTTATGACGTCGGAATTGCGAGACATAAACTTGCAGTTCTGATTTAAAAAAAAAAAAGTCAGATTTGCTAGATATAAACTGAGATTTCTGACTTTTCTCAATTTTGACTGTTCACAAGCCAAAATTGTGGGATATAAATTTAGAATTGAGTAGAAGACTTAAGACATAAAAATTGACATAAAAATGCACAATAATCTTGCCATTTTACTTTATATATATATATATATATTCTGTGGGAGACGCAGGATTTCAGAATTTTCCCCACACATTCATTATATGTAAAAGCACAGCATGAACATTCTCCAAAATATCTTCTTTTGTGTTCCATAGAAGAAAGAAAATCTAATAGTTTTGAAACAACATAATGGTATGTAAACATGTTTCCACCACTGAATAAAAAAATAAAAAAGGTAATTGCGACTTTTTATCTCACAATTCTAACTTTTTTTCACAATTGCGTTTACATCTTGCAGTTCTGACTTTTTTCTCAGAATTGTGACAAACTCGCAGTTGCGAGTTATAAAGTTAGAATTACGAGATAAACTTCACTCAGAATTGTGAGATATAAACTCACTTTTGTGAGAAAAAAATCAGAACTGAGTTTTTATCTCACAATTCTGACTTAATAACTTACAATTGTGAGTTTATATCTTACAATTTTCAGAAAAAAGTCTTAATTGTGAGGTTTAAACTCACATTTGTGAGAAAAAGTCAGAACTGGGAAATTTAAACTCATTTGCAAGATAAGTCAGAATTGTGATTACTATTCTGACAATTCTGAATTGAGTTTATCTCGCAGTTCTGACTTTATAACTTGCAATTGTGAGTTTATACCTTACAATTTTGAAAAAAAAAGTCAGAATTGTAAGTATTTATCGCTATTCTGACTTCATAACTCACAATTACACGTTTATATCTCACAATTTTGAGAAAAAAAATCTGAATTGCAAGTTTTTATCGCTATTCTGACTTTATAACTCACAATTGCAAGTTTATATCTCATAATTTTGAGAAAAGGAGTCTGAATTGACTTTTTCAGAAAAAGAGTCTGAAATGACTTTTGTGTTTGTGGGTTTTTTTTCACACAATTCTGAGAAAAGGCCAGAATTTCAAGTTTGTATCATGCAGTTGAAAATATAAGATGTAGACTATGGTCCCTTTAAGATGTGAAAGGAGGCAGATCATCCCAGTAACACGTGTCAGTGCTGTATTGTCATCAGCAACTGGTTTGGACTGGAACTGCAGCGCACATACATGGGCAAAGAGAGATGCACGTGGCATGTGTTTACAATGTAATTTACAGTAAGAAAATTTAAATAAAGGCATTCCGATTAAGCAAATTCCATAAACGCAGTTTACATACATTCTCCGTATCACAGAAAACTACCCAGCATGAAAACTACCCATTCGCCACACAGAGCGGATGGTTCGTTTAAATACAGATTAATGCCATTTAAATTTTTAACAGTCACTAAAAGTCTTTTAAGCGTTGACAGGAAATGATCGATGTTGTTGATACTGCAGGCAGGCTGTGTTCGTTGTCATTGAATAAGAAAGGAAGTTAGAGCATCGAAATGTGAAGCTGTACCAGCGAGAACAGCTTCAAACCGGTTTAAACGCCTGGCAACAAAAGCCGGAGCTCGTACAGAACACACCGCACAATGATGAAAGACAGACCGGGATGTTTCAGCTTAGCACATCCACAATTATTCATATAGATCATAGTGGTCATCTCACATTATGACACTATGATTAGACATTTCAAATCATAACGCAGGATTGTCCAAAGAGCCAGTTCGACATCCTGAGCTGAATTTAACACTGAAATCATCATCATTTCCCGGTTGGTGAGGTAAGAGATTTCGTTCATTTTCGTTCAACGTAATGAGATGTTAATTTGTTTTAATAGAATATTCTGTAACATACTGGATATTTTCGTAAGCATGTCTTCGAATGAAACATGTACGTTTTTGTTTTCAGTTATTTTTTTATTCATTTTACCGTTGGTAATAAGCACAACGACAGTTTAAAATATAAAGTTGTGTGCAACTTAAAAAGAAAAAAAATATATATTTGCAGAATATAAAACTAAAAAGTATTTGTGTATGGTTCAGGAGCGCGCACGCGGTTGCAGTTGTGCGCTCTCCGCAATCGTGTGTCCATGCGCGTCTCCGCGAACATCCGTGCGCTGCTTTGGTCACGCGCGTTCTTCACATCCTGCCATAGGTGTTGTTCTTTAGGGAAGTTTGGTTAATGTAGAAGTACTAAATGTTTTCTTCAAAAAATAAAATGCAGGGCAAATTCTGTTTGTTTTGCATGGTAAGCAGCTATTTTCCATACAACTGAATCGAGACTGAGATTGCTGAGCACAAAAAAAACATAATAAGCATTATAAAAATAGTCCTTTTTGTATGTGTACAGAAATTAAATGATAACAGAATTAAATTTTTAGGCTGAACTGTTTCTTAAATTTGTTTTTCCCCACAGGAACCCTTATAAACATGAGCGCCCAGAACAATAAGCAAGCCCCGGATGGTGGATGGGGTTGGGCCATTGTAGTTGCCTCTTTCATGGGTCAACTTCTGGCCTACGGTTCGCCTCAGTCAGTGGGGGTGCTTTACCCAGAATGGCTGAACACCTTCCAGGACAGCAAAGGCATGACAGCATGGGTCGGCTCTCTTGTGTCTGGGGTGGGCCTCATCGCTAGTAAGTTTTCAACAGATCAGGGCTCTACGCTTACTTTTCTTTTTAGGAGCACTTGTGCTCCTAACTTAAACATTTCAGGAGCACCTTCTAATCAATAATCAAAAAAATCTGATCAAAAATGAGCCTTCCCATTATGAGGTGATATTTGAATCCTTGAAGTGATTTACAGGGGAATTATGTTTTTATCTTTGTAATGGTATTTATTTAACTTTATCATCATCTAGCTTTATTAAAAGTAATCTTTTATACAGAATAAGAACAAGTAAAATAAGTTACCAATCAAGTGAAATCAGTATTAAAAAATTTATTTGTACTACAGAGGTGGCACAGAAGAACACAAAAGTGGCTTGAAGGTGTATTTCATGTGTTTAATGAGGCTCAGAGTTGGCATGAGTGCAATCAAATTCATAAACTTATGTTGAGATTAATGTTTTAAATATAATTTTTTTAACACAGAAATATTAAATGATTTAAATAACTAAAAAGATAACTTTAAATAACTAAAACTACCAGTAGGTGGCAGCACGTCATTTAATTACTGAATCATTTATTCATTTGATTCGTTCGACAGCTGATTCATTCAGGAATAAAGCCAGTGACTGTCTTTATGAATGGGAAATTGAATCATTGACTCACTAGATTTGTTAAAAAATGCACGTTCATTCATAAACGAAACACCGCTGTGTTTAAATGGAGATGTGCAGCCGCTCAGTTGTGACTTGTTTCAAACAATTTTTGACGACGAAATAGAGCAAAATCAATTCAATTCAAATTCAATTCAAATTTATTTGTATAGCGCTTTTCATGATACATATCGTTGCAAAGCAGCTTCACACCAAATTGACATTTTTACAATATATGATGTAGTAGCTTGATGTACATATGGCAGAGATGTGTGGTAAAGATCAAATAATGATGGAATCAAACAGACAAAGAACACTATAAATTAGTAGCAGAATTCGGTAGTGCTGTATGTTTTCAGGGTTGGCATCATCTGAAATCAGGCAATAGTGTTACAGTCCGACAATGTAAGTCACCTAAAAGTTACTTCTTGTTTATTTAACTGTTGATTTAAATCAATATATCATTTACAAACTCCCTTAAAAATCATCTTAGTTCATCGCAATCTCACAGAGTTTAATTATAATCAACGAAGCTCTCTACACTGCACAATGAATCTCTTATTTACACTCTCTCTACACTGTGTTAATGAAAGGATTCATGAGATATGTCTGTGATACATTACTCAACTTTGCAAAAACACAAAGAAACCTTTGAAGCTCCCCTCAGCGCAAACACAAATATGCTGATCGGGTCAGTCGCACTGGTGCTCCTAAATATTTTTTCATAGTCGCACGCAATAAATCTGCAAAAACATGTGCTTTCCCCTGCATTTCCCCTTTTTTCTTTTTCTGTTAAATATACGTGGTAAACATAAACCAAGAACACAATTAACCACAATGAATGTAATGACTGTGCTTTCCAACTCCATATGATCAAAATTAAACTTCAAACTACACCGAAAAAAATGGTATAGAAACAGTTTTCAAAAAACTGCTTGTAAATGTCTTAATTAAACAAAGAAACGGCAAGTAACACATTGAATTAACCATGACATTCAGCAGTAGAAAGCCTGAAGTAGAAGGCTATTTTCTTGTAAAATGTCAGTAGTACACTAAAATATGTTTCTCATCCTTTTGTTATAAGCCTTGACCTTGTTTTTCATTATGAAACTTGTTTACCATTATAAAATGAAGAGCAGCGTGTCAAATCAATAAGGGTACAATTGCGACTAATGATTTTCTGTTTGTGTCAGTGGGCCATTTGATGTCATGTCCTGTGTCAATCAAAATCTGCTCTTGTTTATACATCTAGTTCTGTGCCTTGGCTTACAGCAGATCATTTTTAAGCTGCTACTGATTTTATTTCGATTTTGAGTTTCCCATTGTCTAACAGGATGACGTATTCGTTCTTTTGCACAGGTCCCATCTGCAGTGCCTGTGTTGTGAACTTTGGAGCCAGACCCGTGACCATCTTCAGTGGGGTCATGGTCTCTGGAGGACTTATGCTTAGTGCTTTTGCCCCCAATGTTCAGTTTCTCATATTTTCCTATGGGATTGTTGTTGGTGAGTATCTCACATTTCCTCCTAGAAAGAGTTCCCTTTACTAATTTGGTTCATTGTGCCACCCGTGTGTAAATGGTGGTTGATTGATTTGGGTTTTTCAGAGGCTGATGGACGATATAATTGTCAAAATACTAAGAAAGTTGTACAAATTAATAGAGATTGACCGTTATTGATTTTTAAAGCTAATACAATGCAAATTATTGGTGTTAATATGTCAATTAGCATGCATAATTTATATTTTATTTAACGTTTTACGTTTTTGTTCAATTTCATCTTCATTTGACAATAAAACATAGCATGTTTTTTTTTGTTGTTGTTGTTTTTTCTAACAACGAAAGCAGCAGCAACAATTATAACATGCAAAATAAATTGACTCATCCTGTTAATCAGCATCAACTGCTTATTAAAAATGTATGTAACCTATTACAAAACTGATTAAAGAAACATACTTAAATATAGGAAAATATCTGTAAAACCAATTATCGGTCGATCTCTAAAAAATAAATGCAATTAGTTTTGCAATTTTGGTCAGTTCACTAAAACATTATAAATTCTGCATATTTATCGGCCTATTAAAACCTAACATAAAACCTTCACACCTATAAATGTATTATTAACAATTATTCTGTAGTTTAGAGGGATATTTAGAATTGAAGTATAGTATTGTGCTCAGGCTCTCTCCCAAATATGTTTACCTTCACTGTATTTGATTATATGATTATAATAGATATTTTATGAGCCAGTAAACCTTTTTCTGACTTTTTTTTTAACTTCACACTTTTATTATACAGGACTAGGCTGTGGACTTGTTTATGCTGCCACTGTAACCATCACATGCCAGTATTTTGACAAGAGACGCGGTCTTGCTCTCGGCATCATTACAACAGGTAAATATATGATCAGTCAAAATTAATACACTACCAGTCCATTGTCTGGACATGCTCTGCTTAATTTATGATTTGATCTAAAAGCATACCTATAAATTAAATATTTATTTATTTATTTATGGGTATGGGAAGCAAAAACAGGCAACAAGTATGGAGAATATGTGTGTACTCCTGTTTAAAAGCAAGTAACAAAAAAAAGTGATGAGTTTTCACATTTTTCATGAGTTTTCAAGTTTTTGTCATGAAAGGAATTACCATAAATCTGAAATAAATTATTATTGTTATTATTATTATTTTAATTTAATTAAATGGATGTCGCAATTAAGCCATATAGCCATATTAGAGCTGTAAGATTTAAGAATAAAATCAAATAGCGATTTTTCTGATAAAATTTGCAATTGTGATTTATAATGTGATTAAAATTATAGTGTTCATAATACACTTGTTTGTAGGGCTGAATTGTATAATTATTATTATTATTATTATTATTTTTTTTTTATTATTTTATTTTTTTTTAATAGAAGAATGACTAAATAGAACTAAATAACTAAATAAAATTATTTATATATTTTTATATATATATATATATATATATATATATATATATATGATGCGATCTGGTAAAGAATACTACTAGTAATGTACTATCACTGGTAATGTAAAACATTACTACTAATAATGCCCTTTTACATTACTACTAGTGTCACCTTTTATGCTAACTAGTGTCAATTAAAAACAGAGCCCAAACTTAAATTTATTTAGTTTATAAATATAATAATCAACACTCAACTTAAAAAAAAAAAAAATTGTATGCAAATATGTAAGTTGCACATAATGAAGTTTTTAAATGAACTTCTATAAATTATAAAATAAAATTATAAAATAAAGAAACGACCATCTAATTTTTCCAGGTACAAGTATTGGAGGTTTTCTCTACGCTACTGTGCAGAATGAGTTCATTGCACTCTTTGGACTCGACGGCTGCCTTTTGCTTATTGGCTGTTTCGCACTAAACATCATCGCCTGTGCTGGACTCATGAGACCCCTGCATCTGCCGGCCTACTACCTGAAACAGAGAGCAGCGCTGGCCGAGAAGGCCGAGGAGAAGGTTCTAGAAAAGCCCCCTGTCGTGGAGGACCCAATCAAGAAAAATCAGTCCGTCAACGTACTAATCACAGGGGAGACGAAAGACCCTCCGCCGTACAAGAAGAGCCTCGTGAGTTACGCGGCACTGGTGCGGCTCGTGAAGAAGAAGCAGAAGGAGTACTCCGAATACTTGCACTCGACGGCAGAACTGCTTCAGAACTGGGTCTTCATGGCCATGTGCTTGTCTTTGTTCGCATACTGCTTGGGAGCGTACACTCCTCTACTCTTCCTGGAGGATTTGGCCCAGAGCGAGGGTCTGATCAGCGGCATCAGCACCATCCCGCTGGTCTCCATCATGTCCATTGCTGCTGGAGTGGGGAAGCTGCTGCTGGGCGTCATGATGGACATCAGCTGGATGAACAGCATTTTTCTGTACGCTTTCACCCTGCTGGGAGCAGGTGTGGCTCTTCTCATCATCCCTGTCACCAAGAACTACGCTGGGCTGCAGGTCATTTCAGCGCTGCTGGGTTTTTTTTCTGGAAACTGGTCCGTCATCCCCTACATGACCACTAAGGTTGTGGGAATGGATCGTCTGACTGAGGCATATGGGATCTTGATGTTCTTTGGTGGATTTAGTATAATGCTCGGACCACCAGTCGCAGGTAACTTTTTAACCTGTTGCTGATTTCAGATCTGTTAGATTAAGGCTCAGACGCTTTGCAAAGCCTTTAGAATTTACTTCAGTAATGTGCAAATTTATTAGTACAGACTAGAGGTTGGCAAAAATGTAAATTTAAAACTTAGATTCTTTTCAGTCAAGTAATTCATTTGAATCGATTAATTACTGAATTAATTTGAATTGACATAAAGCCCAGGAAGTTTATTTTGAAGTCTCTGACATAAATTAGACCTTTTTAGGACCTCTTTTAAGTTTTGCAAGAGTCTTTCCCAATATATATATATATATATATATATATATATATTAATTTTTAAAAAATATTTAAATAAATTAAACTCGATTTATTTCAGCTAGTTGCCAATTCTCATTTTTGTTTATTCTAATGTAAAATACATACACTTAATCTAATAAATAACAAATAATAAATCTGTTTTTAAAAAATAAATAAATAAATAAAATGAAATTTAACTTAGTCTATTAAACAACATAAAATGAAATAGAACTCAATTAAAGTCAATTAGAAAGTCAATTAAAGTCAAGTAAAAAGAAATATATATATGCATATACCGTTCAAAAGTTTGGGGTCAGTAAGACTTGTAATAGTCTTTAAAGTAGTCTCTTATGCTCATCAAGGCTGCATTTATTTGATTAAAAATATAGAAAAAAAACAGTAATATTGCAAAATGTTTTTACAATATAAAATAATGTTTTTTATTTTAACATACTTTAAAATAGAATTTATTCCTGTGATGAAAAGCTGAATTTTTATCAGCTGTTACTCCAGTCTTAAGTGTCACATGATCCTTCAGAAATCATTCTAATATGCGGATTTATTATTAGAATGATCAATGTTGGATAATATCAACAGTTGTGCTGCCAAATATTTTTTGGAACCTGTAATTTTTTTTTCAGGATTCTTTCATGAATAACAAGTTTAAAAAGTACAGTGTTTATTCAAAATATAAATATTTTATAACAATGTAAATTATTTATTATTAACTTTTAATAAACTTTTAATTATTAACTTAATACATCCTTGGTGAATAAAAGTATTAATTTCTTTAAAAAAAAAAAAAAAAAAGAAACAATAAAAATGTACTGACCCCAAACTTTTGAACAGTAGTGTATATACACACACATATATAGTTTTTTTTTCTTAGCTTTTATTTGACTTTAATATATACTTTAGTATACTTAAAGTTAAGTATATACTTTAATATATACTTAAAGTATATATATATATATTGTTATTATATATTTTTTATTTCAAATAAATATATTTACAAATATATATACATTTGTTATTTGAAATAAAATAAAAAATATATAAAAATATTTAAAAAGACATACTAAAATAATATTTAACATACTAAAATCTACACTAAATGTAATAAATAATAATTAATAAAAACTATGTAAAATTAAAAAATAAAACTTTTCTAAGACTGAAAAGGGACAGAAAATGTAAAAATGAAGAAATCTAATTCAAAATGTTAACTGACACGAAAATAACAAATAAAAAAGTCTGTATATATATATATATATATATATACACACACACACACACACACACAATGTTAAACGTTAACTTGTAAATTAAATAAAATATTTCACAAAAATTTTCACAAAATATTCAAAATATTAAACTCAGAAAATTAAAAGAATGTTTGCTTAACATACTAAAATAAATACAGTTAATGTAATAAATAACAAATATAAAATCTATGTATTTAAAAAAAATTAAAAATATATATATATAACAAAATAAAATTGTATATATATATATATATATATATAAGTATGTATGTGTGTATGTGTGTGTGTGGTGTGTGTGTGCGTTTCTATAGGTGGGTAAATTATGTGTTTGTCTTGATCGATTCGTTTTTTCAAAAATACATTGAAATGTTAAATGTAAATTTTAAATGTAAAATTTGGCGAAAATGATATAACCACTGTAAGACTTTTAGATTTTCAAAACTACATTGTTACAAGATCCTGTTCTCTATTTTAGAATTTGTCACTGGCCCAGATGCCATTTTTAAACATGAACTGTAACGAAAAATGAAATGTATTACTAAAAACTACACTTACAGAAATTCAAATTTGCTCTTTGAAATTCATCCCATAATTATAACACTGTATCCTATTTGCTACAGTTTATCAATTCAAATTCAAGAATTGATTTAGAAATAAAATAGCATTGTCATTTAAGTTCTGAATGTGCAGACAGAAGTGTACAGATCCAGAATGTTTACCTGTGGAGTGACATACAGTGCATTATGTAACTTAACCGTTTGTTTTGTTAACCTATCCAGGCTGGATATACGACTGGATGCACTCTTATGACCTGGCGTTCTACTTCAGCGGAAGCTTCATGCTGCTGGGAGGAGCTGGCCTTTTCCTCGCTGCCTTGTGCTGTTGGAACAAGAACCAGGATGAAACCAACACGCTAGACATGGAATGCATTAACGACTATGACAAAGTGGCAACGGTTGCCTGAAACACAACTACAAGATTAACTGCTGTTCACCGGATGAATTCCCACACTCTGTCATTACAAAAAGCTGAAGCATACTTTACACTGAACATGTCAGATCAGTGTTTTTTACTCAGTATGTTACACTGAAGAATTCTAGCAAATAAGGACAGTCCTTAGACTTGTTTTTTGTGGCCTTGTTTTAGGAGGCTCCCGATCTGCATACACAATTCCTACGGTTCCTTTTAGATTAGTTTTGTTTACTGTACAGATGGTATTGAAATATATGGAGATGGTGGAGCTCTCAGTGCCATGTTTCATCAGTCGTAGACAAACAATGTTTTCAAACAAATCTCAAGTTTTATGAGATGGCTGTATTGTTTTCGGTATAGACGCGCAAGACTTTACACTGCAACACTACAGCTCGTACTGGTTAATGATTTAACAATCTGAAAAACGTTGAGCAGTATTTGGACGGGTGATAATGTCTTGTGTTGTTGGTTAATTTATTGTGTCTGTAAACGCTGTTCATAAGGGTCAGGCGTGCAGCACTAGACTAATTGTGCTTTTATGTTTATGCCTTGTTTTCTATGCCTTGTTATGTATAATGTTGGACTTTTTTTAGTGATACAGACTGTAGTCTGTAGTTGAAAACCACATGCTATAAAGCAATATGTATCTGTGAAATTGCTGTCAGGTTATTTTTATAGCAGTTTAGCTATCTTTTAATTTCCTTATTTGTGGACTTTTCAAAAAACCGGCTTATATTCACTGTTTTTCACATTTTGCTATATATGTATGTTTGTATTTGTACTGCTTTCTGTTTGTTTCACTTTTTCCAACCTTGGCAAGACATTGTTACTTGAAATAAGTTTTGTTATATTAATATTGATGGAACAGTAAAAAGTGAAATGGGACACTTTAAGACACGAGTCTGCACTCCACTGTTTATATTGTAAAAACCATCACAGTAAACTTTTTGGTTATGACACCTTTAGGTGTAGTGTTATTATTTATGTTCCTTTATTGTTTTATTTTCATTTTTATGGTTTGTACTATTAAAATATTGATGATATTTAAATGTGTATTTGTTGTTTACTTCATAGCCAGTTTTCTTTTATAGCTTTTTCAACACTAGTCATGGTCTGTTGAAAGTCAGACTTACTGTAAAGATTTGTACTGGGTTTCATTACACTGCCATGATGTGAGGTGGCCTTGTGGTCTCCATGGATACAGTAACCATAGTGAGTGCAATCAGAGGTCTATTTATGTCTTTTTCCAGTGCAATATCTTAAAAACAAAATACATTTATTTAAAGTGAAAGCTTTTTGAAAATCAAAAAAAAAAAAAAAAAAAAAAAAAAAAAAAAAAAGAAGCAAATTTTATGAATAGAGGACATATTTTAGACAGAAACAATGGTTTGAACTAAAAAGCACACACACAATTACACACACAAAGCTTTTCACTTCACAAGATGTTAATTGATGGAGTTGTGTGGATTACTTTTGGATGTTTGTGATGTTTTTACCAGCTGTTTGGACTCTCACTCTGATGGCACCCATTCACTGCAGAGGATCCATTAGTAATAAAGTTATGTAATGCTAAATTTCCCCAAATCTGTTCAGAAACATAATCATCTTGGATGGCTTGTTTAAAGGCAGTGTGATTGTAATAATAGTGATTGCATTAAAATGTTATTTCCCTATTGAATGGTGAAGTGAATAGGCAGTGTAAAATTGTTTTTTCATATAAGCAGTAAGACCTTAAAACCTAGTATATAATCATGGCAAAATTACAACAGCCATACAATCCTTTCTGAAACACAAGTCAACAGCTATTGCAAATAAATGATGAATTTAGATTCATGCTTTAGTTAATCCAAGCAAAAGTGAAATTATGGCAGTGTATATACAATGGACATTCGGATATATTTCCACTTTAAAAATCACTTTTTTAATATGCAAAAAAAAAACATTTACTTCAAGTTAAAGCTTTTTGAAAATCCAAAAAAAAAGAAGAAAATTTTATGGATAGAGGACTCGTGTTTTAGCCAGGATTATGGATTATGTAATGTTTTTATCAGCTGTTTGAACTCTCATTCTGACAGCACCCATTTACTGCTGAGGATCCATTAGTAAACAAATGTGATGTAATGATATAATTTCTCCAAATCTGTTCAGAAACATAATCATCTATATATAGGATGGCCTGTTTAAATGCAGTGTGATTGTAATGCTATGGTGATTGCATGTTATTAAAATGTTATTTCCCTATTGAATGGTGAAGTGAATAGGCAGTGTAAAATTAGTTTTTCATATAAGCAGTAAGTCCTTAAAACCTAGTATATAATCATGGCGAAATTACAACGGCCATACAATCCTTTCCGATACGTGAATCAACAGCTATTGCAAATAAAATATGAACAGCTTAGGTTCATGCTTTAGTTAATCAAAGTAAAAGTGAGATTATGGCAGTGTATATAAAATGGACAGTCAGATATATATCCACTATTTTAATATGTGTTTTTATTTTTTTTCCCAGCGGCTTAAAGTTAAAAACATCTCAACGATGAATTTGTTTATTACAAACACAAAGCGTTTTGCTTCACAAGATGTTATTTGATGGAGTGGTGTTGATTACTTTTTATGTAATGTTTTTATCAGCTGTTTGAACTCTCATTCTGACGGCACCCATTTACTGCAGAGAATCCATTGGTGAGCAAGCGATGTAATGCTAAATTTCTCCAAATCTGTTCAGAAACATAATCATCTACATCTTGGATGGCCTGAAGGTGAGTACATTGTCAAAAAAAATATTTTTGGGTAAACAATTCCTTTAATAAGAAGTAATTGTTCTCAAAAATAGATCTCATTGGCAGTGTTTATTATTATTATTATTTTATTTTATCTTTGTTTTGCAGAATATCTATAGAGGAAGAGGAGGGAGACTAAGGGCAGCCAAACATTTCATCCATAAAACACTTGCTCTATAAATAGAAGATTGCATGCATCCAGAGTTTGCTTCACAAACACAACTAATTATAATTTCTACACAAAATGTAATGTATCTGCTTATACTGTAGTTATTTTATACAAAAGTACAATATGACTTGAAAACAGGTAAAACATGTACACCTGCAGTCACCAGAGGGCATCAGTGAACCAGGCTTGCAGTCCAGCAAACAACTTCTGTCTGAAAAAAAAAAAAAAAAAAAATAACAACATAAATTAGACCTCAATTAATAAACCGACATGCGTCAAACATTAAGATATTTATATACGTTGTTTAATATTTTATGTTATGCATAAATGTCATATAATATACAGGGTAGAGCACCATAATGTTTAGACGGATTTGAGAATGGCGGGCCATTCTAATTAGTCTTTAATTAAATTAGGCAGAACATCAGAGACAAATATTCTTGGCTTATGAATACGTACCTGCAAACCCAAAGTCTATCACAATAAGTGTGCAGTTGGTGACCATGGTAACTGCTTAAACGGATGCTGGTGTCTTCCACTGGAGTGCTGTTTAGATTGCTATATTTGATGAACTTATAAATAGTCACCGTAAGCCCAATGTTTTTGCATTGGTCTTCGATTCTATGTGCACACAAATGCTGTTCTCGTCAGTTAAACAAACAACTGACAGAAAATGTTTTTACAACACATTCTGTTACAATCACCACTTTCAGGTGCAAATCAATTAGAAACATAAAGTGATTAGATTAGTCATATTCAAGAGCAAATTATTTTTAACTAATTTTTTTTTTTTTGGTAAATCAAATCATACCACTCGAAAGCTCGTTACTGTTGCCTTTTCTGAGGTAAATCACATTACATGACTATTCACAAGCTGTTTTACTTGCGGTATAATTGGGTCATTCTATAATTGGGGGTACATTTAGAATTTGACAATGTGAAGAAAAAAGTTTTCCTTTTTCCCAAAAACCCAAACATGAACTTACATAGCTGCTTTGAAACAGTCTATATTGTGTAAAGTGTTATATAATTAAAGGTGATCTGTAGGAATATGTGCATAAAATACATCTATGTTTGCTAATTTCCAACATGTTGCCTTTTCTGGGTATCACAGTTGACAGGTAACTTAGTTGACATTTTTAGTGTTTTGGGCCCATACTCAACATGGAAGCCTAGAACTACTGAGCATATGGTATGTTTAGAAATATATGTTTTCATATACAAAACATAAGTTTTAGTTAAATTGTCTTGTTAAAATTTGCAGCAGTAATACTTGTGTAACACTGTTGACTGTCAATTAATCCACTCTTGACAGGTTTGCTTGTTTAACCAATATTAGGAGAAAGAGAGAGAACATAACTTCTAGTGCTTCATTCATGTGCTTCTAGAGGAAATATCATAATACTGTGCAAATTATGCGTGAATGGGACAAACCATTCCTTTTGGGGGCTTTCTAGTGGGTAACTTAGTTAACAATGGTTTTTCGGACACAAATAAAACAAGTTATATCACAATAAACACGCACACCCAAATGTCTTGATAAACTAATCTAACAGAAGGCAAAACTATGAAATTAATTCATATTTGAGGTCATTTTCATGCTTAAATGTAGAGTAGAATGAGCAACTTTACAATATCGGACAGCTGAATACCAGGGTTGTATGTGATAAAGCCTCATTTTTTAACAAAAGACATGGCTTTTTTCAACATAAAGTAGTGTGATTTGAAAAAATATAATTGTGTACTAGAAAATTAAGCTTCAGGGCTTTATATTGATGAAAATATATTAAAAATACACTTCACGGACATGAGATGTACCCACAATTATAGAATGACCCAGATGCTTGGAAACAATATGTAACGTTTTCAAGTCTATTCATTTTTTGTAGCTCGCCAGCCACCCATTCATTTGAAGGGGAAAAAACAAAAACAACTTGAAGGAGAAGTCCACTTCCAGAACAAAAATTTACAGATAATATACTCACCCCCTTGTCATCCAAGATGTCCATGTCTTTCTTTCTTCAGTCGTAAGGAAATTATGTTTTTTGAGGAAAACATTTCAGGATTTCTCTCCATATAATGGACTTATATGGTGCCCCGAGTTTGAACTTCCAAAATGCAGTTTAAAGGGGTCATCGGATGCCCATTTTCCACAAGTTGATATGATTCTTTAGGGTCTTAATGAAAAGTCTCTAATATACTTTGATTAAAAATTTTCAATGGTTTTGTAAAACAACACCCTTTTTACCTTGCCAAAATCAGCTCTGCAAAAATCATCTCATTCTAAGGGGTTGTCCCTTTAAATGCAAATGAGCTCTGCTCACCCCGCCCCTCTCTTCTCTCTGTGGAATGATGGTCTTGTTTACATTAGCCGCATTTAGCCGCTAAACTTCCTAACTACCACGTTATAAGGAAAGGTGATCGCAAAGATTCATAAAAAAACGCTTATACTCACTTCTGCTGTAAGTGAAGCTGGATCATGAATGATTTGCGTGAACATGGACGGATATATGTAGATCGGGAGGTGCATTCCATTCACAAACAAATGTAATCCACTGCATCTTCAGCGGCTCAGATGTGGGGAGTAAATGACGACCACTATGTTTATTATTACATCTAGCAACACAACACCTCAATCGCTCAATCTGAGATATTCTTCTCTAACTTACATCCCTGCTTCGGCATCAAAACATGGAAAGTTACTGGACTGTGACGGCTGGTCTAAGGCAGGGGTGGGGAACCTTGATCCTGGAGGGCCGGTATCCCTGCAGAGTTTAGCTCCAATCCTAATCAAACACACCTGAACAAGCTAATCAAGGTCTTCAGGACACAGGTTGGTATTTTTTTTTTCAGGGTTGGAGCTAAACTCTGCAGGGACACCGGCCCTCCAGGATCAAGGTTCCCCACCCCTGGTCTAAGGTAAGAGCTCATGTCAATCAACTATGGTGAGAGCGGCCTCTGTCGGTGTGATGGCACACCGACAGGCATCTGAGAACGGCTCGATTTGAAAAAGGGGATATTATTTTTACAGATTAATTAAAAACCACTGCATGAATTTTTATCATTATAGGGTGGATTTGTACATACACTGCCAACACACATTAATGTTCAAATAACATGAAAAAGTGAAGTTAGCATCCAATGACCCCTTTAAATGCGGCCTCAAACGATCCCAAATGCAGTTATCTATCCCAGCTGAGGAAGAAGGGTCTTATCCAGCGAAACGATTGGTTATTTTCATTTAAAAAAAATACAATTTAAATACTTTTTAATCTCAAACACTGGTCTTGTCTTGCTCTGCCTGAACTCTGTGTATTCTGGCTCAAGACAGTTAGTGTATGTCAAAAAACTCCAATCGTATTTTCTCCCTCAACTTTAAAAATCATTTCAAAATCATCCTACATCGCTGCCACCCAAATACCGACCCAAAGTGAACATGCAAAGATGATCAAAATAAATACAGTAATAAATACAGATTTTTTAATTATTTTATCCTTTGTTTAGATCATATTTTTAAACATTCTATAAAAAATAAAGAGTAGAATAATAAAAATACAGTAGTACAAAACAAACAAAACAAAACAAATACAAAAAAACAACAACAAAAAAAGATATTGTAAAAGAATTAATGTGACTTTTCAAAAAAAAAAAAAAAGAAGCTTTTTTTAATTGGAGACGTACGTATTTATTCCTACGTATTTATTCAAAAATAACGGCCTTCGACAACTTAATATGATGTCACAAAGAGCCTTTAAAGCGATCTGGAAAAAGTGTTCTAAATGACTCTTGGTAAGTTCAAAGTTATAGCTCAGCGGATAATATACCTCCCCTTGCGGTTTTACTGACAGGTTTCTCTGTTGTAACTCCGTGGTACTGTAAGCTCCTCCTAAACGGTGGTTCCCCTTCAGGAACTCGAGCTGCGTCCGAAAACGCTATGGGAACGCCTTTGGCGGAACCACGCTCTGAATGCATGTGTAATCTAGCCAATCAAACGACGATACGTCACGGGCGGATGACGTCATCGACCAGGAAGCATAAAAGCACGTGCGAAGCTGGCGGCGTCAGCTTCTGTCTTTCAGCGGAGCACTCTGTGTGTTGTGTCTTGTTTTCCTCTGTTTTTGTGCAAGTTAGCACACCTTTTATTTTGAGGAAAATGTCTAAAAGTCTAGTTAAGAGTGGCAAGGAGAGCGGGCCACGTTTCAGGCTGTGCTGTTCCCCCTTGTAAACGCTATATTACTAGCGGGGATACGCACAGCATGTGGGTGGTTTGCCTGGGAGCCCTTGAGCCCTTGAGGGGGCTGACTGCCCGCATTGTGAGTTGCTTCCTTTGCGGGTGCTCCGCTCCCGGAAAGCCCCCTTTGAGGAGGGAGCCTTCAGCAGCGTTCCCCAGGGTGCTGGTCCCGCTTCCGCCGAGGCGGAGCGGGCGCTACACTCTTGGGGTTCGCAGATGGATCTGCTGGAGGGAATGGAGACGGGTGACCCCCTATCTTCTTCCTTACCCGGCAGATCCGATGCCCGTTCCGAAGGTTCGGAAGCCCGCACTGCGGCTACTTCCTCCCAAGGGACGGGCTCAGAAGAGTAAACTCGATGAACGGTTTCTGCGGAGTAAGCCTCCACCTCCAACGAGGAGCCTTCCCTTCTTCCCCGATCTCCACGCAGAGATTTCGAGATCGTGGGGAAGACCCTTTTCGGCTCGCTTATTCGTCCCCGCCTCAGACTACTACGGCAATGTGGTGGGGCTCGATGAGCGAGCCTACAAGGCGATGCCCCGGGTTGAACAGACGCTAGCCAGCTATCTGTCACCCGGCGCGGCATCGTCTTTGAAGGCTCCCACCTTACCCTCAAAGCCTCTTAGAACCACATCATTGCTTGTGGGTAAGGGGTACGCGGCAGCAGGTCAAGCCGGGGCATGTCTACACACCATGTCTGTTCTCCAGGCATATCAAGCTGACCTGCTGAAGGGGCTAGCTGAGGGCGAGAGGGTAGATCTGGAGGAACTGCAAAGAACAGCAGATTTAGCTCTCCGTGCCACCAAGGAGACCGCCCGGGCAGTAGGGCGGTCTATGGCAGCCATGGTGGCGGCGGAGAGACATCTATGGTTGACCCTGTCCAACATGAAGGAGAAAGACAGGGTCTTCCTCTTGGACGCCCCGCTTCAGCCTTCTGGCCTGTTTGGCGACGCAGTAGATTCTGTCGTCAGCAGGTACCAGCAGGCTCGCAAGCAGGCGGCGGCGTTCCAGAGGTTCCTCCCTTGCCGCTCTCTAGCCTCGACGGCTGCTGGGCGTGAGCAGCCGTCACCGTGTACCAGCTCCTTGTACCGTGAAGTGCAGAAACTGAGTGTCGCGGCTCGTGCTCCCCCGTCCCGGGACCGAGACCCGCGGCACTCTAGGCCGGGGTCCTCTAAGGCGAGGCCCGACCTGAGGGTCGTGCTTCAGTCTAGGAGGCCCCCGGCCACAAAGCGGCCCCTACCAGGGAAGAGCGGATAGCACCGCACAGGTCAGTCTGCTGTCCCTGCCAGTGTTACAGGGCACAACGGCCTCCGACGAGCCGTCGAGTCTGTCCCGGATCTCTCCGCCCCGGCTCGTAGCGGAACCGGGACGCTCGTCACCCCCACGGGGGTCTCTAGAACAGTTAGTTCGGCAGTCTCCTGCCGGTCCGCCGTTACAGGGCGCCGAGCTAGCAGTTCAGCCAACACCAGAGGCCAGCCTCGAGCGGCTGGTTCCCTTAGTAGACTATTTAGCAGCGTGGAAGCTACTGCCAAGCGTGTCTGCATGGGTCCTGCGCACCGTAGAAAATGGCTACGCTATTCAGTTCGGCGCTCCACCGCCGCCTTTCGACGGGGTCTTTCCCACTCTGGTGGGCCCCAAGCAGGCTCTGGTCATGGAGCAAGAAGTAGAGACCCTTCTAAGGAAGGAGGCCATCGAGGTGGTCCCTCCTCAAGACAGGGAATCCGGGTTCTACAGCCGGTACTTCATTGTTCCAAAGAAGGATGGATCATAGATCTCCGCCGCCTCAATCGATCAGTTATGAAACTGAAGTTCAAGATGCTTACGGTCAAGCAAGTAGTGTCACAAATCAGGTCCGAGGACTGGTTTGTGACGATAGATCTGAAAGACGCCTACTTTCATGTCTCCATCCTTCCTCAACACAGGAAGTTCCTGAGGTTCGCTTTCAGGGGCGAAGCTTACCAGTATCAGGTTCTTCCTTTCGGCCTAGCACTCTCACCCCGCACGTTTACGAAATGCGTAGATGCTGCCCTGGTCCCTCTTCCCCTCCAGGGCATTCGCATACTGAACTACATCGACGACTGGCTGATCCTAGCAGCGTCCGAGAGTTTAGCGGCTCGACATCGAGATGTCGTTCTCGCACATATGAAAGCGTTGGGGTTAAGACTAAACGCCAAGAAAAGTGTGCTTTCTCCATCACAGAGGACCACTTATCTGGGCGTGGTGTGGGATTCGACCACGATGCAGGCACGTCTGTCCCCTGCTCGGATCGAGTCGATCCTCGCCGCAGTCAAGAGAGTCAAAGAAGGCCGGTCACTCACTGTCAAGCAGTTCCAACAACTGCTGGGTCTGATGGCAGCTGCGTCCAACGTGATACCTTTTGGCCTGCTGTACATGAGACCCCTACAGTGGTGGCTCAAAAGCAAAGGGTTCTCCCCGAGGGGAAACCCGCTCCGCATGATCAAGGTCACGCGCCGAGGTCTACGTGCCTTAGACATGTGGAGGAAGCCGTGGTTCCTAAATCAGGGCCCGGTATTGGGAGCTCGTTGTCGCCGCGTCACGCTAGCGACAGATGCATCCCTCACCGGCTGGGGGGCGGTCATGAGTGGCCGCTCCGCCAGAGGTCTGTGGAGTGGTCGCCATCTCAGCTGGCACATCAACTGCCTCGAGATGCTGGCCGTATTTCGAGCTTTGAAGTACTTTCTCCCAGACCTGAGAGATCGCCATGTGCTGATGCGCACCGACAGCACAGCGGTGGTCTACTACATCAACCACCAGGGAGGTCTGCGTTCGCGCCCCTTGTACAAGCTGGCGCACCAGATCCTTGTGTGGTCCCAGGACAAACTCCTCTCTTTGCGAGCAGTTCACATTCCTGGGCATCTGAATGTGGGAGCAGACGTCCTGTCGAGGCAGGGGCCGAGGCCCGGGGAATGGATGCTTCACCCCGAGGTGGTGGAGCAGATATGGGAGATCTTTGGCCCAGCCCAAGTGGATCTCTTTGCCACGAGGGAGAACACGCAATGTCCCCTCTGGTTCTCTCTAGTTCATCCAGCTCCCCTGGGGCTGGATGCCATGGTACAGACGTGGCCGAGGCTTGGTCTGTATGCCTTTCCCCGGATCGCTCTGCTCCCGGGAGTTCTGGAGAGAGTACGCCGGGACGAGGTCAGCCTACTATTAGTAGCCCCGTACTGGCCGGGCCGAGTATGGTTCTCGGACCTGATATCTCTCCTCGACGGCTCTCCATGGGAGATTCCCGTCAGGAGGGATCTCCCCTCACAGGCGGGGGACACCATCCTCCACCCCCGCCCGGAGCTGTGGAAGCTGTGGGTGTGGCCTCTGAGGGGGCACAGCTCATAGCTTCCGGTCTCTCAACTGAGGTTGTTGAGACCATCCTCCAGTCCAGAGCTCCCTCAACGAGGAAACTGTATGCCCTGAAGTGGAAGCTGTTCACTTCATGGTGTGGAGAACGCCAGCAAGACCCAGCTAACTGCCCAGTTGGTACAGTACTAGAGTTTTTGCAGGCCCACTTCTCCACAGGGTTAGCCCACTCCACCCTGAAGGTTTACGTGGCGGCAATCTTGGCCTACCACGCCCCTCTTGGTGGCATGCCAGTGGGTAAGGCCCCCCTGGTAGTACGTTTCCTCCGCGGTGTGCTGAGGCTGAGGCCTCCGACACGACCCCTTGTCCCTACTTGGGACCTGGCTGTGGTGCTTGAGGCTCTCTGTAGGCCGCCATTCGAGCCTATAGAAGAGATACCTGTTCGATTCCTCACTATTAAGACAGCGCTGCTGCTAGCTCTTACCTCCCTCAAGCGGGTTGGGGACCTGCAGGCCCTTTCGGTGGCCCCTTCTCACTTAGAGTTTGCTCCTGGTATGACCAAAGCTTTCCTGTACCCCAGGCCGGGGTACGTCCCTAAGGTCCCCACTAACACACCACAGCCGGTCGTGCTCCAGGCTTTATGTCCTCCTCCCTTTCGGGAGCCCGACCAGCAGAAGCTAAATTGTATGTGTCCCGTACGTGCCTTGGATGCCTATGTCCACAGAGCTGCCCTGTGGCGAAAGTCAGAACAGCTGTTCGTCTGTTACGGCCCCGCTAAGAAGGGGTATCCTGCTTCTAAGGAAACTCTGAGTAGATGGATTGTAGATGCCATATCTACTGCCTACGAGTCCTCTGACCTCCCCTCGCCGATGGGGGTCAAGGCTCACTCTACCCGCGCTATGGCTGCTTCCAAAGCTCTTATGGCAGGTGTCCCAATACAGGACATCTGCAACGCTGCAGGATGGTCCACGCCCCATACCTTTGTAAGGTTCTACAACCTAGATGTCCGAGCCACTCCCGGCTCCTCTGTTCTCCTGCCCTAGCACAACCACTAGGCAGGGATTTGGAAGTCTGGGGGCGTGGGCATCTCGTTCCCATAGCATTTTTGGACGCAGCTCGAGTTCCTGAAGGGGAACATCCCAGGTTACGCATGTAGCCATGGTTCCCCGAGGGAACGAGACGCTGCGTCTCGAGCCATCCTTCCGGCATCCCTGCCGAGCGCTCACTTCATCCCTAGAAGCTGACGCCGGCAGCTTCGCACGTGCTTTTATGCTTCCTGGTCGATGACGTCATCCGCCCGTGACGTATCGTCATTTGATTGGCTAGATTACACATGCATTCAGAGCGTGGTTCCGCCAAAGGCGTTCCCATAGCGTTTTCGGACGCAGCGTCTCGTTCCCTCGGGGAACCATGGTTACATACGTAACCTGGGACGTTTGCACCCAGCTTTACGTGCAGACCACTTGCGATATGTAAAAGCAAATCGGTAAAGTTCGGTATAGTTGCCCCCCCTGCCGGGCTGTGGTGAGCTGTAGGTGTGCAGGGGGTGCCGTATACAGTCGTAAATGACCGGTGTGGTGTAGTGCGTTGAGTCTGGTGGGGGGTGTGACACGGCGATTGACAACAGGAGGGCAGGGTGTTCATTAGTAATGGTTGTTAATCACTGTTAACACCTGCTATAAACCATATTTATGAGCAGATAGAAATCAAATACATATTCAAAGTAATGAGCAAAAATAAATTACCAAGGAGTTCAAAATACAGTAAATGACATTCAGTGAAATGCAATAAACTCAGAGCTGAAACTGAATGATTTTTGTGTTGTTGTTGTTCTTGTCTTGATTTGAACTCTTTAAACTCATGATTCAAATCCAGTAAGATGTGATGCAGCGTCCAAAGAAGAATAAATCTTCCACTGACTGGACCGCTGTGGACTGTAGGCCAGTGATAGACCTATGTGTTCACTGATATGTTACTTTTAATGTAACACAAATCATAGCCTTTAAATCTGTCAATTTGATCACAAAATACAAACAATAAATGTGTTTTTCCGGTCTTTAGTGTGGTGTGAGATCATTGTATTCGCATCGGTTCAACCAGCATGTGAATCAGTTATCCTTTCCTATTTTCCACTAGTTACAGCACAAAATAAACATGAATATCTGAAGACATGTTGAAAAAATCAGAACAACTTAATCAAAATTAATGTGTCATGTAATAAAAAAAATCATTGTTTCGAAAATTAGAAATGGCAACAATATACCTTTGCAACTGCCACCGTCTGCATTTACACAAAAATTACAGTTGTATATTCTGATACTAGGCCATGAGGTGGGTTAGAACAGCCATAATTTAGTCTGGCTTTTATGTATGATTTGCGTTATTGCGCTGATTTTTGTGCAGGCACTAGAGCAGTCTTAACTTGGCGGTGTAAAGAGGCCATTTAATATTACAGCGAGTAAAGATGTTCAGTGATTTTAACTAAACCACTATCAACATGTCAGTTATCTTGTTTAGTTTAAGTTTGGAAAGCTAAGTCGCATAGAGTGCTCTTGAAGGGTTGCCATGTCCACTTTTTATAAGCAATGTTTATTATTGTCTTTGGGCTTGTTGTTTGGCCTCGGCTCAGAAGGTGAACTTTATTAACTCCAATTTATGGAGTTAATAAAGTAGGCGGGTGCAAATCGCTATATTTTGTTGTATGACTTTTATTTGAGATCTGGCAACCCTAATGAGTTAAAATTGACCTTGTGATTTCATTCACCGCACTTTCAGAAAAAACTCAACTTTCATATGCATTTAAATATATCATTAACAGCTAGTTGTTCAGTTCATTTCTGTACTGCGTCAAATTTCTGTAAATGCTGTTGTCACTACCTGAATTTTTCAGGAGTGCGGTTGCCACTCCTAAATTACTGAATTGTGTGTACAGAACAGGCTTCAGCACTAAAAGGTGAATTGACAACTGCATTTAGCTGCAGTGTACATGGCCAATAAATGTTCTGAAATCAGCTCAAACTAACAAACATATTTGATATCCTCCAACTGGATAGAATCACAGTGTTAAGCTAGAAAGCTGTCAACTCCGACACCCCAAAATCTGCAGAATGGCTCTCTTTAGGCAACTAACATCCTTTTATCCACATTCAGACTGCAAATCAAAGCAAAAGTCTGGACAAAAGTGTTAGCCTTTAAGGAACTTTTTTGGACTCTTTGTTGCCAGTTCACCTAAGGCCAGTTAATCAGGTCATGTAAAGTTGTTAAAATTATGCTAAATGGAATAGATTGGAATAGATGATATAGCCTAAGAGCTATTTCTCTGTGTCTGTACTTATTTTATGATGAAAACACTTGATTTGTTTTTAAAATTGAGGTCAGTAAAAGGGTGTCCATTCACATTCCAATGATCTTGAATGTGTATTAGCTTCACAACCACATGGAAAAACAGGAGCTGGGTGCATTTGGAGCCCTCTAACCAACACATCTTAGTGTAAAAAATCAATAATCTCTAGAGTAAATGAATATAAGAACTCTATTTCTGGCTTTTGGCCACTGACGAAATATCCATTAGCTGAGTCACTCTGTAATCCCATATTGCATACAGTGTAACCAGATTTATATTTATGGCCTTGTAATAATATATCAACGTGAACTGCTTCTGTTCAACAGAACAGTTAGACTGAGGTATCCCAACTGTCTTTTAATTTTATGGAAGCCCATGGGAGGATCTCCAGTACTGGATATTAAATTTTCATGGGGGTATTACATATATATATATTCATAGATATTTGCCTGTGCAATATCTTTGCAGTAGCATTCATCAATGTCCAGTGCAATAATTCAGCACTGTAACAGACCAATCAGTTAAAACTCCTAGCAAGCCGCTGCAAAGCAACCACTAAATATAAAAATTGCACTGTGTTTGTATCATATTGTTCTCAATAATAATAATAATAATAATAATAATAATATCGATGATGTCAACTTAATAAGAAAATAAAACAAAATAAACAATGTGTAATTTTACTGCAAATTTACTTTCCTATTAAGTAACTACATTATCGAAATTATTACCACTTATTTTGATTATTTCAGCTCTGCCAGTGGTTTTGAATGAATTGACTGAGTGAATGATTCAGTGACTGAAGCTGAGTCTGAAATGGCATACCGTCTAGGTTTATTTTGTCAGAATAGGTATTTTTAAAAGCTTTCAGTTCAGTTCGATTCAGTTTTTTTTTGTTTGTTTGTTTGTTTGTTTGTTTATTGATTGATTAATTGATTGTAACAGGTTGTGCAGTTACAGCATCTACCAGCAGGGGCTCACTGGACTCTGTTAATAAGGCAAATCTTGACCTCTTCTTTTGGACTAACTTCTAACCTACATTTCCAGTATATGAAGGCATTTTTTTTCTTCACTTGGGGCCTTTCTGTCACTTACTTTGCCTTGGTCTGCCAGCTGTTTTCCATGACCTTATTCTTTTGTCAGACCAGACACTCTCTTTACTATAAGCCGGGCAATCTCTCTCGTTCTGTCTCTCTGTTCATCCAGCCATACATTATTCAAGCATTACGTCCACTCGGCAGAACTAATCTGGCCTGCTGGTGATGACTACACATTAAAATGCACCAAAATGAGCATGTTTCTTCTGTTAGGCCATTAAAGACCCTAAAAGGATGGGAAAGATCTCTGGAGAGCACTATAAGTGTGTTCCCAAAATAGAAGATTTTATGTTCACATAGTACTGAAATATTGACATGAAAAGTTTGGACATGCATGACTAAATTGTTGTTTCTCATGATCTTAAACACAGACAAATATACACTGAAAAAATGTTTCCACAGTGGTTTCCATAATGGTTTCCACAAAAATATTAAGCAGCATAAATGGTTTTCAACACTGAAAATTATAAGAACCGTTACTAATAACTGATAATAATTGTGTACGTAATTAGCATATTAGAATGATTTCTAAAGCATCATGTCAGTAATGATACTAAGAATTCAGCGGTGTGTATGTGTATGTGTCTTCTAAAATGCAATATTATTTCACAATATTACTATTTTTCATATTTAAAAAAATGCAGCCTTGGTGAAGCATACGAGACTTCTTTTTAAAGCATCAAAAAATCTTAATTTTTCTAAGCTTTGACCGCTGGGAGCTGCTAAACACCCTGCTGATATTTCCACTGTCTGCCACTGAAAGGGAGGTGCTGTGCTGTTTTTGGGCCGTTTTCTTGGAATCCTTTTCAAAGCAAATGTTTGCAGATGAGTCAACTCCATCAAAGATCCGCTCCGGGAATGACTCAGATCTTTGCTCTGAGTAATAGGCTATACCATGATATTGCAGCAGAATGGAGCAGCATTCATACAAACTTGTTTCTTCAAGTAGGAGAACTTTTTGTACCCTGAAATATAGATTCTAACAGTTATTATACATTTTAAATATTATAAATGTTTTACATTTTAAACCTTCGTCAGTGTGTACGTCGGTGGGGATTTTTCTGCAGGTTACAATGTTACACCAGTTGGTGGCGACACTGTCTTTATGAATGAATCATAGAGTCATCCATTCAAAACAATAATTCCACAATATCAAGCATTATAACGAGCTGTTTTTTACAGCTAAAAATTGCTGGATGCCGATGAGACCGGAAGCCAGACCCATAAAATTTACAAATGGCCACGTCCTCTTCCGCTCTTATGGGAAGAAAAAGGTGGATAAGATTCAAGCGACAACACACCACTGCACTGGCCCAATCGGGCCAGTGGTTCACAAATTTTTACTTGCCCGGTCAAAATTTTTGCTGGCCCTGCCACAAAAAAAACAAAATAGTTGCTGTTATCATGATTTTTGACACATGTTGTCTTTCCTTTTAATAAATAAGCTTATATGACATCAAAATGTTACATACCAAATAAATTGTACAGTTCTCGATTCCAATTTTAATATCACAACAAAACCTACTAGCCTAACAAAAATAAAGTTAAAACATTATTTGTTAGTTCAAAAATTATTTTATTATTATTTTATTACAAATGGAAAAAAAAAATGTTTTAGGGAAAAACAGCAGACGGACTGAATGAAGGCAAATTCAGTCTCTGCCAGCAGGTGGCGCTTATGGAATAATGATACAGCGTTTCCCTGGTTACCGCTGTAAACAAAGCAGCGCCGTGCTTATGCTTATAAATTCATATAAACTCCGTTTTAATATTTAGGATAATGTTTCCAATATTTCCCGCATTGTGAACAGTGATCTTGCTCTGTCTGCTACAGTATTTTTTTTTTCCTCTTTGCGTTCGTCTTCAGCGTCTCTGGCCTCTGTTAACGGATGTCTAAAGAGTTCGTAATATTTACCCACACATGACATTTTGAAAAATTATTGCATGCAGTTCGTGTGCAAACCCGGAACAGAGATCGGTTAAAATATGTCCGCTCGATCGGTACATCTCTACTCCACTGTATAAATTAAATATAGATTTATCATTGTTAAAGAAACTATAAATTTACTCGTCAGGACAGGATTTTGAGATACGTTTGTAGGCTATCTGTTCGTCAGAGACACGTCTCTCTGTGATTGCTTTAAATTTTAAATGGCGTTAAATGGACAACGTTTAAAAACAGGTGCAAATGATAAACTTTAGTGACGACGCAGCAGTGGCCCGATCGGGCCAGTGACAGATTCGTCAACTGTCCCGAGCGTCTTTTACATCGGGCACTCCTTATTGTCGAGCCCTGAGACAAAACAGCAAAACTGGCAATACTGTGTCTAAAAAGTAAGTTTATTATATGTATTGTTTATTAAGCTGTTGCATATACGCAATATCACACTTGCAACTGAATTGTGCAGCTGTTTTTGAATAGACGTTGCCCGCTTATAAGAATTATCTTTGGACAATGTTTGTATTCATAATCATCTGTCGAAATATAACTTGCTAAGCCCATAATCTAATTTAATATAGGCACTTTCCACAATCCAAACAGTTCCTTGTAGAACTCATACTTGAAAATTCCTTCTCACTCAGAATATGTATTTCTAGAGCAATACAAAGTGCTGCAAACATATCCATTCATATCCTTTCAGTCTCTTGGGTCTCTGTATGTTTAATGTCAAGATATTGAGACTTGTTGACTTGAAATAAAGTAGCAGATTGTTATTGTCATGTCACAGAGCAAGGGTTGATTACTGTATGTTCAGCACAACACCATGTTTTTAAATCCAGATTTAGTATTACACCTCCCACCCTTCCTTAATGTACATATGTTAAATAATTCAACCCTTGATTCCTCTGAATAACCAAGCTAAGTCTGTAAATCCAACCTATTCCTGTGGTTTTAATTTAAAATATGGGGGCAAAACATTTGTCTAACTTGTTTCACAATATTACAAAATCACAAAAAAAGAAAGTGAGTGTTTTACTGTTTTTACTATATTTTTGAACAAATGCATGCAGACTTCATGGGGGTTATCACTGTTAACCAGAAACTTAAACACTGCTTGATAAGCATAAGAGACTTTCAAAAACATTTAAAAAATCTTACAAGTTATGAACAATGTTATACATGTGAAATTTACTTGAGAAGCTAAATTGTATATGATAATAAAGCTTGCTTTCAAAGTCTTGCAATATTTTATTTCTGTTTCAAGCATAAACCTCATTACATTTTTCTTGAATTAATGCTTTAAACAAGAACAAAAAAGTAGGCATGTTCATACTGACTTGCCTTGTCACTTTAGCAAATTGGTTCAGTTGTGCTAAAACCATGCAGACAGCAGCTGCAAAATAAACAACACTATCAGCAAGCACAATTCATCCTTAATTAAATCCCCTATCTCATGGCAGTTCGTAACTATTTTACATTTTGGCAAATTGGTAGCTAATTCGTATTATGAATTGGTGGTGAATTTGTATAATATTATCTCTTAAAAAATTCATTTCTGATGCTGTTGTTGACTGTTTCAGTTCTCAGAGTTTATCCTCTCGCTTGGCTGGTTTCATGCTCACACGTTTCTTCCTGTTCCACAGGACCTGGTCTGGACAGAGTCCCACAGTACAGCTACCCTGATTCTGCCAGTAGGCATGGGTCACCATCTCTACACGTGAGTCCTAGTGCACCAGATCTGTCAAAACACATCGCACCATATCGAAAGCTCGTCCTCTCTGTCTCTCTCTCACACACACTCACTGGATATGTGGGACTGATCAAGACTGGTTTTTGTAGATATTTTTCAGTGCCTGCCAAGCCAAGCCTGGGAAATCAGCACCATGCAAATAAGAGCGCTCTGAGGCAATCTATGGGGATTTCACAAACAACAACACCAAGTGACCAATCCAGTGATGCTGAAATCCGTCATCCTTCACTGAGGTAAGACCTTTCCCACAGGAAAAACCAATTGCTCAGAGGTTGCTCTTTCTTAGCTTAGCTTCTTATCCCCATGATCTCTACTATATCATATATAATACACAAATGGCCTGTAAATGATCAAAACATTGCTGAAAAACATGTTGTACTCAATCTATTACATGCCTTCTGTTGTCTGTTTGATAGTTTATACTATTTTGCAAGTAGTATAATTATAAAAATGTCAACTTTTTCAAAATCATCAAGTTGTAAAATTTTTAATTGATTTTTATGAAGTGAATGTACAAAATACATTTTATATTGTTAATAATGTTTCAAGATGAACTGGACTGAAAGCTTGTAGGCTTACTTTATTATCCACTCATAATTTTTTAGAAAGATCATGTTATCAAATGTGATACACTGTGTTTTTGAAGTCAGCATTATATTGGATTGCATTACATGATTTGCCCCTACAATGAAAATGACAGAACTTTAAACATAAAACTAAGCATTAAAATATCATCGTACTGAGAATGATACGTTATTGGGAGATATAAAATGACCAGTGATAATCATATGCATTTTTTGTAAATAGTCTGCTATACTGTTATAAAAATCTCATTAATTTGCATTACAAGCTGTCAGAATTTCATCATTTTGGCCATATAAATATCAGCAACTGCACTAAATTGCATATTTTTGCTCTGCGCCTCTGAATAAAAAGTAGGTGTTTTTTCCTCCTCAAGTATGAGCACCATATTTATATCATACTATATGCGCCATGAAAGCCATAAAAAAGTTTGTTTTTAAATTATCATATTATTAATGAATGAATGAATGAATGAATGAATTATTTTTGTTTTGTTTACTGGCCCAATAATATCTCTCACATTTCCAAAAATTACATTTTTCAAACTGTAGTGATATATATCAGCATTTAAAGGGTTAATGAAGGTTTCGTTTAGGTCTCTTTTGAGAAGTCTATATGAGAAATAAAAATGGACACAAACTGTAAAGGTCATTGCACACTGGGTCCAAAATTTTTGTGTGCATTTTTGCATTTTTCGTATTTGTATGCTACAGATGCAAAAACGCAAAAAATTTAACCTGATTCAATTTTTTTTTTTATGACGGATGAAAGTTTCCGAGGCAATGTGTAAACACAATTGACACAGCATATTTATTTTTCAACATGCAAAAGTTTCAGACTATCAAAAAACAACATAGTTTGGATAACTTGGTCTTTATCAAAATCTCATGAGAAATGGTAGTTAATTTGGAGATCTCTGTTTTGATTTGAGCACAGATTGAGATTCTGAAACTCAAGAGGAGACATATGTGAGCTTTTTTTCTTTGGAGACAAAAAATTGAGTGTTGGGAAACCTGCTCTACATTTAATCTCACACCAAACAAAGCATGTAACAAAATCATCAAATATATAAGAGCACTTATCATTTGTGACCCTGGACCACAAAACCAGTCTTAAGTAGCACGGGTATATTTGTAGCAACAGCCAGAAATACATTGTAATTTTGTACAGGGTCAAAATTATGCATTTTTCTTTTATGACAAAAATCATTAAGATATTAAATAAAGATCATGTTCCATGAAGACATTTTGTAAATCGTAAATAAAACTTCAAAACTTATTTTTTGATTAGTAATATGCATTGCTAAGAACTTAATTTGGACAGCTTTAAAGGTTTTTTTTTTGCACCCTCATATTCCAGATTTTCCAAAAATTGTATCTCGGCCAAATATTGTCCTATCCTAATAAACCATCAATAGAAACATCAGTAGAAAGCTTATTTATTCAGCTTTCAGATGGTGCATAAATCTCAATTTTACAAAATTTGACCTTTATTGACGTTTTGTGGTCCAGTTTCACATTTGTGTGATGCATAGTAATGTAATGAAATGTCATGATACGGTTATATACATAAAAATTAAACAGGTAAAATATATGAAGTCCACGATACAGTATTTATTGTGATATTTAAAAAAAAAAAGACAAATGAAGACTTGGGATATATATATATATATATATTATATATATATATATATATATATATATATATATATATATATACATTTTAAAATTCAATTCTTCTGTCTAATGCATTTTGAGAGTTCAAAATTAAGAGCTCTAACCCATGTTCCTAAGAAAACTTAAGTCAGAAAAAAAGTCGGTGAATTGATTTGTACCTGAACTCAGCCCTCTTTTTATTTGTGGTATACTGTCTCAGTCCAAATTACATTCACACTGGGGTTTTAGAAGCCAAACAAATTAGAATATAATAATAATAACAATTTTATATTGTTGTTATTCCTGTGACAGTAATAGCCATTTATTGTAAAATAACTGTACTGTAAAATAAATAAAAATTAATATTTCATAGGTATATTATATTTTGCTTTACACCACAGCAGGGAATTACAAAACTTCTTTCGTAATTTCTAAACTTGAAAGAGATATTCTGAATTTAGACTGCAGTAACGTTAATCATTTAAACCGCTAGCTGTCAACAATTCATACTGCGCTTCTAAGCTTTTATTTTGACAAAACTTCAGCTTCAGTGAAAACAGACTAACGAAACCGCATCTCACTGCAAATTTAGTAAAATGCTGTAATCATCTCCTGCGAAAATAAATCATAATGGTTTGCTATTGCGTTCCTAAATGCACGCTAAACTGACAGCACATGCAACAAACGAGTTTACTGCATTCATTCACTGTGAACGGAGACGTTCTGAGGAGCAAAAAACATCTGATCACAAGCTGATTGCCTGAGCAAAGTGCTGTTGTGTTTTAAGCCATATTGTGCTTTCGGGTTTTAGTTTTTTTGACAGATACTGTGCCAAAGCATAATGGCCCAAAATACAAATTAAAAGACCTTTCATGTTAGAATATTTTCAAAATCTACACCTTTTGCCCGGAAGACCTATGTTGTTTCATATCGTCATGTGACCACGCGATACCACGATATTGATAATATTGTGACATATTGAAGGTATACCTCAATATAATGTTCCAGTAGACCTGGTGAGGTTAATTAGTTTGTAGTAGCTGTGCTCTATGCAGATATACAGTACTGGTTATTAATTGCATTAATTATTCATAATCTTTTGAGCAGATTGCTTTTAAGGTGTGTGCATGCACTGAGCTACAAGCACGAGGTTTGCGTGACAGGAGTATGTGCTGTGTGAGTGTGTGCTCTGATTCCTTTCTGATCCTCATGGGAGAGTCCTGAGATGTGAGGAGAATTCCAAGGAGGGAATCTGCGGGATTTTCCCACATCGGCAGGCTGATCATGATTCCCACTTACACATGCACAGAATCCTGAAAGTATGCTTTTTAAAAATGGTTGTGCTTCTTGGAATGTGTGAGATTATGAAAATATGTCTTTAGACAATTAAACAAAATGATGACACGTCAATGAATTTTAGCATTGCTTTAAATGAAACCTGCACAAAAAATATTGTGGGCATCTTCTGATCTGATTATAACCCTGTCCACTTGTTTTGAGAGATGGAGACTGTGTGTGAAGAGAGAGATCCAGGTTTGCACGGATTTGTGGGAGCTGTGCATGTTGATTGGAAGAACCGGTTCTGTGTCACCCCACCTAATATAAGGTAAGATAACAACTTACGGTTGAGGTCAAAAGTTTACATCACCGTTGCAGAATCATTAAAAATGTTCATTATTTGACCAAAATAACAGGGAACATACAAAATGCATGTTATTGTTTATTTAGTACTGACCTGAATAAGACATTTCACATAAAAGATGTTTACATATAGTTCACAAGAGAAAATAATAGTTGAATTTATTAAAAAAAATGACCTGGTTCAAAAGTTTACATCCCCTTGATTCTCAATGCTGTGTTGTGGACCTGAATGATCCACAGCTGTGTTTTTTTGTTTAGTGATATTTGTTCATGAGTCCCTTGTTTGTCCTGAACAGTTAAAGGAGAAGTCCACTTCCAGAACAACAGTTCACAAAAAATAATTTACTCACTTGTCATCCAAGATGTTCATGTCTTTCTGTCTTCAGTTGTGAAGAAATTATGGTTTTTGAGGAAACCATTTCAGGATTTTCTCCATATAATGGACTTTATTGGTGCCCCGATTTTGAACTTCCAAAATGTAGTTTAAATGCAGCTTCAAACGATCCCAAATGCTTGTTGTAAACAATCCTAGCCGAGGAAGAATGGTCTTATCCAGTGAAACGATTTTTTTATTTAGATTAAAAAAATACAATTTAAAAACTTTTTAATCTCAAACACTGGTCTTGTCTTGCTCTGCCTGAACTCTGTGTATTCTGGCTCAAGACAGTTAGGGTATGTCGAAAACTCCAATCGTATTTTCTCCCTCAACTTCAAAAATCATTTCAAAATCATCCTACATCGCTGCAGAAATAAGGACCCAGTCTTTGCAAAGTGAACACGCAAAGAAGATCTTATCTAGGGTCTTATCTAGCGAAACGATTGGTAATTTTTTCGGAAAATAAAAATTTGTATACTTTTTAAGCACAAAAGCTCGTGTAGCACAGGCTCTGGGATGCGCGTTCACGATTCTACGTACTATTGAATCACATCTAAAGGTAATGCGGAACGTAGGCGGAACTACAGACCCAGTGTTTACAAAGCGAAAATGCAAAGACTAAGAAAGTGCAAGTAAGTCAAACACTGTTTACAAACAAAAAAGTACAGATTCTGAAGTTGTAGGAGAAAATAAGATGGAGTTTTCCGCCATACTCTACCTTTCTGAGCCGGAGTACACAGACGATGAACTTAGATGTGATTCGTAGTAGTGATGGGAAGTTCAGATCATTTTACCGACTCTGACCTTTGAGTCTCGTTCAGCAAAATGAACAAATCTTTTTTCGAGTCATTTCATTCAGTTCGTTCATTTTAGAAAAATATCATTTAAATGTTACGTGTTACTTCCCTAACACATCTACTGCTTACACTAACGTTGATCACACTACAAACAAGACAAAACTATAATGCTATAAGAAACAGAAAAGATTAATTCATTGTTTACCTGGGTCTTTAGTCTATGATTAGCTCACCTCACCTCTTATCTGACAAGTTTTCGGGTTTAAGTGTTTAAGTGTTTGCCGGTTCCCGCCTCCTTCTTCCCATTCTACGAACTTCGTTGCAATTAGTTCATCTCTCGAGTCTTCGGGTTCGAGTCGTTCGTTCATCACGTGACAGCCCCATAAGATGAACGAACGACTCGAAAAACCCGAAGACTCGAAACAGGTGAACTAATTCCAGTACAGAACCTAATAGGATGTTGCGCATGCGCGATTGAACGAATCACTCTCCGAGACGACTTGTTCTTCCCGAGTCACAATAAAGATTCGTTCAAAATGAACGAATTGTTCAAGAACGACACATCACTAATTCGTAGCATCATGACGCACATCCCAGAGCCTATGCTACATGAGTTTTTTTGCTTAAAAAGTATACAAATTTTTATTTTTCGAAAAAAATGACTGACCGATTTAAACTGCCTGCTGTTCTTCAGAAAAATCCTTCAGGTCCCACAAATTCTTTTTTTTTTCCAGCATTTTTGTGTATTTAAAGCCTTTCCAACAATGACTTTGATTTGAACAATGACTTGATGATTTTGAGATCCATCTTTTCACACTGAGGACAACTGAGGGACTCATATGCAACTATTACAGAAGGTTCAAACGCTCACTGATGCTCCAGATGCATTAAGAGCTGGGGGGTGAAAACTTTTTGGATTTGAAGATCAGGGTAAATTTAACTTATTTTGTCCACTGGGAAACATGTAACTATCATGCCTCTGAAGAGCAGTAATAAATGGAAAAATATTATGCATAGGTAAAATAAGAAATATGTACACATCTCCAATCTGTTTCAAAAGTTTTCACCCCTTCACCTCACAATGCATGTTTTTTCCTTCTGGAGCATCAGTGAGCATTTGAACCTTGTGTAATAGTTGCATATGAGTCCCTCAGTTGTCCTCAGTGTGAAAAAATGGACCTCAAAATCATACAGTCATTGTTGGAAAGGGTTCAAAAACACAAAATGCTGGAAAACCAAAGAATTTGTGGGACCAGAAGGATTTTTCTGACGAACAGCAGGCAGTTTAACTGTTCAGGACAAACAAGGGACTCATGAACAACTATCACTAAACAAAACAAAAAAAAAAAAAAAAAAAAAATTCATTCAGGTAACAACACAGTATTAAGAATCAAGGGGATGTAAAGTTTGCACTGGGTCATTTTTATATATTCAACTATTATTTTCTCTTGTGGACTATATGTAAACATCTTTCATGTGAAATATCTTATTTAGGTCAGTACTAAATAAACAATAACATGCATTTTGTATGACCCCTCCTATTTTGGTAAAATAATTAACATTTTTAATGATTCTGAAAGGGGAATGTAAACTTTTGACCTCAACTGTAATTGCTGAAAGATGAATTCATTATTTACTGACTAAAATCATCATCTTTTTACAGTCACATTATAATTCAATTGTTAGTAAATAGATGAAAACACAATACAGGTTATATTACATTTCTCAGACCTGCTTCTACCCACTTACCAGGTCTACTTTCTTCTTTCATCCTGTAGCTTCACATTATTACTGACAGAGGAAGACAAACCTCAAGAGCCTGAGGTAAAACACTCCCCGAGTTCCTTCTAAAACAGCACATCACCTATTCATATCTTAATTTTAAGTGTCATAAAGCTATTATTTTCATTTGGATTCAAATGTAATCTTCATCACTTAAAGCAAACGCTCAGCTAAAGTAAATTAATTTACTCACCCTTATGTCATTCAAAACCTGTATCACACAAAAGGTGCATATTTGAAGAATATTCTTTTAACGTCTTTTTTAATACAATGAAAGTGAATAAGTACTGGGGCTGTCAAGATTTAAATTGACAAAATTAAATGATTTCATTACACTGGTCCATATGACTCACAAGCTATATTCTGTTTCTTCTAAAGTCAAATGATTCATAATTTAAGTAATCATTCACTGATAATCTGAACATTGACGGTTGATCCAGTTCGCAACAGTTCGCAAGTCTGAATGATTGATTTAATTAGTTAGACTGATGCTTCTCTATGCTTATATCACTGACACAGTTATCCGATTGCAATGGTTGGTTACCAGCTCACTGGAGGAGAAGATCAGTTAATTTATCAGTAAATCCATTTCAATTTGAATTTAAGTATCAGTTATCATATGACTCAGAAAACATGGAATGTTTTAACATAAGTTATATGGACTACTTTAATGATACTTTTGTGTGCTTTCCACAGCTTACAGTTCTCATTCATTGTGATTGCATGGAAAAAATGATCAATATGTTATTTAGTTTCATCCTTTTGTGTGAGGTATGAAAAACAAACATTTAAAAATCTAGTATTGTTTGTCTCTTAGTTTTACATAATAAGTGATATTGTACAGTACTGTATTGAGGATGCATAACGGTTTTGAAGTCACATTCAAAGTGATTAAAACAGTTTCAGTCAGAAATAGGGGTGTAACGATACATGTATTCGTACCGAACTGTCACGGTTCGGTGCATGAGGCCTTACAACGAATACAGGCAATTCACCGTCAATCCAGAAGGGGGTGCCCGCAGTAATGCAACACTGTTTTATGACCGCCAGCAGAAGAACAGCGAATGCCAGGAGTTGCGCACTTGAAAATAAAGCCCACTAGACGGTGACCATGTGCTAATTCTGAACGCGTCTCTCACTGACGAAGAAGTATAACGTTAAAGGCTTGAAGGATTGCGCATTCAACTGTTTGCGAAATGGAGCTTTGTGCTTTGTGTTTCTTGTATCCTACTTCTCTCATTCGGCACAAATCCAAATATTCCATAATATTTCCATATTTGCGATGTATCTAAAGTGCTAAATGAGGTGGGTGCACTGATGTTTGGTTCACTGCATTTTATTTTGATAAAGTAACGTCACCAACTGCACTGTCAAGTTAGCAATGCTGGAAGCCTGGAACTGATGTTTTGTGTGTGTGTGCGCTAGTGTTGCGATACCCTGCTACGATTTTACTAGTACCGGTACTTTAAGAATGCATTTTAATAAGAGCCGTATTTCTGCGTGTCTGTATTAGTGAATGGCGCAGATGCGCAGTTTTGTTTACTACACATATACACGTGACGCTTGCTGTGTTTTCGGTCTCTGCCGCCTCAATATATGAGTACATGAACATAATCTCTAGAACTGCTCTGAGGTTTTACCATTTCTTTTGCGGAAAACTATCGTCATATAATGAAGCCCCTAAAGGTCTTCACAGCAACCCGTCAAAATAAAAGTTTGGTTTAACTTGATAGTCAGAAATATATTAGTATGTAACCTAATGAAAAGATAGTACTACTTCTACTAATAAAAATATTATTAAAACAATGTTTAAGGAATATTTACCAGAATTTATTTACCAGAAAATTGTAAGTACACAACACAGTATTTCTGAAATATATAAATAAATAGCCTATAATAAATTAATTCTTCATCAAATCTAATTATCCTTTATAAATTCATTAGACTTTTGATTATTGAAATGTAATGAAACGATTAAAATAGAATCCAGAAAATTAATGGAAAACAGAGATTGACAAACAAAACTGAATTTGAGAAAAATAATAAAACATATTTCATAGGGCTTTAAAAACATGTAATTTTTGTTAAACTTTTAATAAACTGCTGTTAAATTCGGCAAGTTTAATGATTTCAATTAATTAGACATGCTTTTTGATAAATATTTTTTTTTAATCTAACCATTAAAATAGAGTCTTGAAAAACAAAAAAATAATTTAGGAAAAAATAAAACAGATTTCACAGGGCCCTCTTTATTTCATTTGTGTCTTTGTAGTTGTCCTTTAGTTTGTTACTTGCATCTAGGTTCTTATTATTAATAACAAAGATAAAATAACAAAAAATTACTGTCATGATATAAATTGTTGTTGTAAAATAAAATTACTATATCATGAAATAATATTTGGCTTTATCCTTTAAGCTAACTTACCAATATAGCAAAGATCTCTACATACCTCAGTAATTGTTCACCATAATCCTGTGTAGTGGCACTGGCATGTGATTATTATTGTTTATTTATTTATTTATTTTTATAAACGGGGGGATGAAATGCTTTGTTTCAATAGATAAAATAACTATGATCTCCATTTGGATCATCTGTTATTCAATTACTTTTATTATGTTTTTGTTACGGATCTGGTCGGTGAGCTGCAGACCGCTCACCACCAGATGTCGCTCTCACCTTGTTTTCACACACTGACTGTTAGACCACACCCCGGACTACATTCCCCATCAGCCACTGCTCCTATCACCTGCGCCCAATCAGAGACAGTATAAAAGCCCCGGTCTTCCTGTCAGTCATGGCCGAGTATTGAATTGTCTTAGCATTCATACAAAGCGTTATCCCTGTTTTCCTGTGTTTAGTTTCCTTTTGTTTTGCCTTGTTTTTGCCTGCCTATTGTACCCGGATTACTATTTTCGGATTACTCTTTTGCCTAGCCCTCGTTCGGATAACGCTCGCCGCTGATCGACCCTCACCTGCTTTATGGACTACTCTTGGTTTGCTGTCTATGTACCTGTCTGCCGTTGTTCGACCCTGCTTGCCTTTTGACCATGTCTATGTCTCGTCCTCGGAATAAAAGTATGCACATGGATCCGCTCGTCTCTCGCACCTCTGTTACAGAATACTCGGCCACAAAAGGATCCAGCAACTTTTCATCCGGACGCCACCCAGGTATGGACACTACAAGACTGTTGTTAGCCCTCGAGCAGGGCACACGAACGCTCGAGGGCTACATTCAAGAATACCTGGACATTGCACACTATTCAAACCTTCCGGACTGTGTTTTAATAGACTTTTTCATTGAAGGAATTAATCAACCATTAAAATCACAACTCCGTCCCGAGGGTCCGCGTTCATCATTTTGTCTTTTTCTGGACTTTGCTCTGTCGTGTGTGGGCTCGCCGTTTACTGTGGGTGTCGCGGAGGAGGAACGCAACAACACGGTAATGGCGGCCGCGCATCCTGTTCGCAAAATGGCAGCCGCACCGGAGCATGTTCACAAAATGGCGGTGAAAACGGAGCTCCGTCATGTCACAGCTGCCATACCCCAGTCCAGTCAAGTTGCAGCTGCATTTCCTGAGTCAAGCCAAGTCTCCAAGTCCAGTCATGCTACAGCTGCGTTTCCTGAGTCAAGTCAAGTTTCCGAGTCCAACCAAGTTGCAGCTGTGTTACCGTTGTAGCTTCCCAGTCCAGTCAAGCCAAAGCCGTTGTTCCTTCAAGGCCAAGCGAGGTCTCACCTGAGTGCTCCGAGCCACTGCACAAGATGGCAGCCAAGCCAGCACCTGCTAACGCCACGTCAGCCACGCCAGCGCCCGCTAACCCCACGTCAGCCAAGCCAGCGCCCGCTAATGCCACGTCAGCCAAGCCAGCACCCGCTAACGCCACGTCAGCCAAGCCAGCGCCCGCTAACGCCACATCAGCCAAGCCAAAGCCTGTTCATGTTATGTTTTCTGCTCCTGAGTCTGCACCCGTCATGGCCGTCCTTCCAGATGCGGCTCCTGCATCAAGTCAAATTACAGCTGCCGCTCCTGTCTCAAGTCAAGTTACAGCCGTCTTTCCAGAGCCTGCACTCAAGATGGCCACCACGTCCCTGATGCCAGAACCAGCCTACATCAGGTCTGCTGCTCCAGAGTCAAGTCAAGCTCCAGCCGCTGCTCCAGAGTCAAGTCAAGCTCCAGCCGCTGCTCCAGAGTCAAGTCAAGCTCCAGCCGCTGCTCCAGAGTCAAGTCAAGCTACAATTGCTGCACCAGAATCAAGTCAAGCTACAGTTGGTCAAGTCAAGAGTCAAGTCAGAGCTGCTGGGCCTAAGGCAAGTCAAGTCACAGCTGTCATTCCTGTGTCAAGTCAGAGCTGCTCTTCCTAAGTCAAGTCAAGTTACAGCTGTCATTCCTCTGTCAAGTCGAGTCACAGCTATTGTTCCTGTGTCAAGTCAAGGCGGTATTTCCTGGGACAAGCAACGTCAAAGCTGTCGTTTCTACGTCAAGCAACGTCAAAGATGTCATTCCTGCATCAAGCACAGTCAAAACAGCTTTTCGTGAGTCAAGTCAAGTCACAGTCGATCTTCGCAAGTCAAGTCAAGTCACTGCTGTTCCCCATGAATCAAGTCAAGTCACCATTGATCTCCTTGAGCCAAGTCAAGTCATTACTGATCTTCACAAGTCATGTCAAGTCACTACTGAACTTCACAAACCAAGTCATGTCCCGTCCGACCACCCAGAGCCAAGTCACGTCTCGTCTGACCTCCCAGAACCTTGTCGCGTCATGTCTGCCAGTGTGATGGCGATCACCATTCTCAGTATGTGGGCCGCACACTACACTCCAAAGGTCTCGTCTGTTCACAAGTCTGCTCCTGAGGTCACGTCTGATCACAAGTATGTCCCTGAGGTCATGTTTGATCACAAGCCTACTCCAGAGCTCCCGTCTAATCACAAGCCTGCTCCAGAGCTCCCGTCTGACCACAAGCCTGCTCTAGAGCTTCCGTCTGGTCTCAAGTCTCCTCCAGAGCTCCCGTCTGGTCTCAAGTCTGCTCCAGAGCTCCCGTCTGGTCTCAAGTCTGCTCCAGAGGTCCCGTCTGGTCTCAAGTCTGCTCCAGAGGTCCCGTCTGACCACGGGTCAGCTCCAGAGGCCTCTTTTGTCGGAGATGCCTCCTGAGGTGTCAGCTTCGGCTGTAGATCCTCCTATGGAGGCGGCGTTCCCCTACGAACTCTCTGCTTCTCTCCTCATTCTGTTTGCCTCCTCTATCCCTGCTCTCCCCAGGTCCCAGTCCCTGACGCGAGTTCCTGCTCTGCCTCCTGTTCCGCCCTGGAGGGCTTCTGCGCCTCCTGTTCCGCCCTGGAGGGCTTCTGCGCCTCCTGCTCCGCCCTGGAGGGCCCCTGCGCCTCCTGCTCTGCCTCCGGCTCCGCCCTGGAGGGCTCCTGCGCCTCCTGCTCTGCCTCCGGCTCCGCCCTGGAGGGCCCCTGCGCCTCCTGCTCCGCCTCCGGCTCCGCTCTGGAGGGCTCCTGCGCCTCCTGCTCTGCCTCCGGCTCCACCCTGGAGGGCTCCTGTGCCTCCAGCTCTGCCCTGGAGGGCTCCTGCGCCTCCGGCTCCACCCTGGTGGGCTCCTGCTCTGTCGGTCCTGCCTCAGTCACCTGGTCCTCCGCACGGACCTGGCCCCCCAGCCCTTGCCCTGTCTCACCCCCGCCCCACCGCTCCCCTGGACTATGGTTCATTTGTAGCGTCTGGAAGCCGCTCTTTGGGGGGGGCTATGTTACGGATCTGGTCGGTGAGCTGCAGACCGCTCACCACCAGATGTCGCTCTCACCTTGTTTTCACACACTGACTGTTAGACCACACCCCGGACTACATTCCCCATCAGCCACTGCTCCTATCACCTGCGCCCAATCAGAGACAGTATAAAAGCCCCGGTCTTCCTGTCAGTCATGGCCGAGTATTGAATTGTCTTAGCATTCATACAAAGCGTTATCCCTGCTTTCCTGTGTTTAGTTTCCTTTTGTTTTGCCTTGTTTTTGCCTGCCTATTGTACCCCTTGCCTGTCTTTTCGGATTACTCTTTTGCCTAGCCCTCGTTCGGATAACGCTCGCCGCTGATCGACCCTCACCTGCTTTATGGACTACTCTTGGTTTGCTGTCTATGTACCTGTCTGCCGTTGTTCGACCCTGCCTGCCTTTCACCATGTCTATGTCTCGTCCTCGGAATAAAAGTATGCACATGGATCCGCTCGTCTCTCGCACCTGTTACAGTTTTTTTCCTAGTATCGTTTTTTCCCCTTGTTTATCTGTTAACTAAAGCAAATATATTTAAAGTATTTATTCCTTGTATGTATATGTACTACAGATTATATATATAACATTATAACTTGATATAATATTTAGTATTTTTACGTCTAGGTGGAAAAAATTGTAATTTGTGCTACAGTCTGTTCAAATTAAATGAACAGAAAATCAGCACAGTATATTTGTTGTTTTTTTTTTTTCTTTTGTATCAAAATTGTATCGAACAGTGACCCCCCCCGAACCGAGGTACGTACCGAACCGTGACATCTGTGTACCGTTGCACCCTTAGTCGAAAAGAATAAGCTGTCATAAAGTCAGCTTCCAATATTGAAAATATTGTGAATGAGGCCTGAAAGATATTTCAGTTTTGAGGTGAAGTCTGTCTTTTGAAATTGCAGATTGCATATACACCCCCATCCAAACCTGATAACCTCCTGCATGGGTTCCTTGGGCTGCAATCATATGTAGAGGTCCAAGATCAATTTATATAATACTTGAAGGGTTGTGGGCGTCTGTCTGTACATTTAGTCCAGTGAATGGTCCATGAGTGTTGTTCCTGTTGCCCCCTCAAATTTAGACCGCCCACTCTCCTGTGATGTCATTCTGAGTTTGCATGACAAATGGCAAGGAACGCCATCAGGTCACCACTGACGCCACAGACAAAATCAGACCCCCAAAAAAACCCTGTCCATGGACCAAGAGATTCTTCAAAAATATCAGCTTTGTGCCTAGACCTTTTTATATTATTAAATTATTTTCATAGAGTAGAGAATAGACAATAGACAATTGTCAGGTTTCGTGTAAATCACAGTGTATAAAAGACACAACTCTTTGATCTCCATTAAGTGATGATATATGCTTTAATATGAAGTCAACATTTGAAAACAAAATCCTGTTGAATTGTCAGATTCCTGGTAAATAACTATCACTATCCATAATCCTGAGGAGAGATCTGCCAACCACAGAATCGCTGCATGGAAACTATGAAACATTGTATATAAATATATACTTTGTGCATATATAAGTTTTCTGATAAAAATTGTGATTTAAATGCCATTAAAATTTCCAGATTTGCTGTACTTATTGTAGGGGTGCACAGTTTTGAAAAGAAATTGTGATTATCAATATGGCTATAAAATGATATTAATAATGGTAGTAAAAATATATATTAAAATAATTTTATTATATTTATTTGTTATTAAAACATATTAAAGAACAAAATAACAAATAGTACTATTGTAATATTTAACTGTAAAATAATTTAAAAAAAATTAAGAAAAATAATATAATAATGTTTATTTTACATTACAACTGCAGAATTACAATACTAATATTAGGCACGTTTTAGGGCACATTTTGCCTTGATTGTTCAAAGCTCTACTCGTCTGACACAATAATGTCATGTATTAAATTATCTTCAGGTTTTTCTAAGCAAATATTCATATAAATGATTACTTCTGATTAATTCGATTAATTAATAACTATATTATGTCATTTGATTAAAAAAAACACATTATTTATTTTTTTTTTAAATTAGAGTTATCAGTGTTGTGATTCTTCTCTAAGCAGGCTTTATTTTGTTAAAGTTTTTATTGAAGCATTTTTAATGTCTATGGAAAAATTAATTGAGAAAGAAAATACTAGGATGCTGAAAATAGGACTATAGGATACTTAAAAAATGGTAAAATAGGATACTGAAAAAATTGCTGTTTTGTTGTGCTTTATTAGGATGCTCAGGTAAAACATCAGATTATGTTAGTGATGTCCATTTTGATGACTGATTGCATTCCAGGAATATTGTTCTTTTGATATCAGCATGCTTGAAGTCCTTCTTTTTTACACACACCAACACTGTCATTTTGATGAGCGTCAGTGGTGCTTGAGGGGGCGTTACCCTTTCCACACAACCACGCAATCTATTCCCCCCGGAAAAGAGGGGATGAGCGGGGGGGAAGATGGATGGAGGAGAGGAAAGGGGAGGGCAGGGATGACTCATCCTCTGTGAGAGGAGCAGTGCATCAATGTCTTAACCCACAGACTTGCATTTACAGTGAACACACAATACTGACAGACGAAGCGTGAGATGAGGAAAGATGATAATTGAAAGATGGGACGGCTCAGGGCAAATATGCCCCAAATTGTGAGGACTAAAATGTATTTCATAGTATCTCATTGTGGATTTTGACCAGACTTTTATATTAAAATAAAGGTTCCAATAGGGTGTTTTTGCAGTGATGCCATAGAAGAACCATGGGTTTTTTATTGGAATCTATGATTCCATGAAGAACCTTTAACATTCATTACAGTAGAAAGATGTTCTTTATAGTATGAAATAAAAATAAAATATAAATTAAAATATTTCTTTTAAGAACTGTTCACTGGAGAACCCACGATAATAGTTCAATTAAATCACTGCAAAATTTTCCATCTGGAAAAATGGCTATTTTACTTACTAATACTATTTTTACTGATGTCAGAAATGTGCCATCTATATTGGTCCAAGGTATTGATTTTCAAGGGAATTTTTATTTTTCTGAGGACGCATTTTGCTTCTAAAGTTTAAAACTGTGCCCATTTCACTTGTAAAAATAAAGATTCAAAAATGGTTTTTACAGTGATGCCAGAGAACCATTTTGGGTTTTCCTAAAGAACCTTTCAATCAACAGTTCTTAAAAGCACCTTTTCTTTATTTTTATTATTATTATTATTTTAATTATTTTAGTGTGAAGACCATTTTAATAATGTAAAGAACCATTTTCCACTATAAAGAACCTTTTGTGGAATGTAAAGATTCCATGACTGTTAGGCTCTTCATGGAACCATAGATGCCAGTAAAGAACCTTTACTTTTGGGGTGTATCTCAAATAAATTCAACTGAACATCTTAAAAATTATACTTCTTTATTGCCATCTTATTGGCAACTATGGTTCCATAAAGAATCTTTAACATTTGTGGTCAGTGAAAAGTTCATTGGGAAACCCAAAATAATGGCTCAAATAACTACCAAAAAAAAAAAAAATACAATTAAGTAATTTTAAAAGTGTTGGGAGAAACTGTTCCCCGTTCATTAAAAGGTTAACTGGAAAACCATTATATTTAAGATGTTTAATTATATTTATTTGACATATACTTCGAAAAAATGGAGGTTCTTTACTGGCAACTATGGTTCCATGAGGAACCTTTAACAGTCATGGAACCAAATTCCATTCCACAAAAGGTTTTTTGGATTTATAAAATGTTCTTCACACTAGAAAAAATGGTTCTTTTAAGAATTGTTCATTAAAAAGTTCTGTAGGGAACCCAAAATGGTTCTTCTGTTGTATCGCCGTGAAAAATCCTTCTTGAATCTATATTTTTACAAGTGAAATGAGCATAATGTTATACATAAGAAGTGAAATGCATCCTCAAAAAGATGAAAATGCCTTTGAAAATCAGTACCTTTGACAAACATAGACAGCACATTTCTGACATTAGTATACGTGCGTATGTGCATCCGTAATATCAGTTAAAATAGCCGTTTATTTCTTACACTCTTAAAAATAAAGTTTTCAGAAAGGCAATTTTGCAGTGATACCATTGAACCATCATTTTGGGTTCCCCAATGAACATTTCAGTGAATAGTTCTTGAAAGAAACATTTTTATTTCTTACTGTAAAGAAGATTTTATCATCTCTCCACTGTAAAGAACCTTTTGTGCAATGGAAATTTTCCATAAATGTTAAGCTTCTTCATGGAATCTTAGATGGCAATAAAGAATGGTTCTTCTTTTGTATCACTGTGAAAAATCCTTCTTAAATCTTTATTTTTACAAGTGAAATGGGCATAGTGTTAAACATTAGAAGCGAAATGCATTAGAAGATGAAAATGACTTTGAAAATCAATACCTTTGACAAATATAGACAGTGCATTTCTGACATCAGTATCCGTGCATATATGCGTCCATAATATCAGTTAACAGTTCTCAAAACTGCCATTTTTTTTCTTACACTCCTAAAAATAAAGGTTTGTAGTGACTCCATTGAACTATCAGTTTAGGTTCCCCAGTAAATCTTTCAGTGAACAGTTCTTAAAATAAACATTTTTATTTCTTACCGGAACGAATATTTTATCATATTTCCACTCTAAAGAACCTTTTGTGCATGGAACCTTAGATGCCAATAAAGAACCGTTATTTTAAACATGTTCAATCAAATTTATTTGACGAATACTCCTAAAAATAAAGGTTGTATGGTTTAAATATACCTTTAACAGTTATGGAACCTTTCCGTTCCACAACAGGTTCTTTAGATTTATAAAACATATATATATATATATATATATATATGTATTTTAAAGAACCGTTCATTGAAATGTTCTTTAGGGAACCCACAATGGATCTGGCATCAATATGGCACCACTGTGAAAAACCATGTGTGAACCTTTATTTTTAAGTGTGTAAATGGGCATGACGTTATACATTAGAAGTGAAATGTGTCCTCAAAAAGATAAAAATGCCCTTAAAAATCAATACCTGGGACAAATATAGACAATACATTTCTGACATCAGTATACTGTATGTGCGTATATGCATCCGTAGTATCAGTTGACAGTTCTCAAAATTGCCATTTTTTTCTTACACTTCTAAAAATAAAGGTTCCAGAAGGGAAATTTTGTAGTGATTCCACTGAACCATCAGTTTGGGTTCCCCAATGAATCTTTCAGTGAACAATTCTTAAAATAAACATTTTTATTTCTTACCACAAAGAATATCATATTTCCACTCTAAAGAGCTTTTTGTGCAATGGAAAGATTCCATAAATGTTAAGATTCTTCTGTTATTTTAAACACGTTCAATCAAATTTATTTGACAAATACTCCTAAAAATAAAAGTTATATGGTTCATATATACCTTTAACAGCTATGAAAACTTTCCATTCCACATCAGGTTCTTTAGATTTATAAAACATACTTTCTTTTTTTTTTTTTTTTTTTTTTTCAAAAAAAGAACTGTTCATTGAAAGGTTCTTTAGGGAACCCACAATGGATCTGGCATCAGTATGGCAACACTGTGAAAAACCATGTGTGAACCTTTATTTTTAAGTGTGTAAATGGGCATGACGTTATACATTAGAAGTGAAATGTGTCCTCAAAAAGATAAAAATGCCCTTAAAAATCAATACCTGGAACAAATATAGACAGCACATTTCTGACATCAGTATACGTGCGTATATGCATCCGTAACATCTCGGAGCTGCACGATTCTGCTGCCTGCAGCTGCGTTGGGCTGTTTTCTATTTTATGAATGGATGCTGGGAGGGGCCATGATGTCAATACTCTCAGTGAGAACCTCCCCCCCCACCTCCAGATGCGGGAAAAGCCTTCATAACCGCCGAGCTAAATCTGAGAATCCCCCCCGCCTCCCTCCTCCACGTATCCCACGCATCCGTCCACAGGCACTCGCCGCCCCTCTCCCTCCAACCACACCTGTTCTCCTATCAGAGGAACCAGCTTCAGCCAGTCTGCTAAGGGGCTTGCTGACGCCAGAAGACCCCCCTTTTCTCTCTCTCTCTCTCTCTCTCTCTCTCTCTCGTGCTGCTTTTTCGCCACTAAAAGAGTGGCATGAATAATCCATGCCAGATAAAGAACTGCAGCAGAGAGGGACGTGATCACAAGCCTCGCTCGTGCACGTACGCACACCCTCGGACATACGCGTGTATCGTGAGCAGGGCTGATGGAGGCAGAGCGGAGGGGCGTGTGAGACTGCAGTGGCATCCTTCTTCTCTGCTCGACGCGTGCAGAACGATCTTCCTCTTACGCTCCGAAACCTGAAGCTGGCATGTTCTGCTTCTGCTTTCAGGGCTCGTTGCTGAAGCTCCAGGCTCTGGAGGGAGACACCAGCCCTTCTTCGGACCCCTCTCCCGAAGACAGTCCACCCTGTCTGGGATTCAAAGACGAAATCCTGATTCCTGCATGCAATGGCGTTAGGGAAGAGCACAGCCCACCAGGTAAGAGAGCCGGCAGTGCTTTTTGGGTAACATGTGAGTGCGTGAATGAATGAACGAATGTGTTCTGCTGATATCAAAACCCACTGACCGACTAACATGAGTGATGGGAGGGCTGGGCTCATTTGTTTATGGGTTTTGTGAAGAAGATGGCTCTTGTTTTTTGGGCTACATGTGAGTCACTTGCCCGAGCCGCTTCACACTGGCATCTATTAATAACGCCGGCACTGAGATCGCAGGCACCTCCTCACAGCACGACTTTAACACACAAGCACATGTATTCATCCCACAATTTGGCGAAATTCTCTGTGTGCTACTTTTTGCGTACATCATTTCTCTGTTTTTATCTCTGCTCTAAAAGCTAACAAATGATACTGGAGCTTTTTTTCAAAGCTAACTTCAGATACTTCTAACCAGCTGCTGATTTTTGAGCCCTCCTCAAGTTCACACAGGTGTCCTAGCAGAGTAACCAGACTTGTAATATATGTTTAGATGATTTTGACAACCATAAAGTAATTTTCTTAGCAAGCGTGCAATGTCATCTAACATAATGACATTTATACACTACTGTTCAAAAGAGTTTTTGAACATTTTAGAAAGAAGAGATTTATGCTCATCAAGGCTGCATTTATTGCATAAAAAATACAGTAAAAACAGTAAAATTGTGAATTAATATTATAATTTGAAATAAGTGGTTTATTTTTTAATATATTTTAAAATGTGATATATGACTGTGATGCAAAGCTGAATTTTCAGCATCAATACTCCAGTCTGCAGTGTCACATGATTCTTCAGAAATCATTCTAGAATGCTGATTTGCTCAAGAAACATTTATTATTATTATTATAAATGTTAAAAATAGTTGTGCTGCTTACTGTTTTTGTTGAAACTATTTTTTTTCCAGAATTCTTTGGTAAATAGAATGTTTAAAAGAACAGCATTTATTTGAAATATAACTATTTTGTAACATTATAAATGTCTTCACTGTCACTTTTGATCAGTTTAAAAAATGCAAATATTTCGAAAAAGAAAAAAGAAGTACTGTCTCTAAACTTTTGAACGGTAGTGCACATTTTTAACCTTAACTGAACTACTGAAACCACTGTTTGTTAACTTTTTTGGTTTACAATCACTATATGCCTCAGTCTGTGGATTGTCTTGTTATGGTTTCATTGGGTCAGAGTGTTTACGGTGACTCAGGGTTCAGTGTGTGTGTGTGTGTGTGTGTGTGTGTGTGTGTTAAGCTCAGCAGTTTGTCAGTTGTTCACTCTATTCATTTCCGCTGTCTCTCTGCATCTTTGTTTTCATTTGTGTCTGCTATTGTTCTTTTTGGAAAAGTGTAGAATGCTTGAGAAGTTTGCTTGAGTCAGTATGAATGTTGAATTTGCTTTATTAATCATGTTCCAAAACTTCTGCACTTTCAGTTATCCTATCCAAAAATGTTATTTAAATATCTCCTTTGCTCTTTTTATGAAGTTAAACAGTTTATCTTGTATTCAAGGTATGATAATTATGGCACTGGCAGTTTATAAAGTGTTGCAGATCAATATAATTTAGAACAAATAGGCAACTCTCTAAAAACAGTCCATAATATTTAGTAACTGCATAGTAACACATGGAACCACATCTTAGTAACAGCATCTCCCTAGCAACAGCTCAGAACACCTTTGAAACTGCAAAGCAACACACTATCAGTAACTGGGAACAAATAGGCAATTGCATAGCAATACAGTAATATTCACTTGTAACATCTTTGGAACTACATATAGACACCCTGGCAAATGGACACCGCAGAATATCAATCACTCAAACCAAATGTGCAGCTGCATAGCAACTCTCTAGCAACAGTCTAACAACGCCATAAAAACACTGTAGCAATCCACACAGAGCATCTTAGCAACCGCACATAAACACCCTGGCAAACACCTAAAAAAATCTCATCAACTGCATAGCAACACAATAACAATCACTCAGAACACACTAGGAACGACACAGCAACTCTCTAGCAAAAGCCTACAATACCTAGCAACTGCATAGGAATACTGTAGTAACCCACTGTAACAACATAGCAACTGCATACATTATAAACATTGTGGCATCTTCCCACAACATCCTAGCAACTGCATAGAAATGCGATCACACACTAGTAACTGCATTACTGCATTAGCACCCCAAAACACAATTAAAACCACACAGAAACACAATGACAACCATTTAGAACAACTTAGCAACCAGTTAAAAACATCCTGGCAACTTAGCAAACAGTCCATAACACCGAGCAAATTCCATAGAAACACAGTAACAATCTACAATGAGCTTCTTAACAACCACATATAAACACCCTGGCAAACACCTAAAAAATCCCCTAACCCAACTCTCTAGCAACAGCCTAGAATACCTAGTAACTGCATTTGAATATTGTAACAACCCACTCAGAACATCTTAGCGTCCATAATACCTTTGAAACTGCATACCAACACAATATCTCTCAAAATAAATAGGCAACTGCATAGCAACTCCCTAGCTACAGTCCATAACACCTAGCTGCTCTATGGCAACACCGTAACATCAACTCAGAACATCTTAACAACCACATATTAACACCCTGGCAACAACTCACACATAGCACGTTAGCAACCACATAGCAACTCAATAACAACAGCCCAGAACACCTTTGAAACTGCATGGCAACACAATATCACTCAAAACAAAGAGACAACTGCATGGCAACTCCCTAGCGACGGTTTGTAACACCTAGCAACTCTGTAGCAACACCTTAACATCAACTCAGAACATGTTAACATATAGCACATTAACAACCACACAGCAACTCCCTAACAACGGCACAGAACACCTTTGAAACTGCAAAGGAACACAATATCACTCAAAACAAATAGGAAACTGCATAGCAACTTCTTAGCGACAGTCCATAACACCTAGCAACTCTACAGCAACACTGTACATCCACTCAGAACATTTTAGGAACTACATATAAAGACCCTGGCAAAAACTCACGCATAGCACATTAGCAACCACTCCCTAGCAACAGCCCTGAACACCTTCAAAACTGCATACCAACACAGTATCTCTCAAAATAAATAGGCAACTGCACAGCCCTCCCTAGAACCAGTCCGTAACACCTAGCAATTCTGTAGCAGCACCTTTACATCAACTCAGCACATCTTAACAGAACATCTTAACACTCACACATAGCACATTAGCTACCACATAGCAACTCCCTAGCAACAGCCCAAAACACATTTGAAACTGCATAGCAACACAATATCATTCAAAACTGCATAGCAACTCACTAGCGACAGTCCATAACACCTAGCAACTATACACCAACATCTTAACATCAACTCATCATACAAACACCCTGGCAACAACTCGCACATACTACATTATCAACCACATAGCAACTCCTTAGCAACAATCCATAACACCATTGAAACTGCATACCAACACAATATCACTCAACAACACAAATAGGCAACTGCATAGCAACTCCCTAGCAACAGCCCATAACACCTAGCAACTATTGCAACACTGTAACATCCACTCAGAACATCTAAGCAACCACATATAAACACCTTGACAGTCACTTTCAACATAGCACATTAGCAACCACATAGCAACTCCCTAGCAACCACACACAGCACTCTAGATTTGTGCTGGCGGATTTTGCACAGCAAGCACAACTCACATTTTTATTTTTTATTTTTTGTTCAGTATTTTTTTTACCCTGAGAATTTAACTGTCTAGTTATGTTAGAAATTGGTCAGATTGGATATCAGGCTACTACGAGAAAATATTGTCTTTTCCAGATGAAGTGCTCAGTTTGAATTTAAATCTCAAGGTTAGCAACAGTAGGACACACTGCTTTTATCCCAGTGCAGCACTCTGATCTGTGTGTGTGTGTGTGTTTAGACTTTAGGCTGGCAGAGGGTGACTGCAGCAGTGATTTCCAGCAGAGCCCGGGGCCCAGTCGACTCATCCAGCACATCACAGATGACAACAGCCCCCTGCCCTCCCCACGCTGCTCCAGCCTCAGCCAGAGCCAACGCTTCAACACAGACCCTGAATCTGCCCCGTCTCCACCCTGTGCACAGCATCTCATCATGTACGAACACACACACACACGCACACACACAAATACACATACACATTGGGTTTCCATGTTTTATGGGGACATTCTGTAGATATAATGGTTTTTATACTGTGCAAACTATATTTCCTATCCACTTACTATAAACCTGCCCCTCACAGGGAACCTTCTGCATTTTTAGATTTTCAGAAGAGGTCATTTTGGGTGATTTATAAGCTGTTTTCCTCATGAAGACTAAAGAATTTCCCCATAAGGAAAAGGTGTTTGGATATTGCCATCTTTGTGGGGACAATTTGTCCCCATGACATATAGTATACCTGAACCACACACACACATCTCTTTCGGTTGGCCTGTTTAGTCGAAATACCTAATTTCTCCTTTCCTGGAGAGCAAGTCTCAGAATCAGCCGGCTGCAGCTAGTAACACAGTGACCCACTTTTTAAACCAGATTTTCATTTCTCATTATTAACATGAGTTTCCTGCTGACTAATGCTGTAGTGATGGAAACAGACATCTGTGACCGCCTATACTGTGTGTGTGCGTGCGCTGAGATCAAAAGCAGGCACTGACCTTTCCCAAATTATTTCACTCTTCTACTCTAGTTGTTTATGATGTTCTCCATCTGAGTCACTATTGCATTATTAGGGTAAATAAACAGTAAAAAAATCTGGACAGGACAGACAGGATTGCATTTCTGCATTTCTGTATTTGAGTTTTTTTTTTTTAAATAATTTAGTTATCTAAGATGAAAGAGTACAGGATGATACTGATGAAATTAAATTATAGACCGCTTAATGTCATAACACAACTTCTTAATGGTTATGATCAAACAGAATCAATTATTCCAGAGCAATTTAATATAAAAGTTAATATTTCATTCAGCAAGGATGAATAAATTGATAAAAAAAAATGACAGTCGAAACATTTGTTACAAAAAATCTGTTTTCAAATACATTCTGTTCATTTAAACTTTCTATTCATTAAAGAATTATGAAAAAATGTATTATGGTTTCTACTACAATATTAAGCAGTCTTTTTAACATTGATAATGGTTGTTGAGAAGCAAATCAGTATATTAGAATGATTTCTGAAGAATGAAAAGCTCATGAAGCTAAAAATTCATCTTTGCTATCACAGTAATAAATTACATTTTACAATAAATTAGAATAGAAAAACTATTTTAAATTGTAATAATATTTCACAGTATCACTAGTTTTGATCAGCCTTAGCTAGCATAAGAGACTACTTTCGAAAACATTTAAAAGGTCTTCTGAAAGGCTGCAATTTTAGCATATTTAGTTCAAAATATTGGCCATTTAGAGGAGAAGTTCACTTACAGAACAAAAATGTACAGATAATTTACTCACCCGTTTGTCATCAAAGATGTTCATGTCTTTCTTTAGTCTTAAAGAAATAGTTTTTTTGAGGAAAACATTTCAGGATTTCTCTCCATGTAGTGGACTTCAGTGGTGCCCCCAAGTTTGAACTTCCAAAATGCAGTTTAAATGCAGCTTCAAATGGCTCTAAACGATCCCAACCAAGGAAGAAGGGTCTTATCTAGCAAAATGATCGGTCATTTTCGAATTGACAATTTATATACTTTTTAACCTCAAATGCTCGTCTTGTCTTGTCTCTGCGATGCGTATGCGTAGTCTGTGTAATCCAGGTCAATACAGTTAGGGTAAACTCCCTAAAAGAAACTCACATCTCGCTTTCTTCTTCAACTTCAAAATTGTCCTACAGTGCATCGCTGTTTTACCTTTTTTGTATACGGTGTTTGATCTTCTTTGCATGTTCACTTTGTAAACACTGAGTCGTTACTTCTGCAGCGATGTAGGACAATTTTGAATTTGGGGAAGAAAACGAGAAAACTAGGTTTTTTACTACACACCCTAACTGTCTTGAACCGGAAAAAACAGAGTTCACGCAGACACAGACAAGACGAGCGTTTGAGGTTAAAAAGTATTTAAATTGTCAATTTGTTTTGAAAATTTAAAGCTCTTTACAGCTGCATTTAAACTGCATTTTGGAAATTCATATTTGGGGGCACCATAGAGGTCCACTATATGGAGATAATTCCTGAAATGTTTTCCTATAGAAACATAATTTCTCATTGACTGAAGAAAGAAAGACATGAACATTGTGGATGAGCAGGAGGTGAGTAAATTATCTGTAAATTTTTGATCTGGAAGTGAACTTCTTCATTAATGTAGCCTGGTTTATGCTCTCACTGTAGTTGTATAAGAGTGTGTGTATATATATATATATATGTGCTTTCTTCTCTTTAGGGCTCGTGGAGTTGTTAGAACGGAGGATCCTGGAGACGCAAAGGAAGCTACTTCCATCCCACTCCTTACCAAACACATCCAAACTCTAAAGAGGAGAATACGCAAATTTGAGGAGCACTTTGAGCAAGAAATGAACTATAAGGTCAGAAAAATTAAAAATCCATTGTATTATTGTGGTACAAGTCAAAAAATATTCAGCTTTCAACTTTGTAGTTTAGTGCCCTCTACTGGAGAAGAATAGTACTACTGTTTCATTTAGATGATATACAACCAGGGGAATCTGTTAAAGACTCCAGAGTCCAGATAAGAAGTTATAGCTCCTAAATTTAGTGTCTGTTCTCACCCACAGCCTTCACATAATGATAAATCAGCCAATCCAGAGATTTTCAGACTTATGAGTGAACTAGCCAGATCTCGCAAGCAGCTCAAAGGTAAGACTGCCTGTCTGAATAATAAAACGTAAGGTGATTCATGGGCCTGTTTTTATTCATTAAAACAGTTTTATAAGATTAATTGTTACTTGGCTCTCAGAACATTATTATATGTTTCATTTAATGTGTTTGTGAATCAACTCTTTAAAATAGACAAATGTATAATCAGTAGATTCAAATTTTGTTTAATATTAGTTAAAAATACTGTTTTTATAATAATTATAATGTTAATAATGTTAAATGTCATTCATATATACTAAGATTTTACAATAATACAGTAAGATTTTTAATGTTTTTTTTAAAGAAGTCTCTTCTGCTCACCAAGCCTGCATTTATTTGATTCAAAATACAGCAAAAGCAGTAAAATTTTGAAATATTTTTATTAATTAAAATAACTGTTTTCTATTTGAATGTATTTTAAAATGTAATTTATTCCTGTGATTTCAAAGCAGAATTTTTTAGCATCATTACTCCAGTCACATGATCTTTCAGAAACAATTCTAATATTCTGATTTGCTGCTCAAAAAACATTAATTATTGTAATTGTTGAAAACTGTAGAAAGTACAGAAGAACAGCATTTATCTGAAATACAAATCTTTTGTAACATTATAAATGTCTTTATTATCACTTTTGATCAATTTAAAGCATCCTTGCTAAATAAAAGTAATAATTTCTAAAATTTCTTTCCCAAAAAATTATACTGATCTTTTGAATGGTATAGTGTATAATGTTACAAAAGCTTTTGATTTCAGATAAACGCTGATCTTTGGATCTTTCTATTCATCAAAGAATCCTGAAAATATTTACTCAACTGTTTTAAATATTGATAATAAAAATAGAAAATGTTTCTGGAACAGCAGTTTATCATATTAGACTGATATATATACGAATGGTGAAACGGATGGAGTTCTGATATCTCTACAATATCATTCTCCTCTTAGCCAATCAGATTTGAGGACCAGAAAGAACTCTTGTATAAATATATATTAACAATGTGGCAGACATGTTGCTGTTTGTCAAGATTTTTCAAGGAAGTTTTGATGGTTGTGTAATTATTTTGGTAGCACTGAATGTAGAGAAATATAGAGTAACATAATCAGAATTTCTACAATTCCTCTGTTCTGTGACTGCTTTGAATTTAGTAAATTCTATCTCCTGCCATTGTCTCCATTTATTCTAACTCAGTTTATTTCAGAATCAGTCTAATGAACTTGTATACCTGTTTCCCCAGATTTGAAGCTTAGACAGTCATTTGAGGAGTCCCGGAAACATGAGAACAACCAGTCCACTGATATTTGCAGGTACTCTAACGGCCAGCAGGAGACGCCAGAGCAGCAGCACAAGCCCTCTCTGGAGGAGACGGTTGACACACTCCTGAAACGGCTACGGGAGAAACGCCAGGCCCTCGGCCTCCCAGACAACATGAAGGTGAGGCCATCTGTGGATGCATTCTGTTGGGGTGGGTGGGGATTTGATTGTGTGCTTGTGCGGCCAGGGTTTGCGGTGATTAACTCAACACGCGCTCTTCTGTCCACAGGAGATGACCCAAAGACAGATGGCCCTGGAGAAGATCACTCTGCAAAAATGTCTGCTGTATTTTGAGAGCTTACACGGCCGTCCTGTAAGAGGTTTTTCGCATTTAAATACAGAAATGTTCTAGTTAATTAGTTACGGATTAGGATTATAGCATTAATATTTGAACAAAATGTTTGTTTTTTATGTGATTTTGTCTCTGTAGGGTACCAAACAAGAAAAAAACCTGGTGAAACCTCTCTATGATAGATACCAGATGGTGAAACATCTCCTGTGTTCAACTCCCACTATTACAACTATAGTAAGTGTTATATTTACACATACACTGGCAGTCAAATGGTTGGAATAATTAATTTTTAAAATGTTTTTAATATAAGTATGTTTTGTTCACCAAGGCTGGATTTGTTTGATTAAAAATGCAGTAAAAACAGCAATATTGTGAAATATTATTACAATTTCAGTGTTTCCCCTAGGTTCACAGCTTTGGGGGGGTGGGGGATAAGGGAATGCTTGGGGCAGGGGTGCCGGTACCCAACGGTACTTTTTTTCGGTACTTTACTCTCTGTATAATAACAAAAACATTTATTTCAGTGAAAAAGAGAGTCCAAACCTCTCAGTTTCAACATTTTGAACAATAGGGCCCTACAGCCTTTTTCTTTCTTTTTTTTGTTTCAGAAATGTTTTTCATTTTTCAGATAATCAAATGAAGGTATTACACATTTATTTAATTTTTAATCAAAATTTGTGTAAATATTCTGTTAAAAAGTTTTAATAATAATTGTAGATTTATTTTTTCCACAATTAAGTGGCTAATCTGGTTGTAATATTTATTTTTATCATTTAATTGTTTTATTTAAATTGGCCAGAAATAGAAATATATAAAGACATACATTATACTGTACAAAAGTAATACAAGAGTAATATATTTCTGTTACACAGAATATGTGTTTGAATATAGATGAAAATGTAATTTATTCCTTTAATGGCAAAGCTGAATTTTCAGCATCATTACTCCAGTCTTCAGTGTCACATGATCCTTCAGAAATCATTCTAATATACTTTGTGGCTTAAGAAACATTTCTTATTATTATCAATGTCACAGTTTTTGGTGCTCATTATTTTTGTGGAAACTGATACACCACTATTTAAAAGTTTGGATAAGTAAGATTTTTCAAAAAAAAGCTGGGATGCATTAAATTGATCAAAAGTCACAGTAAAGACATTTATAATGTTACAAAACATTTCTATTTCTATCCTGAAAAATGTATCATGGTTTCCTCAAATATTCAGCAGCAGCATTAATAATCATAAGAACCATTATTAATAATTGAGAACCAATAACAATTGATAATTCATCACCAAATCAGCATATTAGAATGATTTCTGAAGGATCATGTGACACTGAAGATTGGAGTAATGGTACAACTGCTATTAAGTAATATTAAGTGTAAGATTCTATATGTTTGTTGTGAATGTATCACAGGAAGAAGAAGAAGGCTCAGATGATGATTCCGTTCGGTACACACCCCCACCCGTGTGCCTCACTGATAAGAGAGGCTGTGGGGAGGAGGAGGGAGACAGCGACCCGGCCTTTGTGTCTCCGCTGGATGAGATCAAGACAGTGAGACATTCAGCCATAACCATGTCCAACCTCCACGAGGCCTCCAGGTACACAAGCCTTAGTCACTGGGGAACATCACATGCAATTAAAAATAATGAGGTAACACTTTAGTTTAGGAACTAATTCTCACCATGAACTAGCTGCTTATTAGCATGCATATTACTAGTATATTGGCTGTTTATTAGTACTACCCCATACCTGAACTTAACTACCTTACTAACTATTAATAAGCAGCAGATTAGGAGTTTGAGGCAAGAGTCATAGTTAGCGGTTAGTTACTAGTCAGAATTGGTCTCCATTTTTTTTTTAATAATGACAGAATACTAGAGATATGAGGAAAACAAAAGGAGGATTTTAGCCGAATATCCAATGTGCTTGTTTCCATAATGGGCTTCTAAGCTCCAAAAAGACACAGAAAGCACAATTAAAGTACTATAAAAGTAGTCCTTAGATTCTTTTTCTATATTTCAAGTCTTCTTAAGTCATATTTTGTGTGAGGAATAGACTATGATTTAAGTTATTCACAGTCATTTCAAATATGTTGCATTGAGACATGACATTTATATTGACTGTGCACAATTGAGATTTGAGAACTAAAGCAAAATGTCAGTTTATCTGTTTATCACACACAAAGCTATCATATGACTTCAGAAGTCTTGGAATGTAGCACACAAGTTATATAAACCACTTTTATGCTACTTTTTATGCTACTTTATCATAAGATAAGAGTTCAACAGCCCCAGGTTCCATTTATTTTTGATGCATGGTAGAGCAGGGTTGCCAGATCTTCCCTAACAAAGCTAGCCCAATGAATACTTAAACTAGCCCAAATACCAGAACTCTAAATACATAACTCTCATACCTAAAATACATGTTTTACATTAACTGATAAAAAATGATGATTGTCACACACAGAAGTCCTTTGCATTACAAATACTTTCAACTCAAAAAGTACTGTATAGTAGTAATGTATATGTACATCACAGTTATCATAAATTAAAACATTATAGATTAACAGCTGGTGAACAAAAATGAATTTGAAATGAGTATACAAAATAAACATTTCAAGATAATCCAAAAAGTTGTAAAACTGGAAGATGCTTCCGTAGATTTTACCATAGACTTGTTTTTAAATTTACTAGAATGATTCCTGGAGAGACCGAGCAGTCACCATAGAAACATTCGCACATAAGCTCCCTTCCAGTGCCTTTCTCTCACAAAAATCTTCTTACTATGCTTCATCATCTAGCACAGTTTTATGCTTGTTTGAATATAAAATTTAACCTGTGGCAACAGTTTAAAATTCTTTAGGATAACCGAAGAGTTGGCAACCCTGTGATAACATGGATACCTCTAGACATTCTGGAATATATGGTTGAGGTCTTGAGTTTACATACACCTTGCAGAATCTGCAAAATGTTAATTATTTTACCAAAATAAGAGGGATCATAAAAGATGCTATTTGTTAATAAAATGTTATTTTTTATTTAGTGCATAAAAGATGTTTACATATAGTCCACCAGAGATAATAACATTGAATTCATAAAAATGACCCTGTTCAAAAGTTTACATACACTTGATTCTACCTGAATGTTACTTTTTTTTTTTTTGATAGTTCATGAGTCCTTTGTTTGTCCTGAACAGTTAAACTGCCTGCTGTTCTTCAGAAAAATTCTTCAAGTCCCAAAATTTTTAGTTTTTTCAGTGTTTTTGTGTATTTGAACCCTTTCCAACAATGACTATGATTTTGAGATCCATCTTTTCACACTGAGGACAACTGAGGGACACATATGCAACTATTACAGAAGGTTCAAATGCTCACTGATGGTTCTGAAGAAAACACAATGCATTAAGAGCCGAGGGGTGAAAACTTTTTAAATTTGAAGATCAGGGTAAATTTAACTTAATTTGTCTTCTGGGAAACATCTTCTGTAGCTTCTGAAGGGGAGTACTAAATAAAAAAAAATATTATATTTTGGCAAAATAAGAAAAAAGTACACATCTTCATTCTGTTCAAAAGTTTTCACCCTCTAGCTCTTAATGCATTGGGTTTCATTCTGAAGCATCAGTGAGCGCTTGAACCTTCTGTAATAGTTGCATATGAGTCCCTCAGTTGTCCTCAGTGTAAAGATGGATCTCAAAATCATACAGTCATTGTTGGAAAGGGTTCAAATACACAAAAATGCTGAAAAAACAAAGAATTTGTGGGACCTGAAGGATTATCAGGCAGTTTAACTGTTCAGGACAAACAAGGGACTCATGAACAACTATCATATAAACAAACAAACAAAAAAAAAACTTTTGAATAGGGTAATTTTTATAAATTAAACTATTATTTCTGGACTATATTCAGGTCAGTACTAAATAAAAAATAACATGCATTTTATATGATCCCTCTTATTTTGGTAAAATAATTAACATTTTGCAGATTCAAGGTGTATATAAGGAGTATGTAAGAAAGAAAACCTTACAGATTAGCAAAGACATGGGTGTGTAAATTGTTCTCCTAATGATAAACTGTAGGGTGAAATATTAATTTACAAATTGTCTGTGTCAAATTTAATTGCAGGTCTGAGTTGCTGGAGTGTTTGCGTGAGACTCGAGCCGAGAAGAGGAGAAGACGTAAAGCCATCAGAGAGTTTGAAGAGCAGTTCTTCAGACAGATGGGAAGGTAAAACACAGATGCATTACTGTGGCATTAACACATTTTAATGGTATTTTGTTACTTTTGTCGTTTTGAACATGGACAGGAAGGAAGAAGGAAAATAAAGATCAAAATAGTTTAGCGTAGTTAGCATAATGCACATCTAATTAATGATACACAAAATAAAACCACCAGGAAGAAAAAAAAGAAAACAGTGTTTCTGTACACAATATATGGATTTTGTTTTTTAAATAAAATACATTTGCATTTGTCTGCTATCCACTGATGTACAAAACTGCTTCAGTAAGGCAACTCAAGGGTTAAATGTGTGTTTTGAATGATAATCTCACAAGAGTCATTGAGAGTCGTTTTCATGCGGTATCTCTTTTTTTTTCTTTCCCTCTCCACTAAAATAATGAAGAGCCGCACAAAAAGATGACCGAATCCCCATGGCCGAGGAGTACCAGGAGTACAAAAGTCTCAAAGCCAAATTACGCTTATTGGAAGTGTTGCTCAGCAAACAGGAAACCACATAAACTATTTGAGTTAAAGAGATTATTTCTGCCTTTCAGTGTTGAACCCAGTGTTTGGACCAAATGGAGTTTTTACATTTGACATAATTGTGCCATAATGATGCTAAAATGCACTTTAATATCATTTCTGACCACATTGGAAGTCCTAGACTCAATGGGTTGGGCCGAACCGATCAAGGCCTTTCGGTGGCTACTATCACGTAAACGCAAACGTGTGCGATCTCTGTGCTGTGTACAGAGACGGATCGATACAAACCTCATTCAGATTTCAAAGGGCAAAAGGTAATATAGAGTACTCATCTATGTTTATGGAATATGGCACTTTATTTTTTTAGGAGGAGATTTTTTTTAACCAAAGTCGAATCATATGCAATTTTCACATTTTCTTGAAGCTAGTTTATGATTCTAATTAGGAACATAGTGACATTATGCACACTAATGAGGATCCATGATTCTCTGGGGCTAGAGATGATCTCTAGCCTGTCAGATAATGCAAAGCTCTAGATAGAAAACAACTCAGAGCACTTAAAATAACGGTTTTATGCAAATTTCAATGAGTTCCCTAACATATGAATACAGCAGCAGCCAACCATAATTGTATGCATTGTATGAACTAACAAAACCTAATTGTTTATTTCTCATATATTTGACTCTCGCATGAGAAAGGGAGCACAAAATGAGACATACTACCCAGAATTAAAAAGGTTTCTCCCAGGAGAGCTCTTGTTAGATCTATTTTGTTGAAAAACGTGTTAAAGTATGGTACGTGGCCATCACAGAGCACAGTTTTCCTCCTATACATGAAGAACAAATGATCTATTAAGCCAGTGGTTAAAATGAACACTGTCCAATCACGTCGCACACTAAAAACAATACTGAAGCCCAAAGCAGGAGATATGTTCATGGGAAGCGGATGTGCGCTTTAAGTGCAATTCTGCTCAAGTAGCTACTCTCTGGAAACGAAACAATCGATATCTTTCCTTTCCGACGGCTCTACTGCAATGAACTATTACAATCTTTGTGTAGTGTCTTTGCATGCCAACCAGCGTAAACTGTTGAATTGTGCTACAATCAGGTGTGGTTATTCTGTCATGTTATTGTCGTCCCAGAATTTATTATTTGCTGTACACATCCACAATGACAAATGTAGCTTTTGAATGTTAGCTATAGTGCACGTAACTCTACATTGGTTTATACAGTAAATATATATATATATAGTTATCTATATATATTTGCTTTATCGTGACCCTTTTCTTTTCCATTACCAAAGTCCTCTGTATTGTGCACTTCTAGTTCTGTCCATTTTCTATTCACCAGTTAAAAAATAAATATTTTTCTATCTACACGTCGTATCACATTTATTATATGTTAAATCACAGTATACTGGATGGGTTGGAATAGATAACATGAAACACTGCTGATAAACTGTTATGGAAGTGCTAATGTCAACGTTTCCAAAAATGTTTGCAATCATGCTACAGATAATGTCCGATCACATATTTTGAGATACCTTACTTGATATCATCACATTCATAATGCCTCATAAGAACTCGATTCACAGACTTCTGTGACTTGATGAGCGTTTAGTGTTAAATTTGTGTAAACTTTGGTAAACTGTTACAATGCTGTGTTCTAACAGGAAGGTCTGACAGCCAATAGGATTAAAGAAGCAGTTTGATTGACAGGGGGTGATTAAGTAAACATCCCAACACAAAAATAGGAGCACGACATATCTAAACAAAAATTTTTCGTCATTTTGTCAAAAGCTGTGAGACACATGCTGCGGAGGAGCCTTACAGACACCAGAAGGAATTATGGATAAGTTCGATAATGGGTAAGGAGGACGGCTAAAGGAGAAGGCGATTTTCTGTGCTGTTCAAGGCAGCGGGAGGGTTCAGTTTCGTAGGTTAGCGTCCCACGCTGATGTTGCAGGTCTTGCAGCTGGGATCCTTCTTGGCGTTGACTGTGGACAGGCTCATGAGCTGGTGGCCGCTGATCTCGGCTACCGTGCCCAGGCTCAGATCCATGGGGTCGGTGTAGATGACCTCCAGGATAAGGTCCTGTGCGTGGTGGAACACCAGCTGCCCGTCTTCTTCTTCCGAGCACGTCATAAAGCGGTTGTTGCCGATATCCAGCGCTGGTAGGCGCTGCTTGCAGAACTCGTCTCCAGACGAGCCCTTCGGCGCGATCACTAGAATGACGTAGTGATAGGCCGTGTACATGCAGTAGAAGTCGGCGAAATACAGGTTTGTCTTGGGACTGAAGAGCTCCTCAGCTGGCAGCTGGAAGCGGTAACGGCCGTACGGCGAGTCCTGTGGGGGTTTGCCCGTGTTGAACTCGGTGTTGCAGCTGAAGAAGATGCCCTCGAGCTTCCCACTGATGGGCGAACCGTGGCTGCCGCTGTTGTCCTTCACTGATGGCAACATCTTGTTGTTTTGGGCCTCCCTGCAACAAGATTTACTGTAAATGACTTCATGCAGATGTTCAGTGGTACTAAAAGAAATTAGATGTAACAAACTGTCTCATGACTTTTGCATTGAACTTTACTGGCAGTGACTAACCTCCTTAAATCAGTGCAGCCTGTTGTAGCTGGAGAACACATTACAGCTAATTCTTTAAAGTGGAAACTGGAACCATATCATATGGCTTCAGAAAGCTATCATAAAGCTATCATAAGGCTTTGGAAAACACTTTTATGGTATTATTATGATGCTTTTTGCATTTTTGGATCTTGATAGCCATTGTTGCCATTCACTTTCATTATATGGAAAAGAGTAGTTTGAACATTCTGCTAAATGTCTCCTTTTGTTTTTTGGGGGGGGGAGAAAAGCATTATATAGGTTTGGAATGACAGAATGAGTAAATTATGATATTTTGATATTTTGATTTGTCTTTTCTCCCACAGAAATAGAAAATAGGTCATTCTGACTTTTTATTTCACAATGTTGACTATATATAGTGATTTAAGGTCTCACAATTGTGACTTTGATTCTCAGAATTTTGAGATTATATTTCACAATTCAGACTTATTTTCAGAATTGTGTTTATAACTAATAATTGTTATTTTTCACTATATGCAATTCCCAGTTTGTCTTGCAATTATTTTACAAAAAAGTTTATCTCACAATATAAACTTTTTCAGAATTCCGTTTTCATAACTCACAATTCTGACTTTATTTCTGACAGTTCTGAGTTTATATCTTCCAATTATCCTGAAAAAAACTTCTCAGAATTCCAAGTTTATATCTTACAGTTTGGACTTTTAAAACACACCTTTTTTATTTATTTCTTGCACCTCCAAGTTTATATATTGCAATTACCTTGCAAAAACATTCTGAGAATTGCAAGTTTTAAACTTAGTATGTGACCCTGGATTACAAAACCAGTCTTAAGTAGCATGGGTGTATTAGCAATAGCCAACAATACATTAAATGGGTCAAATTGATAGATTTTATTTTTCTGCCAAAATCATTAGGATATTAGGTAAATATCATGTTCCATTAAGATATTTTGTAAACTCCCTACTGTAAATATGTCAAAACCTTAATTTTCGATTAGTAATATGCATTGCTAAGAACTTCATTTGGACAACTTTAAAGGCAATTTTCTTAATATTTTGATATTTTTGCACCCTCAGATTACAGATTTTTAAATAGTTGTGTCTCAGCCAAATATTGTCCTATCCTAACAAACCATATATAATGGAAAGCTTATTTATTCAGCTTTCAGATGATTTATAAATCTCAGTTTCAAAAAAATTTACCCTTATGTCTGTTTTTTTTTTTTTTTTTTTTTTTGGTCCAGGGTCACATATCTTGCCATTCCAAGTTAATGTCTTGCAGTTATCTCACAAAAAAAAGAACTGGTAGATGTTAAATCAAAATAAATAAGAATTGCAAGAAATAAAATTGCAGTGGCCTTTTTTATTATTATTATTATTATTTTTTTTATTCTGTAATCCATAACAACCACTCTTTCATGTGAATTATCATTAACTGTATTCTGATTAATTCTCATTCTGATAAGAAACATTTTCCTTCCTACTATCACCTCAGAGTTTAGATGTGATCATTATTGTTATTGTGGTAAATAGAGCTGAAATAATATAAACAGGTTGAACCACTATCTGAAACACATGAATTATAATCCAGATATCTAATCAAGTCAGTGTGAAATTAATATTTGAGTTGCACATGGGGCAAGTACAACAACAATAGACTTTCACTCACTGATGTGAAACCAAATTTAATTACTTTTGAATAAAGCAAGACAATGAATACTGTAAATCTCACTGAAGTAAGATGAAGTGGTACATTCAGATAAATAAAACTAGAGTGATACTAAAAATATAATGAATTCTGAAAGGAAATGTATGCCTTCTGCTTTAACTACTTCAGACTGCAGTGAGACTTTTCAGATGGATTTAATTTGATTCCACTGTGCCTCTTGCATCTAAAATCATATTCACTTTATACTTAGAAAAACTCATTATAGATTTATTGTATCATCCTAGATGCATTAAATTCAACAGCACAAATTGTCTTTTCTCCCATAAATACTGATGTAATGACTGTATTCATCAAATTCTACTATACTGACTGTATTAGTTGAATAGAGAAGACATTTAAATCGCTGGGGATGCATGAAAGTAAATTCAATGTTAGAAAGAAAATCATTTGCAATAGAGAGAACATTTAATTTTTTTTTTTTTTACAAGGATATGGGGGATTTGGGGGGTTTCTAATATGACAAAAATGAATATTCACATGACATGAAAACTGTCATCACTTACAGTATTTAGCCTCATTTTCTTCTAAACCTGTGTAACACAAAGGGTGATTCTGAGCAATATCCTGGCCCTTTTTATAATTATGAAAGTGAATGGGGACTGGTTTGATACCAGTGATGCAAAATGCTACTTCTCACATGTCTCATGAACAATCTTCACTGACAACAAACCTGAAGCAACATGTTTTCACAGTTCTATGTTTGAGAGCTATTTTAAGTGGAAAAACAACATAAATGTCATTCTCACAAAGTTATGACTTGGAATTGACAATTGAAGTCATATGGCCTTTTTTGGTCTTTTTGAAGTTTACAGACCTAGGCCACATTTCTTAATACAGAAAACAGCGGCAGGGAAATTCTTCAGAATTTTACCTTGTGTTCCACAGATGAAAGGTGTCACAGATATTTGAAGGTGACTGTTTCTTTAATTATTTAGTGTTGCTATCCCTGTAGAAACATACCTTGCGTGGTCAAAGTACTCTTTGTGTTGGTTTCGATAAAAGACGGAGAACCGCAGCATTCTGCCGGCAATGACCTCTGCTTTCTCCAGCAATTGTGTAAGATGAACAGTGGAATAATCTGTAGATGCAAACAAACAAACAAACACATATAAGTACTGAAGAGATTCAACATGTGCTAATAACAGCCTAAATAAGTTCATGGAGGTCATATCAACAATACTTTAAAGCAGGTTTTCCCAATCTTTTTTGTCCGCCAGGCCCCTTAAATACATTTTTAAAAAATATTTACATAAAGTACCCCCAGAGAATAGCTGCATAGAGAGTAACACAACTGACATGTTTGAGGCCCAGAAAGGTAGTAAGGACATCATTAAAATAGTCCATGTGACATTTCAACCTTAAAGGACAAGTTCACTTCCAGAATAAAAATGTACAGATAATTTACTCACCCCCTTGTCATGCAAGATGTTCATGTCTTTCTTTCTTCAGTTGTAAAGAAATTATGCTTTTTGAGGAAAACATTTCAGGATTTCTCTCCATATAGTGGACTTCTATGGTATCCCTGAGTTTGAACTTCCAAAATGCAGTTTAAACGCAGCTTCAAAGGGCTCTAAACGATCCCAGCTGAGAAAGAAGAATCTTATCTAGTGAAAAAATCGGTTATGTATGTATGTCGAAGAAACTGCCATCTCATTTCCTTCTCCACCTTCAAAATCGTCCTACATTGCTATTTTACCTTTTTTTGTAAAGGGCGTTTGATCTTCTTTGCATGTTCACTTTATAAACACTGGGTCGGTACTTCTGCAGCGATGTAGGACGATTTTGAAGTTGAAGGAGAAAATGAGATGAACTGTCTTGAACACAGAACTGTCTGGAATACACAGAGTTCACGCAGAGCTAGACAAGACAAATTTTTTTAGAAAATAACCAATCTTTTCGCTAGATAAAACCCTTCTTCCTTGGCTGGGATCGTTTAGAGCCCTTTGAAGCTGCATTTAAACTGCATTTTGGAAGTTCAAATTTGGGGGCACCAAGTCCACTATATAAATCCTAAAATGTTTTCCTCAAACAACATAATTTCTTATGACATAAGAAAGAAAGAAATGAACATCTTGGATGACAAGGGGTGAGTTAATTATCTGCAAATTTTTGAACTAAACTTCTCCTTCATTTTTATGAAGCTGTGAGAATACTTTTTGTGAATAATAACTGTTCAACAATTTCTTCTCTTCCATGTCAGTCTTTGACACACGTTCACGTGTGGTACTACCTTTCAGGGCCTTGAAGATGGTAGTTACATTGCTGTCTATGCAGGGTCAGAAAGCTCTTTGGATTTCATCAAAAATATTTTAATTTGTGTTTTGAGGATGAATGAAGGTCTTACGGGTTTGTAACGTCATGAGGATGAGTAATTAATGACAGAATATTTATTTTTGAGTGAACTGTCCTTTTAAACTGCAACATTTGATTTACACTAGGCTACACCATGATTATTGTGCTGCTACATTTATTTATTTTTACATATACACAGATTTAATTTTCCATTTATTTAAATTTTTCATTTGAATGTGGATCTCACCGGCTGTACAGAATTCAATGATCTCGCTCCATTCTGACACGGCGTAGTCTCCATCACCCTGTTTGGACGCGGTCTGAACGGCCACGGTGTATTCGGTGCGTGGACTCAAGAACCAGTGTCCTCGCACTGTCATGGGCAAAGGAACTGCCTTTGCTACCAGTTTAGTGGGGACGTCCTAGAGGAGACAAATAATAAATGAGACTGGGCAGTCATGTTCTTGCAGTTGAGAACATTATTGAACATCAGCTTTTGCCTATAATAGGTCAGATCAGCATGTGGCTGTAAACATACCTTGTGTTTGAACTTGTTGGCATTCTTGTTTTCTTTCTTGTTGAGGTCGATGAAGTAGTGCGTGATGCGTTCCTTGGACCTGGCGTCCATATCCCAGCAGATCTTAAAGGAGTCGCATGTGATGTTGCTGATTTTGATGTTCTGGGGAACGGGAAGTTCCTCCATCTCGGCAATGCCGCTGTCCAGGGACTTATTTCCTGAAAGACACAGAGACAGAGATGTTGGGAGAGAGAACAGAAAGTCAGAAGAAACTCTTTAAGGAAGAGATACTATTTGCTTTATTTTGTCAGCCTAAAATTGGAATAAAACTATCTTTCAGAAGATATCCTTTACCAAAAAGAAGTATACTTCAAGCTTATTTCATTAAGTGTACTTAAGTTTGAGTATGTTTTTTAAGTATAATTTATGTGTACTTTTGAACATTTTGAACAAAAAGATGAAAAAAGAATATGAATTGGATTCAGAATGATAATCAAAACATAGATGGATTCAATCAACACCTCAAAGCTTGACAGTCATTATTACCGCTTCATGGATCGACATTTTATTCCATAACGTTACACAGTTTTGATGCTGTTTTATGTCTGATGATCTTGATAGATTACATGTGGAAGCATCTGTTGTTTTTCTGTTTCTTCTTCACTTGGGTTTTGGAAATTCTGTACAGAAGATGTGTAATAGCAACTCGTAGCGTATAACAATGAAAATATGGATTCTCAGAGCACAGGCACAGCTTATATTTACACTTATATGTCAAGTATACTTAAATGTCATTTATGTATATTTCTGAGATGTACATAAAGCACATTTCTGAGAAGTACATAAAAAGTAGACTGAAAGTATACTTTCCTATTTTAAGTTTACAAGAAGTATACTAGTAGCACACTTGAATAAACCTCTTTTTGGTAAGGGTATACATGTTTAAAATGCACTCTTTTTCAAATACAAACATTGATGACTAGTCATGTATTCAGGGGTGTGTCCCAATTTTTGTCCAATCAGATGCTCTCTAGAATGAGAATGTCCCTCCCCCAATACCACCAAGTCCTCTGACCTGAAATAGCAAGTTCCAAGTCATCACTGAGTTTGATATTATTCTGACACATTATTTTCTCAAGTGTTGCATAAGATATAAGCAACCACAGCACATTTACTGCATGTGAAAAGATGAACCAGCAGCTTAATCTGGTAAAATATTAATAAAGTAATTAATAATGAATGTTTTATATTATGTCTTATTAGTATTTTTACATTACAGTGACATGAAATGCATAATTAGGTATACTTAGAAACAACAATTATATAATAATGAATTAACTTTGTGCATCTAACAAATTGTTTACATATTTATTAATTTCCAGTTTACTTGACAATTAAAATTGTTGTATGAAAGATATAATATAGGAGATTTCATTCCTGGAACACCCTATAATGACAAATTGTCCAGGTAAAATGTTGAAGAAAAAAAAAAAATGTTGATGACTCATCAAGTACTCAGGGGTGTATCCAAATTTCTGTCCAATCAAATGCTCTCCAGAATAAGAATGTCCCTCCCCTTTATGCAAGCAAGTAGTAATTCATGTAAACACAAGAAAGAGTCTTAAACTGTGTAATTTTTGCAGTGAATTTTATGTACAGCAAATGTTTTCATAAGGGCATTCCCTCTCTGAGTACTACTAGCAAACACTATCACGACTGACTTGCAAGATGTGCCACAGGGCAAAACAGTGAAGTGCTTTTAGAAAACTGGGTCATTTAATCCATGATGAGTGTTGATGGAAGCGCAGTGGAAGTCGAATTCAGCAGGTTCAGAGAAACGTTCAACTAGATTCCAGCGAGCAAGGAGAGTCAAGGAGAGCTTTTGTAATACTCACCACCACAATGCTAAAGAGGGTTGCTTTGACTTTGCTAGGTGGTAAATTCAAAAGAACCCAATTAAAAATCTCAATTTTTAGCTCAGGTCCCTCCTTCATAGTCTAGACATATTTACTTTTGCATGTCAGAGCGCCTGCTCCTGCGTCAGCATTGTGGTACTCTCGTGAATGTGCGTCGAAGACTGATACGTAAGAGATTAAATTGTTGAATAAAGTCATTATTTTGTGCACAAAAAGTATTCTTGTAGCTTCATAACATTACGGTTGAACCACTGATGTCACATGGACTATTTTAATGATGTCCTTACTATGTTTCTGTGCTTTGAATGTGTCAGTTGCGTTGCTGTCTATGCAGAGTCAGAAAGCTTTTGGATTTCATCAAAAATATTTTTATTTGTGTTCTGAATATTTCTTATGGGTTTGGCACGACACAAGTAATTAATGACAGAATATTAATTTTTGGGTGAACTAACCCTTTAAGATTAAGCAGTAAGGCTCACTAATCAGTAATTATTGAACGTTTGTTTGTTATGATTTGTTTAATCATCAACTGCTCAACTGGATTTGCTGGAAAATTCTTTGGTTGATTCATGCTTTTTAATTTAGTAGACTTCCAGACTACAAATCACATATTGCACTACAAATTGCAATCACTATCTTTTCATGTGTGGCTTTTTATCATGTAATCAACACACTGCACAATCAGACCCACCTCAGAGCATTTCCATTTCAGCTCTGAAATAATAAATCAGAAGACAACACAATCCTCAGTGAGACCTGTAGAAGGTCAAATCAGCAAAACAGCTTGCAGCCCTAAATGAAAACTGACACACAGCATGACAACACCACAGTGTTTAGCCTCTTCAGTTCAGAGGCGGAGAAAATTAGTAATTTAATGAATTATCTATCTATCTATCTATCTATCTATCTATCTATCTATTTGTGTGTATATACAGTATATACGTATACGTATATATGAAGAGCCATACAAGCCATAATTCATTCTGCTGCTTTCACAGACTTACATTTTCCTTTCACATACATATATTTTTGCTCTCATGGTCACATATTTTAACACACACATTCATACATTATCCTCTTATGCAGATGTATTCAAAGCATACATTTAATATTATAAAAAATAACTGTGTGTAAGAAATAAATGCATATATTTCTAAAGATATATTTCTTTATTTTATCTTTTATTTTGTTATTTTCTCCACTGTTGCAAGATAAAAGCAAGCACATGTACTGCATTTAAAATGTTGAACTTCAGCTTTATCTGATAAAATATTAATAAAATAATCAATAATGTATGTTTAAACGCTTATTAGTTTTTTTTTTGTTTTGTTTTTTTTTTACATTACAGTGTCATAACATGACAAGAAAAGTTATATTTAGAAACAACAAATATTTCATTTTTAATTTCTCTGGAGCATCTAACATAGTGCATATTTAGTCCAAATGCTATACTAAATATACAGTTCATATTTCATTTGGAATAGTATGAAGAAAGTAATAATTTTACTTGAGAGTAATATCTTGTAATGATAAATTCACAAAGATATTTCAAGCAAAAAGATGAAGTTATAAAATAAAGAAGTATATAAATAAACATAATTATCACCCTTAGAGCCTCATTTACACATACTGCTATTTCTGATTTGACATCTAAGCTGTAAAACACACACACACACACACACACACACACACATATACATATATATATATATATATATATATATATATATATATATATATGGGTAGTTGACAAATAGCCAGTAAAAAATGATTTTCGAAAAAGAAATGCATATATTTATGTAGTGTGAAGTCTGATCTTTGAGAAAATTTAAAGGGCCCCTAACTTCGTCAATTCTTTCATTGTTCTTGATTTTTATTTATTTATTTTTATTTTTTTACATTTTATCTGAACTGTACTATAAATTTGTCCTATGGTGTGACATAGCAAAAAAAAACAAAAAACAACAAAAAAACCCTCTTAATAATATATAAACAGCATGAGAGAGATTTCTCTTCATTTCTCTGACACTTATTTTCATATAGTGTTATTTATTTAATATGAAATTATAATTAACATCTTTTTTCCCCATGACTTGTTGAACAATTTTAAGACAGACTTGGACAACAAGACAAACTTTGCTGTCATCTGTTCAAAACTGCTGAAAATTAAACCATTTTAAGATGTGAGATATTTCTGTCTCCCCTATTGCAATACTCAACTGTTTTTTTTTTAAGATATTTTGAGATAAAAAGCAAATCTGTGGTTTTTTTTTTATGCGTGTCACAACATAGGACATTACGTCACACTAATGGACAGCAATGGTAGTTATTAAAGTATTTCTGTTTCATTTTGAACATGTCAAATGAGAAAGAAAGTTGAATTTGATACAAACAATATCAACATGTTTTTTGTTTTAACAAAAAATAATTTTCATCAACAAAATTCAGTCTCTTAGTCAATCAGTATGTTACTGAAACTCTTCTCGCCCCCCTGCTGCCTGTGCGGCACAGCTAAATATGATTGATATTTATAATCCAGCTAAGTATTATTGATATATCATTGAAACTGTATTCATCAAGGTGTGAATTAATTTTTTGAACTACATAGCTACTCTTTTTAAGGCATGATTTTGATTCCATTTACTTTCTGCATCTTTCTCTTAGGATCTCCTCCCTTCTGGTGGATCCCTGTTCATCTTCTGTCTACATTTCCGTGTCCTCTCTCTTCCAAAAATTTCTCTCCCTCAATTCTTTCTGTTTCAAAAACAAAGTATTACATTTTATACTTATTTTCATGACACTTTATAACAATACAAGTTTTCTGCAAAAACATCAGAAAACACTCTAATTAATGTAATTACTGCACTTAAGAACACTGAAAATGATCAAGAAAGAATAAAAAGGAGTTAAACAAATCCTATTTAATTATTTAAAATGCTTTTTTAAAGAGACCTTGTCCTCTGGTGTGACATCTTTGTCCTGTGGTGCAACAGTACAGACATCACACCAGAAGACATTTTCTGTCACACCAAAGGACATTTCAGCCTTTTGTGTCAATTAATCACCTTGCTATTCAGAACTAACCTGTCATTAGTGGCTTGCAAGACACATTTGCATAATTTTCCATGATTATGTAGTTTAACATACAGTTTTTAATTAAAAAAATATAATTTAGGGGTGTCACACCAAAGGACAACAAAACGTCACACATTTGTAGAGATAAAAATTGATGATGTGCACATGTCATAGGATTGACAAGGGGGCTTCGGTAACACAACCATGAATGGGGTCCTTCTACTAATAAAAGTTTTTTCTGAAATTGGCCGATTTAAAATCAGGATATGGTGTCACACCATAGGACATGGTTTTTAGAGACAAAATGTATCAAGTTCCTACACTTTCAGAAATTTATGGATGAAAAAAATGATTGCCATTTACTAAAACAGGCACTTGTACAATTATGGCGGAGGTATTTATTAACATTTTTATGCTTTTCTTTTTCATTTATAAAAGTTGTAATTTATTGAACCATACTTGAGACAGTTACTCCATAGACCATCTGGCTCACAAGTGTAAAAAATTGAATAACACTGCAGCTTTTATAACAACAGTTCCATGTAGGACAAATAAACGTTTAATGATTTACAATGATATACGTTTTAAATAACAGCATTAATTATATTCATTTTTACTTGTGGGACAGTGAAAATGCCATGTCATGTCAACAACCTATATATATATATACACACACAAACACACACACACACACACACACACAATCTCCCTACCAATCGATGAGTAAAAACAAACAGAAGTTGACTTGACAGCACATGTCAAAGAAACTAGAAAAATAATTTTGCATTCTTACAAATACCATACCATTTGATATCTTGTGACATTTTTAAAACCGTTAGAGGCAAAAATACCATGTTTTTGTTGTCCAAAGTAATAGATTTGCTTCCTAAACATTAAATGCCATTAAATTAACTTTACAATGATTAAAATGACCTGTTTCAAACATATCAAATATCTGTATTCCCCCATTCATGCAGTGGTTTTAGCTTGCACAGTCTCTGAAGTACTCATCTGAATCTAACAATTAAAATCATGCAACAATATCATAATTTTGTCATAATATATACAACTTATTTTCAATTAATTGTATGAAAAATATTTTAAAATATCAAATAAATAATTGTTGTGTGTTTTGCATTGAATTCTGTTAATGTATGAATTTCCTCAATTACAAAAAAAGAAGAAGCATCCTTTAAAAATGACAAACATTCACTCTCATTCAGCATTCAGCAAGGTCAGCCAAGGTTATTGTAAAATAGAATTACCAAATAAATATGTTTTAGAGAAAAAAATATGTGAAATAGAAGTTTGTCAATAACTACAAGCCAGCAGTTCCCAAACTAGACACATTTTAGTAGCAAAGTTGCAAAAATTACTTAAAAATAAATTCAGCAACAGAGTTTGACCTCCCAAATTTGACAGTTAAGGTTAAGCACATTCTTTTGACTCTTTGTTTAAAATAAGACCTACAACTTTCCCTAAAATGTGTCTGGTAAACTGGGCATTTGGACCGAGGAGGCTTAGCTATTCAAACACTAACCCTAAACTCTGTGTGTCCTGGTGCCAAGGTGGCCCGTCCATTCAGTCCAGCTCTATAGGGAGACACGAATGAATGAACTTAAAAGAAAGCGAGCAAGAAAAAGCCAGAGAATGCCTGCGGGATTGGTACGCAGGCACATTACCTGCCCAGTCAGTTAAAACCGGTGTGTAAACACACACCGGAGAAAGAGAGATGAAGGCAGTCGAGTCAAAACTGGAGAAGCACCATAAGGGAGACGTCCTCCTGTGTCTCTTCACATGCAGCGTTATAGATGAGCGAGCTCCTCTCAACCACCAGAGAGAGGCTGAATGAATGATTCATAGGCAAGCCCCTTACTGTAGCTCCCAGCGCTGAATCATTTCTTGTTTTATCTCTTGCCTGCACTATGCGTTCTCAGAACAAAGACTCGGGATAACAAGAGATCGCCTACGTTAGGGAGGAGCGCTCTGACACCCGCTACTGTCTCAGTGGTACGCTATTATCTCAGCTGAGAATTACTTGTGGAACACTTTGTTACTTTCAACTACAAAATGAAGAACTTGTTATGTGGTAGTTCTATATCACAAGTGTTTCTACTTCACAACCAGAGGCTCTAAGAGACAAGATAATAAGAAAGTCTACTTATTTAGTGCAATTACTGCAATTGGTTTGTGCAGTTTTGTGCAAATGTTTTCAAAATAAAAACATTCAAAATTAGTTCTTAAATTTACATAATGTGGAAGGTTTAAAATGTTATGTTTAAATTTGTTTTAAAAAGGATTTCTTTCAAATAAATGCTGCAAGTTTATATTCATCAGAAAAAGAATTAACTGTAATATCTATATACAACATCTGTTTTTATAATATTAATCAGCACAACCATTTTCAGCACAACCAACTATTTTTAGGACCATTAGGAGTTTTATTTTTATTATGATTATTTTAATTTTCTGTGACATTATTTTCGTATCGGTTAGGAATATATTCCCTTTTTGTGCAAATTCTTATTGACTTTTAACATTATTTAATAATAAGAAGAAGAAGAAGAAGAAGAAGAAGAAGAAGAAGAAGAAGAAGAAGAAGAAGAAGAAGAAGAAGAAGAAGAAGAAGAAGAAGAATTATTGTTATTATTATTATTATTATTATTAATATTTATTTATTTATTTGTTTTAATTTTAATTTTAATTTAAAATTTCTCTGACATTATTTCCGTATCTGTTAAGAACATATTCCTTTGTTTGTGTAAATTCTGATTGACTTAACAATGCTAAAATAATAATAATAATAATAATAATAATAATAATAATAATAATAATAAATTACTGTTAGTAACATTAGTTAGTCTGTTCAAATTCCCATTGATTTTTAACATTAATAATACTAGTACTACTACTACTACTAATAATAATAATAATTCAAACATTATTTATTCATTCATTCATTCCATGACATTTATTTATTATAAGATAGAATTAATTGTTATTTATTATTATTATTATTATTATTATTATTATTATTATTATTTTAATTATCCATGACATATTTTTATGACTGTTAGGAACATATTCCTGTTTGTGTGCAAATTCTCACTGATTTTTAACAGGAATAATAACAACAACAACAACAATAATTATTATAATAATTATTATCAATTAATTAATTAATTTATTTATTCCTTCCATTCCATTAATAGTTGTTATTATTATTAATTAATTAATAATTAATATTAGTATTAAATATTAATTCATATTATTATATTTATTTTACACTATTTTTATTGTTAGGAACATATTCCCACTTGTGTGCAAATTCTCATAGATTTTTAATTTTAATAATAATTATTTATTTATTTACTTACTTACTTACTTACTTACTTACTTGCTCATTCATTCAGTCATTCCATGACATTATTTTTATAATTGTTAGGAACATTTTCACCATTTTTGTGAAAAAATATTATTTGAGAGAATAATATTTTCCAATAGTAAATAAAAATAGATCAAATATAATTATAATAGGCTTAAAATATAATTAATAGTTGTTGTTGTTGTCTATTATTATTATTATTATTATTATTATTATTATGGGGAAAAATATGACCTGTTGTTGACATGTTTTGGAACATAAATAAAAAGATCTGTGCAGATCTGTATTTATTAAAAATCATACTTTAAGTCACCATTCACAAATAATTCCACCTCTGACGCAACCTGGTTATGAGATTTTAAAGTACCAAGAAGCAATCTTGCATATCAAAATGCCATCAGTGACGTTTATCCAAAAACATTACTGCAAGGACACCGTTGTGGCATGCCATAATTCAAATTACACCTAAAAAGAGGATCAAAATGCCAAACTGCTCACAATTTAGATTCTCTGTGGGGGGGGAAGTGAGTAATCTCAGGCTTAATGGACAAAAAGCCATGACTACGCCACATCTTTCTGAACATGCCAAAAACTCACAGATGGCATAAAATCCTATATATATAGTGCCAGTCCAAAGTTTGCACACACGTTCTAATTCCTTAATATCAGTATTTTGAATAATAGCGTAATGTTCTATATAATAATAATAATAATAATAATAATAATAATAATAATAATAATCACAAAAAATATATTATTATTATTATTATTATTATATTTTATTTTATTTATTTTATTATTTGTTATCATATTTGGCAGAATTTATATTTGTACACAAAGCTAAGAATTTAAACATAAACCAAAAGATTTTCAAGAAATATATTAATTCAAGTTTGTCCAGATGTTTGACTGGTATTGTATAGGTTTACAGCATGTATAATAGCACATAGGCATGCAATAGTAAATGACAACTCAAGCAGCACTAATGACTTGTCATCTAGAATCATCGTCAAATATCCGGACACACAGTCATGCTCAGGAAACCCATTTTAGCAAAGCCTCAGTTGCTATACACTAGGAATGCAAAACAATTCTAATTTCGTCTTTTCTCCTTGTAAGGACATTTCAATGGGTTGCTATGAAGCCATGGGGGACAACCTCCTTCTCCCTAAAGAGTGCTATTGAAATCTCTATCCACGATTAGAGTTAGTGTGATTACTCATATGTTATGTTACTTACTACTCTATCAGTCGTATAACTTAAATTAAGACGCTTATCTAAGTAAATGAATCCTCAGCAACAAAAACATTTCTTTCTCCATCTTTCCATTATTACTGCATCAATAATATCTTCTGCTGGCTTTAATGGCTCTAAAATGAACTGCCCTCGCCTTTCAAAGATATCATCAGTAACCATTAACACAAAGAACTCAATAATTACATTTCTGGAAAAGAAATATACCGAAGATGAAGCACTGAAGCGTTATCCTTTCATTAACAGACTTGTTATTTATCAGTCACAAGGTCATAGCATCTGTTTCACTAATGAGCACAGATACTCACTCTGGCTTTCATCCGCTCTCCGCATCCGCTTCCAGGTAATCTTTGTTCACAACCGTCTAGAAAAACAACTGGTAATGCAAAAGCCTAAGCCTCTGGGAGATTATATCCGAGGACAGAAACCGCTACCATTCGGACGGACGCTGTCCTCTCATGGACTCCTTTAGGCAGGAGCAGCAGGTTTGTGTAATGCATTCGCTAAGGCTAGTGGACATGGTCTCCTGTCCAGTCCCAGCGTACTGACCCGTCTCCAATGCACCCTGAGCCTAAAGCGCACGCTATTGGCTTAGAGCAGCTTTAGTGTTTGTTTTACAAGCCTAGCACACTCCCATAGGAGGAGCCCAGATTATGTCATCCGCTGGACTCAGTGACTGACCGCGGGTCAGCGCTGGTCTGAAATTTCAGAGCGAGGCGGGAGGGAGAGAGAGATCTCTCAGTTGGGTAATCTGGTCACCCGCTCCCATTAGGAAAGAGGAAAATATCCTTTGAAGTTGTGAATTCCACCCTCCCCTTCATCATGCCGTTTGCACTGTCTGTCATATTTCCAAAAGATGACATCATTCTTGTAACGGATGTCAGTGTATTAGAGATTATTTTCTATTGCGGTAAGAGGAATCTGTCTGTTCTTTGACACAGTCACAGTAAGTGACAGACATTCCATAAAGATTTCATAGCTTCTGACACCTCTGATTATAACGAGAAGAAAGTTTGTCAAGACAAGTTTTAAATGTTGGTTTGACCCAGCCTTGCCTGGAAGATTACAGAATGTTACTTTGAAGGTTAAAGGGTTAGTTCACCCAAACATAAAAATTCTGTCATTAATTACTCACCTTCATGTTGTTCCAAACCTGTAAGACCTTCGTTCATCTTCAGAACACAAATTAAGATATTTTTGATGAAATCCGAGAGCTTACTGACCCTGCTTAGACAGCAATGGAACTGACACATTCAGTGCCCAGTAAGGTAGTAAGGACATCATTAAAATCGTCCATATGACATCAGTGGTTTAACTGTAATGTTATAAAGCTAATGACTTTGTTCAACAATTTCTTTTCTTCTGTGTCAGTCTTCGAAAGGCATTCACGAGTACCACAACAAATGCATGTGCATTCCTCTGCTTGTAAACAAGACACAGCACTTCCAGGTACTACATCATACATTAGCATATGTCGTGGTACTCTTGTGTACATGCGTCGAAGACTGGCATGGAAGAAAAGAAACTGTTGAACAAAGTCATTATTTTTGTTTTCATTACACACAAAAAGTATTCTTGTAGCTTCATAAAATTACTACTAATTACCACTGTTTTAACAATGTCTTTACTGCATTTCTGGGCCTTGAACGTGTCAGTTGTGTTGCTGTATATGCAGGGTCAAAAAACTCTTGGATTTCATCAAAACTTTCTTAGTCTGTGTTCCAAAGATGAATAGAGTTCTTACAGATTTGGATCGACATGGGGGTGAGTAATTAATGACAGAATTTTCATATTTTGGGTGAACTATCCCTTTAAGTCATATGAAGTTAGAGTGAATGGGCGATTTAAAGAGAAATTTAGTTTGAAGCTTGAAGATACCTTGCTGGCTGCTAGGGTGTTTTAGGTGAAGAGACAGACTAAAGAGAGATAGATAGATACAGTTGAGGTCAAAAGTTTACATAAACCTTGCAGAATCTGCAAAGTGTTAACTATTTTACCAAAATAAGAGGGATCATACAAAATGCATGTTATTTTTTATTTAGTATTGACCTGAATAAGATATTTCACATAAAAGACGTTTACATATAGTCTACAAGAGAAAATAGTTGAATTTATAAAAATGACCCTGTTGAAAAGTTCACATATGCTTGATTCTTAATACTGTGTTGTTACATGAATGATCCACAGCTGTGTTAAACTGTCCACTATTCTTCAGCAAAAATAATTCAGGTCCCACAAATTCTTTGGTTTTTCAACATTTTTTTTGAACCCTTTCCAACAATGACTGTATGATTTTGAGATCCATCTTTTCACACTCAGGACAACTGAGAGACTTGTATGCAACTATTACAGAAGGTTTAAAAGCTCATTGATGCTTCAGAAGGAAAAACGATGCATTAAGAGCCGGGGGGTGAAAACTTTTGAACAGAATGAAGATGTGTACGTTTTTCTTATTTTACCCAAATATCTTCTTCTTTTTTTTCTTTTTTCATTTAGTACTGCTCTTCAGAAGCTACAGAAGATATTTTCATGTTTCCCAGAAGACAAAATAAATTAAATTTACCCTGATCTTCAAATTCAAAAGTTTTCACCCCTCAATGCATAAAGTCACAGAGCGGGTCACCGAGAACTGAGATGCATGGTGTATAAAAGTCTCCAACGCTCTGCTGATTCCTGAACTGGAGATTTTCAAACTTCCACTGGCTTTAAAGGGATAGTTCACACAAAAATGAAAATTCTGTCATTAATTACCCTCATGTTGTTCCAAACCCGTAAGATCTTTGTTAATCTTTGGAACACAAATTAAGATACTTTTGATGAAATCTGAGAGCTTATCCCTGTATAAACAGCAATGCAACTACCACGTTCAAGGGCCAAAAACATAGTAAGGAGACCATTAAAATAGTCCATGGTTTAACCGTAATTGTATAAAGTTATGATAATACTTTTTGTGTGCAAAGAAAACCAAAATAACAACTTCATTCAATAATTTCTTTTCTTTCGTGTCAGTCTTCGACATGCATTCACAAGAGTACCATGATGCATCCATGTGCATTCTTCTACTTGCAAACAAAGTGTAGCGCATCTGGGTTCTACGTCAAAATGCCAGCTCCTGTGTCAGCTCCTGAATGTTTTACGAATATGAACAAAGGTCTTTTGGGTTTGGAACGACATGAGGTGAGTAATTAATGACAGAATTTTCATTTTTTGGTGAACTGTCCATTTAATATCAGCATAAATACTGTGGCAGGAGCTTCATGGAATGGATTTCCATGGCAAAATAGCTACATGCAAGCCTCACATCACTAAGTACAACATCAAGCGTCAGATGCAGTGGTGTAAAGCATGCCACCACTGGACCCTGGAGAGGTGGAAACCTGTCCTCTTTCTGCTTGACAGTTTGTTGGGTGAGAATGTTTTTTGGCAAATGCCAGGAGATTGTTACCTGCCTGGCTCCATTGTGCCACCTGTAAAGTTGGTGATAAGGGGCTGTTTTTCAGAAGTTTACTTCCAGTGAAGGGAATTTGCAATGCTTCAGCATATCAAGACATTCTGGACAATGCTATGCTCTCAACTTCGTGGGAACAGTTTAATGAAGACCCCAGTGCATGAAACAAGGTCGGATGAGTGCGGTGTGAAAGAATTAGACTGGTCCACACAGAGCCCTGACCTCAACCCCATCAAATACCTTTGGGATAAACTAAAACTGAGACTGTGAGCCAGTCAGGCAGTTTAACATCAGTGTCTGACCTCACAAATACTTTACTGGATGAATAGGCAAAAAAAAAAAAATCCCACAGAAACACTTCAAATTCTTGGAAAGCCTTCCCAGAAAAGTGAAAGCTGTTAAATGTCTATAATTTTAGAATGCAATCTAAAAGTCCCTATTGGTGTAATGGTCAGGTGTCCCAATACTTCAGTCCATACTGTGTAGATGGATAGATAGGGACTTTACCCCTCACAAAATAAGGCCTCACAATGACGACATCCGCTGGCATCCTCACATGACCAGACAACAATGGACAGAGAGAACGCATGAGACCGCAGACAATGGGCATCTTCATCCTCAACATTCTCTGGTGGGCCACTCCATGAGCCCCACAACACCCTCATTGAGCTCAAAAAGACCCTCAGCAGCCCTCTACCGCTCTGGAGCATGAGGAAAGAGAGAGACTGCTTTGTTGCATTCATCCTAATGAATAATAAATGGGAAACATGATGCAGGAACAGAGCCTTTCATGAAACACTTGTGGATGAAACCCAAAGCCAAAGTTAAACGGCATCACTATCATTTGTTTTTGAGTGGTACATGTGGTCCTTGTTATTGTTAGAGGAAAGCCTGTGATGGGTGGATTATAAAACATGCAAAACAAAATCTATGATGACTACATGAAAACATAACACACTGACTGAACCTGGCTATCTATCTACGTAGTCATGAATACCAAACATTGGCACTGGGAATTTACCATAATATCCTGTGGTTTATGAAATGCTATGGCCTCATGGGTGATGTCTTGAAGCTACGGCCACCTCTTCACTTTAATAAATCACACACAGAGCTCTTCCCCACAACCCAGTGGCTGTTCATGTTTATATAACCTCTCCTCCCTGAATTCCAGCTTAAGATGCAAGGATGATGGAGTTTAATATCTCCAGGGTGCGGGTATTACTGGACCACTCTTGTGTCTGAGGCAGCGCATTAAAGTTTCATCAGTCCTTGGTCCCAAGACTATAAATAGACCAGCATTTCATTCTTTAATGTGTTGAATCAGAAGGGAGCGATGGTGCAGAGATGAGATCTTCAGAGCTGTCTTACAGTGCAAATTCAATGACATATTGTTCATTTCGGTCAAGGAAGTGTTGACATGGGCGCTGACACGAAAACAGAGATGGAGAAATAAAAGTGCTAATTGTGCAGTGGAAGACACTGCAGCGTAAATGAAAAATCAGCTGCTGAAATGCAAAGCTCTGCACTATAAACAAGAACCCAGAGGAATGTTTAATTGCTCAGAGTTTTCTCGTTCACAGCTCAAGAGTCTTAAAGATGCTGTCTCACATCTTTATCCTAAAATTGCTAGCAAAAAATAACGGATTCAATTGCTTGTAAATACATTTGTAAGGTCACAAGGGATTTATATTCAAAACAAAAACTATTCTTTTGAATTTCGCATTAATCAATAATTCCTGAGAAAATTATCATGGTTTCTTTTCAACATTGATAATATTAGAAAATGTTTATTGAGCATCAGGAAGACTGGGGTAATAATGCTAAAAATTCAGCTTTGAGAAAAAAAATTGAGATAGAAAATAGTTCTTTTAAATGGTAATATTTCACAATATTGCTGTTTTAATGTATGTTTAATCAAGTAAATGCAGTCTTGCATAAATAAATGAATAGGAAAAGGAGCTCATTAATTTATTACAAGCAAGACCCCCATAACAACTGCAAGGCCACATGCTAAAACACATTGAAAACACTTAGCAACAGGAAAGCAATACACTGGCAACCACCCACAAGTTTCAATCTGTTTTAAATTGCCAATTTTCATGGGAGCCCAACAAAAAACATGATTTTTATTACTTTGTTTGACCTTGCAGGTTATGTTGTCATTCTTATAACTATTTGAAGGGCTCAGCTGGTCTCTTGAGACACAGCAGGACATTCTGACCTCAGGCAAGCAGAAACCGTATACAGACAGCATTAAATGCAGCCTGTCTTCCTTTGAGTTTAATGCATGAAGTCACATTTTCTCAAAGCTGTCAAGAATCAAAGGATCTTAAGCCATGGTAATTAAGCGAAACGCTTAATGGTGCACTGCTTGAAACGCTCCTGAAGATTATTACCACTGTACTGGTCTCAGAGGGAATGGATTATTCTGTTAGAATGGCTGATTTCTTCTGTGTCTTTAGACCAAAGCTAAAGCATCATCAGAATGATGACATGCGGTAAATCTGTGGACACATCTGTTTTCACAGAGCTGTTTTGATGTTTGATGAGGCCACTGAATCATAAATAACTCTTGTAAGATATGCTTGCGTCTCAGTTGTGAGGTTTTCTGATGGGACGTAATGACATCGGTCAGTGTTTCAGGATATTTATGGGAACATCACGTTTGTAGAACAATATTAGATCTTAGACTAACGCTTTACCCACATGGCTTATCAAATAGATTGTAAAAACTTTTTAGTGTTATTTTGTTAGAAATATTTGTTTCTATCCATTTAATTCATTTTTAGTTTAGTTTACTTCATTGAAGTGGTTGAAAAATAAAGTGGAATGAAATGTGCCATTTTCACTTCACTACCAACAGAATTTAAAAAATAACGATTGTTTTCAAACTGTTTTTCTAAACCAGAGTTCATGTGAGTCCTTAAAACATTAAATTCAGTTTGATCAAATTTTTTGGTCATAAAAAGTATTAGGGTACAATGCACCTTTTATTTTATTTTCCTCTAAACCACTAGATGGCACAAAAACATGGCGTAGCACCTTCTAAAACATCCGTTTTTCAAGATGCACGTGCAAATGTGGCTGATTCTTGATGCTATCACTCGCATCAGTGCAAAGCTGATTCTCTGCTAATTTGATCTAATATTTGATGTTTTTTAAAATGCATTATTTTATTGCATTATTTTAAGTAGCAAATCAGAATCGCTAAAATGATTGCATATAATTTGAGACAAAGGTCTTCTTAATGATTTTATGGTAATTAAACAAACATCTTTTCAATAAGGGAAGAATATGTAAAAGTATGGCATTTTGGGGTTAAAAGCGCCCCTGCTGTTTGGGCAAAAGGCACAATAATTAACATAATAAATAGATGGCTGACTTTTCCATTTGTTGACATGACAAGGTTAGATTCAGATGGTAAATAAAACACACCAGCATTGACAGTACATTTGAATGCGTTTAGAGATGACAGCTTCACTATACAGGTATTTGCAGCAGTTTTTGGTCAACATTACAGCATATTATGCATTGATTTTTACGCCAATGACATTTACAGTATAATTTTATTCTGGAGAGTGATGTAGAGGCAACCCTTACGAAAATTAAATGTGGTTTTCTTGTATTTAACCCTCAGGTATTTCTTACTTATAATGTGACCATACAGCTGAACTATTTTTTAGTTAAATAAATATTCTATAGTTTAGTTCAATAATATTCATTGAAAATTTTAATGAGATCATGTAGTACTAAATACTATTTGTCCAATAATTATGGTCCATTAATGTAATGTAATTAATATATCTATATTTTTATATTTATATTACTTAAGTTAAAATTAGTGTAGTATTTAAGGTTAAATAGAGAAAAGGGTTTTAAATTTCAATGCAAAGAGGCAAATTAGAGTCATTTTGTGGTCAGAAAAAAAAAACATTTTCATTTGTAATGCCATGGTTTACCCACTAGGTACCTGTATGGCTCTTTACTAAATATACATGTATCTAGAATATTGCAGGTCATACCTGATTACTTATGTTTAAGTTTTTCATTTAAATAAATATTTAGAAATGATTAAACACTACATTTTTAAATGTGAAATTTAAAAAGTTAATAACTTACATCCTTATCCTCTTATATGTACAGTATATACATATAAATAGACATGGAATCGAGATGCCACACCCCGACCCAACCCCCCCAACTCCACTCCAAAAAAAATAATAATAAAAAAATAAAAATCTCACTCCAAGCTGAACTTAAAAGTTGGCAACCCTGGTATTGGCAGTGGCACGATCCTGTACTTGCTTTGCAGCAGCAGCAATAATATACAGCAACAGCAATAACCAACAGCAGCGTGTCATATCTATTCCACCAAGACCAAATACATTAAAACTGTCATATCCATTACCATGCTAAAATCTTCCTTAAGTTGTCATGATAGAAATACATTTGTTTTTAATTTGAGTTACAGTGTATATTGGTTTGAGCGAATTTTAGGTGTCTGTAATTCTTTTGAACATGTAAAACCTATTCGAGAAAGTACAGTGGACTTGACAGAAACAGTTCCATGTTATTCGCAGACTCTGAGGTACTGGCTGTTAAAGCAGCCTTTGCTTGATCTACTGTGCAACCCCACTGTGAGGCCCAGTGCGTGTACAGGAAGAGCTCATGGCAGTGATAGCACTGCAGGAGCATATGGTCCTCACAGCAGGCCTGTCTCATCAACCTGACGCCGCTTCAGAACCTCAGAACACGACCTGTCCAAACCAAAGCTCTCTAAACTCTGCTGAAAGACCTGCTGTGGAGGAAATATGTTATCTGCTAAGTGGCAGAGTGATAGATCACATGCACACAATACTTTTTTTCACAATACTTGACTTTCACAACTTGAATTAATATTGCACAGTTGCAAATTACAAGGTTGTTATTCAGAGTTTTCATCTTGCAATTGCATTTTTTTTCCTCCCACAAATTTCTGAGTTTACATATTGCAATTCTGACTTTTTTTCCCACAATCCTGAGTTTACATCTTTTTTTTTTCTCAGAATTGTGAGATATAAACTCAGAACTGTGAGAGTTGCAATTACCTTTTTTAATATTTTAATTCCATGGCCGAAATAAGCTTCCTTATTCCATAAGTTTCCATACCTACATGCATTAGTTTTAAAGTCCCAATTGAATAAATGAATAATTCATTAACATGATAAATCACTGATATGGTGAATGCAGAAGTGTTTTTGTGAGCAAGTACTTTACTGTAAATGCCTGCTGTGAAATGCTGACATAATTAAAAATAAATAAATGACTCATGAAATCAGAGATCCTCCCTTTGATCAATGCCACATAAACACTGACCTGGGTCTCCTCCATACGAACATCATCTTCACAGGTTTATTTTGGTCCTCGTTGGTCAGACATTTGGTTAGCATTGTGAAACATAAAACCTTTCTGAATGGTCCATTTTGTTCTAAATGTGTCTTTGCTCAAGGTTAAATCTGGTGTCTTTTTCTGCAGAGTGATATTCCATACATTTTGTAATAGCACTGTGCTTAACTGTTGTTTTCAAAATCAAATTTCTTGCTTTTTTACAATTTCACTACTGATCATGGTACAATAAGCAATATCTATTAATATTAACTTTGCATTTAAATATGAAGTAACCTAAACTGTTTTCCTTTTGCCAACTCCTGAATAAGCTGTATTGCCTGACCTAATTTATTTCACTAACCCCCACGGTTTGTTTTTTATAATAACATAATCATATTAAACAGTCTAGACCCCATGGGGTATTCGTTGTAATCCTTGCAATTTGCTAAACCAACTTACTTTATGAGAGTATGCTATTGCACTGACTGTTAAAGGGACAGTTCACTCAAAAATGAAAATTCTGTCATCATTTTCTCACCTTCATGTCTTTGCAAATCTTTTTGACTTACTTTCCCCTGTTAAATACAAAACTAGAATTTTTGGAATGTACTAGTTGATTTAAAGCTTCAAAAAGGTCACGAAAGCACCATGTTGTAGTATTAGTTCATGCACTTATGATGACATGTCCATTTTATTTGTCAGTCCCATTTTATAACAAGTTGATCTGTTTATACAGATCATCAGAGACATATTTTTTCAGTATTTACAAATCTGCTAATCTGTTTCTGTTTGTAATCTGAGTCATCGTGAATGGGCCGCAGACAGTAGGGAAAAACCATGCAGTATGCAAATAATATACAGTGCACAGCATAAATGAGTAAACTCCCTTCTAAAACGTAACAAATTCAGCAATTACTCTTAACTTAGATGACATGTTAGGGTTCTTTGGAGATATAATGTTCCAACAAGCCTGCTTGATCAATTGCCAAAGAAGAATGTCAAAATTATTCAGCAAAATAAGATTTTCTTATCAAAGTGATAAAATGTTGTGTTGCAAAAATGAGTACACCCTCCTGAAAGTTAATGAATGAAACAAACAAAAAAATGTGTGTATAGCTTTAAGGCTATTTTTGATCAACAGGTAAATATATTGAACCAAAACTTTTAAAGACAAGTAATTTCCTGACAATTAAAAGTGTTATATAGACCTGCCAGGTGATTTATTTCTTAGCATAAAAGATGACAATGGTACAAGAGGAATATCAAATTATTGTTTTAAGTGTGAAAATACAGCAGAAGTAGCACAGACATTCAAAAACAATGGACTTGTGATAAGGCTCCTGAAATAATCAGGTCTTCACTTTAAGCTTTCATTTAGTGATGAGTGAATTTTTCCTAGAAAAAGAGCCGGAGAAATACCATGCAAGTGTCTCAGAGCTGGCAAAAGCTATGAAAAGAGTGACACTTTATCTCACAGAGTACGATGCAGCCTGTAGAAGTGACATGGATGGTTGTTGTCACCACTAGAATACCTACTGTAGCCAAAGCACAATAAGCTCATTTAACCTCTCCCAAGGCCCATATTTACAAAATATAGACTTTGGGAATCCACACTCTGTCAATCATTTCGAATCCAGAAGCTTCCAAAATGTTCTGGTGTTGCTATAGGAGGAGTACAGCGAGAAGTACCTGGTACCCACAGTGACATTCAGTGGTAGTAAAGCTTTTATATAGGGATGTATGAGTACTGAAGGTGTGAGGGAGTTGTACTTTATCAATGCTGTCATGAATTCACACACCACTGTGTGATGTAATACAAAAAACTGAAACTGAAGATACTACCGTCCTCCCCTCATTCACTGCATTATTGGGCATTTTTTTCAGCATGACAATGAAGATATTCATTCTCCCAAGGTGAAAATCCTTCACTGGACATGTATTTCACTCAATCTTAACACTCTTAAGCAGCTGTGGGGGATTCTGAGCTGAGCAAAATGCCCAATTAAAGAGCAGAGCATTTAAAAAGGTCGTCCTCCAGGAGTTAAACAGGACAGATGTGAAAATGTGTAATGCACTTGTACACTCAGTGCCAAAAAGCAGTGAACTTAGAGTTCTGGAGGACATACTAAGTACTAGAATATTATAAATTTGCTGAATTAAATCTACTCATTTTTGCAATCCTTCTTTTAAACAAAACTGGCTAATTTACTTATTTTACAGAAAATTTGGCATATATTTTGTTGTTTTTATTAAGTATATGTTTAATACATTTCAATTTTGCCATCTTTCCATGAATTATATTGGTGAACATTAAGAAAATACTATCTTTTATATTTATTTAGAGGGGGTGTACTCATTTATGCTGTTCACTGTACATGGTTCCATGTGATCAGGATTTGTGTATTGTTAAAAACTAAAAAAAAAAAAAAAAGATTTGTCAGGTTTTAAAAACAAGAAGAAAACACTTTCATTATCTTTTGTTGTTGACTAGTTATACTCTGCCATATTTTGGAGCAAATCCATCATTGTTAATCCAATCTGTCATCACGAATATGGCTAACCTTTAGACATTGAGGATGCATTTATACATTTGGCAGACGCTTGTATCCAAAACAACTTATAGTACATTCCAAGAATTCATTCTTTTTTTCTTCAGTTCGTGCATTTACTGGAAATCAAACCCAAGACTTTGGCATTGCTGACGCCATGCTTTATTGTTTCAGGAATGCTTATACAATATTTGGCCAGAGTTTGTTCCATGTGTTAGCCTGCTAAATCACACTTTTTTGAATTTGTTTATACAATTGTCTGTTCTTTCAGTCTAAATCATGTTATTGTTTTAGATATTGTTAGGCAGTTATGTAAGTTGTGTACAATAAACAATTTTGGTTCTGCGTTGGTTCACAGCTTGACGTCCAAAGTAAAATCTGGACCAAAACCAGTCGGTCAATTTCAACAAAACATGCAAACAGCACACAAATTGGCAAGAATTATGCAAACCTCTTCTCAGATGAGGAGAGTTAATGTTCAGTTTTTATCCATGAGTGAACGATGAGCTTGTCTAAGGAGCATGTAGAGTGAGAGTGAATAATCACATGACTGAATCTCTTAATAGAGCAGCGATGTGGCATGTAACTGTCTTAACACTCATTCAGACAGATAAGTTGTGAAAAGCACACACACACTGTGTGAAACTGTGATGCCAGCAATATAACACCACAGAGAGAGACGTGATCTGAGAAAAGCAAGCCTGGCATGGTGTTTCTTTTGGTGTGATGTTTGTGCCTGAGGTGATGGAAAAACATACAAAGTTGGAGCTGAAGGCCATGGTGTTGAGCTTTTAATAGGAGTTTAAAAATCATAACTGTGGAGTTTTGTGACTTTGGGTCTACTTCTGTTTTGGTGTAATGCAATGACTGTAATGCAAAAAAAAACAAAAACATGTTTGTATGTAGCTGTCTTTATATTTTAAACTTTTGAAAACTCTCCTAAACGTTGATTAACTTTATTCAAAATTTTAAGTCTTTGTCTTCCAGGAAACAGACCAAAAATATTGGTGACTAATCTTGCGCTCAGGGTTGGATCCAAATTTTTGTCCAATTAAAGGCTAGAATTCTGACTTTTTTGTAATTTTGACTTTTTTTTCTCAGAATTGTGAGATATTTACTTGAAATTGCAAGAAAATAAGTCAAAATTGCAGGATATAATGTCAGAATTGTTATGAAGTCAGAATTGTGAGCTATAAACTCTCAAATGCTAGTTAAAAAGTCCAATTCCCCTGTTGAAAAAAACAGCCTATGGTGGTTAGGTAGGTTCTGAAGCATGGATGCTGGTTTGAGCTGGTTTAAGCTGGTCCTTAGTAGGGATGCGATTATAGAAAGATTATAGATTTTGTTGGTACGATTATTGTCTGAGGTTGTCACGGTTTCACGATTATTACGCATTTATAAATTTCAAAACATTACCAGTGTATAAAACATGAACACTCCTTAGATATTAATGTGTTATTTATTGCTGCCTTTTGAAACAGAAACAACACAGTAACCAATTAATAGGCCTACAGCACAAAATCATAATAATAATCATTTAAAAAAAAAAGTGACCTCTGCTCTGTAAACATCCATGTCAGTATTTCCCTTTTGAAAATAACAGATTTAAAAGTATTTAGTGTTTTCACATGTACATTCTTTACATTTCTTTTGGACCCGAGGTAGAGAACTTGGAAACATGGTGAAAAAACATGGCTTTTGACTTATGAATAAAACAGGGATAATAAATGCCAATGGTAATGAAGTATTATTAATATAAGACTAACATTAACTTTATTTATCCAACAGGGAAACTGTTACTAATTAGGGGAATAAACTGAACTATTATGGTAATCAACTGTCATTCCCACGTATTAATTTTAATAATCTTTAGAATAATTCATATGATTTTACATTTGGCCTGAAAAGAATGTCTATTATTTTGGTTTGTGAGATCAGAGATCGCGCTGCGCACACACAGACTTACTGTGAACGCTGCCCCTCCCCTTTTATTAATACAATTGCTTAAATAATGAATCGCTACTATATTCATCAGCAATGAGGGGGTAAAATCGCTGTTTAAGTAACTAAACTCAAAGCTTCATTATTTGTAGAGAAACACACAGACGCAGGTAGACTATTTCAGTTACGCAACTGTCACCTCCCTCCCTCTCTCTCTCTCTCTTAATCGATCGAATAATTAAAAGAGAAGTTCACTTCCAGAACGAAAATTTACAGATAATGTACTCACCCCCTTGTCATCCAAGATGTTCATGTCTTTCTTTCTTCAGTTGTAGAAAAAAAAAATATGTCTTTTGAAGAAAACATTTCAGCATTTTTCTCCATATAGTGGACTTCTATGGTGCCCCGAGTTTAAACTTCCAAAATGCAGTTTAAAGGAACCGTATGTAGGATTGTGGCCAAAACTGGTACTGCAATCACTTTCAAAATACTGTAGAACGGCGTATCCCCTCCCCCTCCCCCCTGACTCGAGGTTGCCAGCTAAGCTGCAGGATTCCGCAGGAACGTAGGCTGCTACAAGGAGCTTCCAATGGCAAGTGACGAGTCCTACACAATAAGTTTTTTTTTCTTCTGTTACTTATGTTTATGCTTCACGAGAGATGTTTTGCGAAGTAATTATGTGTCGCAAAAATTTACTAAAGGCGATTAGCCAAATATTTCGTAAAGATGTACTGTAATACCACATTTCAGTCGGAACATAGATTGTTTTCATACCGTGCTAGTGGTGCGATATAAAGCTTTTTATGAACGCATTTAGCACGGGCGACCGTGGAAAATCCACTGTGTACGGAAGCTTCGGATTCATAACGAGGTCTTTTAGGTTTCGTAACTTTATACATGTTTTATCCGACACGTTCGTTGCTGCAGCTGTAACTAGAGCAGAGCTGGCAACCCGGATGACGAAACTCTACTGACTTCGTGATTGGTAGATCGCTGGAGGGTGGCGCCTCAGACCAAAACACAACATGACAACATCAACATCAGCTGAGGGCTGCAACTTTCACTTTTAAATGACAATATCCTGGCCGGACCACTGTTGTCAGTGATATAAGTATTTGAAATGAACATGATTTCTTAATGTCTAGTGACATGTCAGGGCCATTTTATGATTAACTGAAATAAATTTCTTACATACGGTTCCTTTAAATGCAGCGATCCCAGCTGAGGAAGAAGGGTCTTATCTAGCGAAACGATCAGTTATTTTCATTAAAATAATACAATTTACATACTTTTCAATGTCAAACGCTCGTCTTGTCTTACTCTGCCTGGACTCTGCGTATTCTGGTTCATGACATTTAGGGTATGTTCAAAAAACTCCCATCTCATGTTCTCCCTCAACTTCAAAATCGTCCTATACTGCTGTTTTACCTTTTTTGTTAAGGGTGTTTGATCTTTGCATGTTCACTTTGCAAAGACTGGGTCGGCACTTCTGCAGCGATGTAGGATAATTTTAAAATGATTTTTTAAGTTGAGTTGAGTTTTTTGACATACCCTAAGTGTCTTAAGCCAGATTACACAGAGTTCAGGCAGAGCAAGACAAGATTGTATTTAAATAGTATTTTTTTTTAATGAAAATAAACGATCATTTCGCTAGATAAGACCCCTTTACTTCGGCTGAGATTGTTTACAACCGCATTTGGGATCGTTTGAAGCTGCATTTAAACTGCATTTTTAAAAGTTCAAACTCAGGGCACCATAGCAGTCCATTATATGGAGAAAAATGTAGAAATGTTTTCCTCAAAATACATAATTTCTTTACGACTGAAGAAAGAAAGACATGAACATCTCGGATGACAAGGGGGTGAGTACATTACATAAGTTTTGTTGCAACAGTTCCGTGCAACAGAAACACTCGCGGAGCCTTTACGATTAATTAACCATGACGTTTTAAAGCGCGGTTAATTGTGAAACTGGTTAATTGCTGCATCCCTAGTCCTTAGCTGGTCATGTGCTGGTACTAAGCAGGAGGGACCATCTTAGGACCAGCTACACTCTTAAAAAAAAGGTTCCAAAAGAGTGTTTTTGCAGTGATGCCATAGAAGAACCATTTTTGGTTCCCCAAAGAACCTTTCAGTTAACAGTTCCTAAAAGAACCATTCTGAAGAACATTTTAAAAATCCTAAACCAGCTCATAACCAGCTAAGGACCAGCCTAAACCAGCATCCATGCTTCAAAACCTACCTAACCAGCATCTGCCATTTTTCAACAGGTACTAAGGAAAAAAAGACAGACTATTTTCTTACAGTTGCAAGTTTATATCTCAATTCTGACTTTGTAACTTGCAATTCTAAGTTTATCATTCAATTCTGAAAAAGTCAGAATTGCAAGAAAAGGGGGTGCCATATAGTGACCAGCTTCAAGCTTTAACAAAAAAGATGCAAATGTATGATCCCATATGCCCTGTTTCATATTTTCCAAGTAATCTAAGGGCATGCGATACGATACATTTAAATTTAATGTATTATTTCGCCAAAAAGATTTTTTACTTTTTTTTTTTTTTTTTTTGTGGTATATATATAGAAAAAAAGATTACACAGAATTAGTATAACACCAATATCCATTTAAACTATAGTCTTCGCCTATTTAAAAATACTTTTAGGTCCTGTTTCAGTTTTTAAGTTGCACTAGTGCAGCAATTTAATGGGTTTTTAACATCCTTTCAGTTTGCTAAACCCCTTTAGTTAACTGTTTAATTTAGTTATGACATAGAAAACACATATTTAGCTTTACCCCAAAAGGATTTACATTCAGCTGACACTCTTTGCCCCAAATCACACTTATTCAAACAGAACTATAAGCATGTTCAGCTGAGAATAGGCTAATAATCATGAATCAACTCCATTATTTATCCAACCCACGTCTGTTTTGTTGTCGTTTTGCTGTGCTATATGTGCACAGTGGACACAATTAGCAAATTGATGGCCATGTTAAATCGTTCCTTTCACTAGCAGGCGGGCTTGGCAGATGGTGGCCCCTGTTTTGGAGCCAGTCCCCCCATACACAGCTGGCCAAAGCTGTATATTCAGACAGGGGTAGTGAGTTAGCACTGTCAGGCTCCTGTAGGCCCTCACACAAAGGACTCTCCATCTGAGGCCTTCCCCAAGGGGGAAGAAACGCCCCCTTTAATGCATGCTTATCAAGGAGTCCTGCAGCACAGGGGCGGCTCGTCCATTTTTTATCTTTTTTTTCACAAATGGATGCCTGTCCTTAGAGTATTCTGTGTTTCAGAAGCAAACGCTTGCTTTGAGTGCATCTGCAGTTTCAGTGATTATATAATGGAAATATGGACTCATTCCTCATGAATCTTAGTAAAGGAAATACCATATTAGCATCAAACATTAATGAGAACATCATTAACTGGTTCCAGCACTAAAATGAACACCTGAGTCATTCTCATTCTCTGGAATCGTACGTCTTTGTGTCTCAGTGATTAAATTAACAGGACACAGGCCTTATTTACATTGTTTGATAGATGCACATTTTTTTTTAGTGTGCAATGCAAAATCATTTTTTTAATAAAGCATTTGTTTTAAATCAGATTATGAGCAAATCTACATATTGATTCATTAACACTGATTTTTGGGGGGTTAAATAGACAAAAAAAAAAGCAAAATTTTGTCTAAATTTAGCTTTTTATGATATTTAAATATTCTTTTACTGTCTGTCTTTTTTTAATAGCACAAAAAATGTAAATGTAAGAAGTAAATCAAAATACATCTATAGAAACATCTATGAAAAATCAATACATAAAATTTTATATACTACCAGTCAAAGGTTTTTGAACAGTACGATTTTTAATGTTTTTTTTTTTAAAGAAGTCTCTTCTGCTTATCAGGCCTGCATTTATTTGATCCAAACTACAGCAAAACCAGTCAAATTTTGAAATATTTTTACTATTTAAAATAACTGTTTTCTATTTGAATATATCGTAAAATGTCACTTATTCCTGTGATTTCAAAGCTGAATTTTTAGCATCATTACACCAGTCACATGATCCTTTAGAAATCATTCTAATATTCTGATTTGCTGCTCGAAAAACATTTACTACTATTATTATGTTGAACAGCCGAGTAGAATTTTTTCAGGTTTCTGATGAATAGAAATTTCAGAAGAACAGCATTTAGATTAATGCTGATTTCATTTCAAATTAATGCTGATCTTTGGATCTTTCTATTCATCAAAGAATCCTGAAAAAAATTACTCAACTGTTTTAAATATTGATGATAATAAAAATAAATGATAAAACTTTCTTGAACAGCAAATCAGAATATTAGAATGATTTCTGCAGATCATGTGACACTGAAGACTTGAGTAATGATGCTGAAAATTTAGTTTTGATTACAGGAATAAATTATATTTTAAAATATATTCATATAGAAAACAGTTATTTTAAATAGTAAAAACATTTCAAAATTGTACTGTTTTTGCTGTGCTTGGATCAAATAAATGCAGGCTTGGTGAGCAGAAGAGTCTTCTTTAAAAAAACATTAAAAATCTTACTGTTCAAAAACTTTCAACTGGTATTGTATATTATTTATGGCACATTGGGCCATATTTTTGGCTGACTTTTTTTTGTTATTACAAATAAAATTTGTTAGCTAAGACATTTTTGGATTATTTTTGCTGATATTCAATCCTGTAACATGTAACTTATTTATACCCATATCTAAATTTATATTAATATAACCTCTGCAAAATTTGTTGAATAAGAAATGTTGTTAGTTATTACTATTATTTATTTATTTATTTATTTATTACTTGTAATTAAAAATATGTCAAAACTGAGTAAAAAAAAAAAAAAAATAGGTAATCTATTCAACTGATAAGTATATTTCCAAATTTATGGTGATATGGCTGAAATAACAGTGCTTTATGGTTTGGATTTCGCTTAGGGTTAGTAACAATAAATAAACTGGAACTTTGCAAGGCTATAACCATGTGTTTAGTATTGCAAGTAATAGTTTAAAGGGGTCATCAGATGCCCATTTTCCACAAGCTGATATGATTCTTTAGGATCTTCATGAAAAGTCTATAATATACTTTGGTTAAAAATTCTCAATAGTAGTGTAAAACAACACCATTTTCACCTTGCCAAAATCAGCTCTGCAAAAATCATCCTGGTCGAGGTTGCTTTAAATGTTAATGAGCTCTGCTCACCCCGCCCCTCTCTTCTCTGTGAAGTAACGAGTCTGTTTACTTTAGCTGCATTTAGCCACATTTAGCTGTGTTTACCTGCTAAACTTGCTAACTAGCAAGTTATTAGGAAAGGCGATTGCAAAGATTCATAAAAAAAAAACCTTATACTCACTTCTACTGTAAGTGAAGCTGGATCACAAATGATTTGCGCGAACATAGACGGATATATGTACATCGGGAGGCACATTCCCTTCACAAACAAACGGTGCGACAGACATCTGAGAATGGCTCGATTTGAAAAAGGTCACATTAATGTTCAAACAACTGTGAACTTTGCATCTGATGACCCCTTTAATAATCAGTCACTAAAAAACCCACATTTGTTGGGGGTTTGACTGATCTGAATAATAATGGGAATCATTTCCTTACTGTGGTTCCCAGTATCTGTTGTGGTTATAGCCATGATACATTGAGCCTTGGTAATCTTTTCCAATTAAATGATTAAAATAAATTGGAATAAGTTCACTTCATAACTTTATAAAACTGGTTCAGAACTCTGACACAGATGTCCATCATTATGCCAACGCAAATGGAGAGGGGAGGTGAGTTGGAGTGTTAATATGGCATAAAACTCAGAGGACAGATGGGTCGGGACAGAACGTACTCATTGTGACTCAGTCATGTTCATCATATCTTCGTCATGTTCCTTCTTGGGCCACATCTGTGCAAATTATTATCCAGGATCCATTAACCAATCAGACTTTGTGATTCTGTCCATGTGTTTAACATATCTAGTGAAACAGACAGAAATTGTCTGTTTTGTTAGAAAGCAATACGAATGAAATTTCAAAAGCTTGTCTTTATCTGTAACAGCCATTAGAACATTAAAACAATAGAATGTAAATCAATAGAGTGGTATGCATACACCCATTCTATCACTCAAAGGACTGTGACAGCGTCGATGCTACACTGCACGGACCGTGTCAATAAGAACGCTCTCTCTTTGTTTGTCTCTCTCTGTCTTGTGACAGCATGGCTGAAGGGACTTCGAGTTCCTCTGCACAGTGCTGGTATAGAATACAAAACAGAGCTCGAAGGAAATTTCGCTCAGCTCACACAAAGCATGTTCTTTGCGTTAGCGCTGACATACTGATGCGAAACAAGTCTACAGAAATCCACACACAGCTGTTTCTCTTCATGTTCTGATTTGCCTCACCTCTTGTTAATTGCATTAGTACTGATTAATAGTGGTTAATAGTGTTTTTAATGGCAAAGCTATTACAGCTTACTAGAGCTGCAGGGTGGCAATAATAAAGAGCACATATTACGCAAAATCCACTTTTACATGGTGTTTGGACAAATGTCTGTTAGCAGTGTGTGAACACAACCAACAATGATAAAAATCCACCCACTCCTTATTTTTTAAATTCCCATTAAACCAAACCAGTCTCATTAGGTATGCGGTTTTAATTCTCTAAGCAATGTGACATCACATTGTTTAGGCCCCGCCCACGGCCACTGACTGACAGTCCTGCATTGCCATAGTTTCCGCCCTCAGTGAGTTGTGTTTGGTTGTACATTGTCCTCCATTTCCTCCAGCAGCTGTAACGTCAGCAACGTCTCGTAAGAAATCCCGGAGTTCTGTGTAAGACTAAACATAAGAGTTTTCATTTTCTCCCAACATCTAAGCCACTGAGGATGCATTGAATTACTTTTATTTTTGAAGGTAATGCGCCTCAAAATCTACCTAAATACGTTTATGTCTGTGCAATTCATTTCACTCCAGACTGCTTTGTGAACGTTATCAAAGTATTTTAATTGATCAGCACTATGTTTGTAAAATTAGCACAAAATTTAGGAGAAAACACGTTTTCCCTGCAATGCCAACTCTTTGAGTTTTTTGCTTCCTATTTATACAACTGAACCCTAGTTCTCTGTTTGTTTGTTTTTTTGTTGTAGGTATGCAAACAGAAATGTATACAATACGCCCACTTCTGAAGATGGGGCGGGAATATTCAGCTCATTTGCATTTAAAGTGATACACACCAAAACAGCTCTTTTTTAGACATGCCCCAACAATTACATTTTCCAGATGTTATAATAAATGATCTGTGGGGTATTTTGAGCTGAAACTTCACAGACACATTCTGTAGACATCCAATACCAATATTATATCTTGTAAAAAGGAATATAATAGGTGCCCTTTAACTTTTTACATTTTTACTCAAAATTCACTAAACAGCATTTGAAACAAAAAAAGCATTATTCATCTGTCAGTTACAGTTATCCACTTACTGCATGGAAAAATGTCAACACGTCTGTATATCAGAAAATTAATTGGTTTGGCCAAAAATCAAATACTTACAAAGTACTAAATATTCTGAAATTATGATACAGATGGAAGAAACATGTTCTATGTATGCCTACAATATGTTCTTGTTCTTTAATATGAAATGCTTTGTATACATGTAAAATATAGGCTGCTGTTCCAGAGCAGTTTGAGGCAGAGAGCTTTCTCTGGAAAATCAGTGACTAAGTATGCCTAGAAACGCACGCACTGGGATACACCCATGTAAATCCTGTACATAACCATTAATCATGAATGTAGTGGATACACAATACGCGCGTAAGACAATAAACAATACAGTGTCACCCAGATGAATCAGCATACTCAAAGTGTGGCTCGACTAAATATTTTGCTGTTTCATTACGATGTGAGTGAGTGAGTGAATTGCTCACTTGTCGTATAGCCTCAGATGCATGCAGCTGCAATCTGGTATTGTTTCAGTATGGTGAGCGCGCACTGACCGTGTCCATGGTGCTGAACGTTACGCGAGCATCATATTGAAACAAGCATTCAAGTGCATGGAATATTAATGCTCGGAGAGCATGCATATCCTTCTGTGACCCAAAGGAATATAATAGATTGCACCTAAGTGTGCATGCATGCGATTTAAAATCATTTAATCGAACCGTCGTTTTTACTAAGAAACACAGCACGTGCTGGTGCATGAATTATAATAATACTTCCTTGTCTAGAAAGCGTAAATTCAGTGCTTTAAGAAAAATAACCAAGCAACCTCTATGCAAATCTATAGCATGCACTTTCATGCACGCTTGTTAAATGCACGTTTTAAAAAAGACGAAATTGCATTTTAGCACGTGAGTAGCGTGATTGATTTTGCGTGCGTTAAAAAGAATTTCCAAGTGAAAGCTCCAAATGCATTGACACCAAACTAGATCCAGCTAAATGATGCTAAAACCTATGTGCATCAGGATTTTTAAAAAGCGTAAGTCTTGCATTTGCATTTTGGTATTTTGCATGCATTTAAATATTTCCCCATCTTAAAATCTCAAATGCAATGGCACTGCTTCTGCACTCCAGTTCACCTGTCTGAGGACAAATGGATAATTTAGCAAAAGCACTACTTCTTACCTTCTCTCTCACAAAGCTGGATGGCGTCCAGGCTGAGATTCTTCATCATGTCCTCACACGGGCTCGTGGGGCTGCTGACACTGTGTCCCACGCGTGGAACCTCCATCGTTGAGCCTCTAAATGAACGATATTCCGGTAGTGAGAGTGACTGCAGTGCCGCAGGACAGATCTTCACTCCGTGCTCTCTCTGTCTCCCACGGGTTTCCACAGTGTGCTGCTGATGAGAGCCACGTCAGCACATCGTCACGGCCGCTCCATCAGAGCCGATCTCTCCTGCGACACACACAGTCAAGGGCAAAGAGCAGTGACGCCTTTTCCCTAGTGACGTGTGCTACTGTAATTACGCTCCATATTCACATTTATATGGTCACACACTTAAATCTCCGCGCCACTGTACCTGCTGTAAGTACTGTGAAATACTAATAAGCTATTAGTATGCTGCTATTTTATATAATTTTGATGGCACTGATAGACTTCACATCTGATACCGAGTTCAGCAGAATTATTAGAAGTGTAATATAGCTTTTACACAACAGTTCTAAAAAGCAGTTAATACTGAGTAAGTTACATTTCAGTTTGGGAGTTCTATGTTTTTTTCATTGCCAGTGAAAAGAAGAAGAAGAAGAAGAAGAAGAAAAAAAATCGGCACCACTCACATACTCTGGAATGTATGGAGGCCCGTTTCCGCCACTGAATAAAAAAAAAAAAAAAAAAAAAGGTAATTGCTACTTTTTATCTTACGATTCTGACTTTTTTCTCGCAAGTCTGATTTTTTTTTCCCTCAGAATTGTGAGATATAAACACACAATTGCGAGTTATAAAGTGAAAATTGCTAGATATAAAGTCAGGATTGCGGGATATAAACTCACAATTGTTTTCCTCGCAATTGCGAGTTTGTATCTCGCAGTTCTGACTTTTTTTTCCCCCTCAAAATTTCGACTGTATACCGCGGAATTCTGACTTTATAACTTCATAACTTTATATCATGCAATTGCTGCTTTATTTCTCAGAATTGCGAATTTATGTCACGCAATTATGACTTCATTTCTCAGAATTGCGACTTTATAACTCTTAATTAACTTAATTGTGAGTTCATATCTCAGAAGAAAAGTCAGAATTGTAAGATAAGTTGCAATAACCTTTTTTTTTTTTTTTTTGCAGTGGCGGAAACATAGTGGCGGCTTCCATACAGACCGCATGCAAAACATACTGGGAACAAGAAATCCACTGCCCAATTTTCACTCTGCCCACATTTTTAAGTTTAATTTTTGAGTTTATAACTCAAAGTTCTGACTTTTATTCTCAGATGTGCAAGTTCAAATCACAAAAAAGTCATAATTGTGAGATAAAAAATACAAAATAAAAAAAATCACAATAAATGTGTAATTTTCTATTTCATGGCGAAAAACAAACAAACAAAAACACAGGATTGCGGGACGTAAACTCAGAATTCTGGGTAAAAAATTCTGAATTGCGAGCTATTATGCAAATAGAGAATTGCGAGATGTAAACTGAGTTTTCTAAACTGAGGCACGCAATTTTAAGAAAGAAAAAAAAAGTCGCAATTAGAATTTGTAACTTTTAATTTGAACATAATTTACACCAAATTAATATTTATCAGGCTAAATGCAAAGCAAATTCACTCTCATACAAAAGATGCTGCTGATTAACAAAATTTACTCTGCACCTTTCTTAGGATAGTCATTATGAATGCTTTAACACATGATATTAGTTAGATATTTAATGCAATTAATTCTCATATCTGTCACATTTTCTTCTGTGCTTGAAACAAAAATATTCAGCCTTGGGGTAAACAGGCCTTACTGCATTAGGCATGTGTTTTGACAAATTGAGAGTTGTGGGAATTGTTACTGCTGTAATTGGTAACATTTCACAGATGCTGTCAATAGAGCTTAAGTTTGTTCACCCAGAACATCCTGTTATGCATTAAAGAGATAGTTCACCCAAAAATGAAAATTCTGTCATCATCTACTCATCCCTGATGCTCCAGGTCATGTAATGTGTAACCAAATCTCAAGCTGGAATCTAATACAGAAAGTATTATCTAAAGCGTTATCTTACGAACGCAGTGGAAAGCTACAAGTGTTTATTATGCTCCTGGGCACATGGTGAACACAGAACGGATTAACGCTGAATGAAAAGTGAATTAAATGTTTTGTTATGTAACAAGATTACAGCTCGTCTGCTTTCTTGCTGTCCAATGGGTATTCTGGTACACTTTGTCAACCAAATAAGTTTGAATCTAGTAAAGGAGAGGATAAACTGCTAGATCTCTTTCTCATATACTCCCCTCTGTATAACAAAAATCAAAGACATATTTGACCCTTGACCACATAACCAGTCTTAAGTTGCACAGGTATATTTGTAGCAATAGCCAACAATACATTGTATGGGTCAAAATTATCGATTTTTCTTTTGTGACAAAAATCATTAGGATATTAATTAAAGATCATGTTCCATGAACATATTTTGTAAATTTCCTATTGTAAGTATATCAAAACTTAATTTTTGATTAGTAATATGCATTGCTAAGGACTTCATTTGGACAATTTTAAAGGCGATTTTCTCAATATTTTCATTTTTTGCACCCTCAGATTCCAGATTTTCAAATAGTTGTATCTCTGCCATATATTGTCCGAGATGTATGATGTATAAATCTCAATTTTGACTGAAAACTGACCTTCATGACTGGTTTTGTGATCCAGGGTCACATACAGTATGAGAATTTCAGAGAATGAGGATTAAAAAACATTTTTTTATTTTTTTTTAATATATGACTGTTTTGGGCAAAAAAACACTGTATTGACGTTACAAGTTAATCTATATTAAATATGCGAAACATATTAAAAGGAAGCATATTTAAATATATATTTTTTTAAAAATCCAAGCCATGTATATCGTATGTACACAGTAGTCACGTGTGTGTAAAAAATAACTGAGACCTAGATAGCATGAATGTTACATTAATACAGCTTAAAAATTGTATGCAGTTTGAATGTTTTTCAGATTCGCCAAATCTTAAGTGTGTAATCTCAATTTACCATGCAGAGGAAACTATTAGTAAATTGTAGGTACCTCTACTTGAACGTATCCACCTTATTCTTCAATGCAAAAGTAAGTCTTTGGGCGAGACTTCCGTTTCATTAGCCGCTATAGGGAAATATCAAGAAGAATAACAATGTGTAGTAAAAGGTGAAACTGTTTGCACTACAAACCAGTGTGCTCATAATTAAGATAATACATTAAAATAACATAGTAAGACACACCAATTTGCAATATCAAGCAGCAAAATGGGCTGTTTTGTACAGGTAAAAATAGCTGGATGCAGATGAGACCAGAAGCCAGAACGCCGTTCTAATGGGAAAAATAAGGTGGATGTTCTCAGTATTATTAGTCTTACTCTTTGTCCTTGGAGTTAACCTTATGGCGGCAACATTAAAGATATGTGCATTTTAAGTTAAGGAATGCTTTTAAGTGTTAAAATTTTTAACTGTGCTCATAGAGTGTGAAACAAATTATGCACATGGTTAAGTAATTCAATAGACTGTGCAATATCATGCTGAGATGAAGCAAAGTCACATGGTTGAATAGTCACACTAGATGCTTTTCATTCAGATCAAACAGAGAAGACAGCACATCTTAACTTGCATTTCTAGTGCCAGCTGAAGCAGGAGCAGTGTGTGGTGATGTAAAGCGGCTGGAGGTATAGTAGAGTTGTCATCAATCCCTGAGAGGGCAGATAATCCAGTACCCCCACCCTGCTAACCATTAATAATCTGCCGGTAGGATCCTCCTCCCCCAGCATTCTCCAGCAGCCTATGAAAACCCTACAAACCCATCCCCCTCTAAGCATCCCTCCGTACATATTTCTGCCTCTGTTTGTCCATTCTTGAAATTAAAGGTTGCACCACAAATATGATACATTTTATTTTCAGCAGTACATTTTAATAAGTCAGAAAAAAAATATTTTACATTACACAACACAGCTGTGCTCTAGATGTGCTGATGTTGCAACACAAGTCACTGGAAAAAATGTGCCTCTACCTACATTTCTACAAAACTCCAGTTTTTTTTGCAACTAAATACTCATTTGCATAAAGTTGATAAAGTTCTTAACTTTGTCGCGTCACTGGACACGTCCCATCCGGTCGCCAACGGTCGCTGTAGCTCGCTGTCACTCTTGTCGCCGGAAATCGCCAGCTCTCCATTAAAATGAATGGGATTGTGTCACTTTGTCACTACCTGTCACTTGTAGTGTGAAAGGGGCTAAAGACGTACATATACTGTCCAGCTGAAATGAACACTAGTGGCAGTAAAACACCAACAAATTTGATTACTTTCACATATGATTATTGGGCAGATTGTCAGTTAATTATGTTATAACCTCAACACAGCTAACAAAAATATACAGGTATTCCATATATATAGTCAAAGAACGTTTTGGTTTCTATTAAAAGAAGCTCAGTATTACAGACTACTATACATAAAATGCATAAGTATCAGTTTCTATTCTATATATTCCAATAATATGTGTTTTTTTTTGTAAGATAATTTTTTTAATCAAAGCTCTGTAATTTTAATTGTGGGAGACAAAACATCCGCATTGCAAATACACTGCTGTACCAGGTGAGCTACCGAGCAAGTTTACCATATCAGAAAAGAGTGCTGTGATGATAAATCGACGCATCACAGTTCGTGGATCAATTCTGAGATTTTCCGAATGCATCTCAATTCTCTCTGGAATTGATTCTGAGCTTAGATTTTAACAGCAGATGGCGCTCTAATTTAGTTTATAACCACACACTCAAATGCTCAAGGACGACCACTTGTGCGTTCAACTAAGAACCTAATTGTAGCTCAGGTCAGAATGTTTTTATGACGTGAGACTAATGTAAACAAAGCCCAACCTTTTCGAACTTTATGAATGTTTATTTTAGGTTCAAGTGTGTGTAAGGAACTGGAACCAGCATGGAGAAAAGAAAGAAGTGTAAAGAGTCGTCTGTGGATTTGAGAGAAAAAATTGTGGAAAAACATGGACAATCTCAAGGCTACAAGTCCATCTTCAAAGATCTTAACGTTCCTGTGTCCACTGTGTGCAATATCATCAAGAGGGTTACAGCCCATGGCACTGTAGCTAACCTCTCTGGACGTGGATAGAATAGTAAAATTAATGAAAAATTACAACAAAGGATTGTTCAAATGGTGGAAAAAGAACCCTGATTAACTTCCAAACAAATTCACGCTGATCTGCAGACACAGGGTACAACAGTGTCAGCTCGCACTATCCGTTGAAAAGGAACACTATGGTAGGAGACCCAGGAGGACACCACTGCTGACACAAAGGCATAAAAAAGCAAGACTGGAGTTCCTTCTGGGAGAATGTACTGTGGACAGATGAGACAAAAGTAGAGCTTTCTGGTAAAGGACATCATGGCACTGTTTACAGAAAAAGAAATGAGGCCTTCAAAGAAAAGAACACAGTCCCTACAGTCAAACATGGTGGAGGTTCAAAGATGTTTTGGGGTTGCTTTGCTGCTTCTGGCACTGGATACCTTGACTGTGTGAACAGTATCATGAAATCTGATGATTACCAAAGAATTTTAGGGTGCAACGTAGTGGCCAGTGTCAGAAAGCTGCATCTCCACCAGAGGTCATGGGGCTTCCAGCAGGACATGAAACACACTTCAAAAAGCACTCAGAAATGGTTAAAAACAAAGCGCTGGATAGTTCTGAAATGGCCAGCAATGAGTCCAGATCTGAATCCCATAGAACACCTGTGGAGAGATCTCAAAACAGCAGTTGAGAGAAGGCATCCTTCAAATTTGAATGACCTGGACCAGTTTGCAAAAGAAGAGTGGTCCAAAATTCCAGTAGAAAGGTGTAAGAAACTCATTCATGGTTACAGGAAGTGATTGATTTCAGTTATTTTTTCCAAAGGGGGTGCTACCAAATATTAAATTAAGGGTGCCAATAATTTTGTCCAGTCAAGTTTTTGGGTTCTGTGTGGAATTGATTAAGATTTGATTTTTCTTGTCTCTTTTCTCTTTTCTGTTGTTCCAATGCAAAATAAAAAATAAATGTGATTACCAAAACATTTTCAACCGCAACAATCTTCTGAGAGAAGGGTTGCATTTTCTGACAGAATTGCAAGGGTGCCGATATTTTTGGCCATGACTGTATGATAATGTTTTTGTGCTAATATTTTGAGAACATTATTAAAGATCAGATAATTCACAACAAACATGCTATTAACTGGAAGAATGTTTGTTCAAAGAACCTTGCCATATGTATTCAAAAGCTCCATGCCTTTTCTCTAGGGCTGGGAAAATAAATCGATGCATTGCAAATCGGGAAATGATTCTGAATCGATTCTGAGATTTTCCGAATACATTGTGATTCTCCCTCGAATTGATTCAGAGCTTAGTTTTTAACCGCAAATGAAACTGCATACTTCGGCCATACTGTGCATTGTTCCAATTCCTTACACACACTTGAACCTAAAATAATCATTCATAAAGTTTGAAAAGCTTGAAGCGAATTACTATGGTGTTCACAGTGGGCTGTGTTTACATTAATCTCGCTTCATAAAAACATTCTGACCTGAGGTGCAATTACATTCTCAGCCGAATGCACATGCGCTCTTCAGCGCTCTTCTTTTTGAGCATTTGCGTGTGGTTAACCTGTTTAGCGGTACGTGCGTTGCCTGGCGCTGAGCCAGAGAGAGACAGCTCTGGACTTGTGATATAACCATAACTATGCAGTGTTTTTAATCACATAATGCTTATTTCAGGTTTCAGACATTAAAATACACGTAAGTACTAGTAAAACAATACATTTAGAGTTTGTAAAATAAACACAGAAACAGCAAATAACAATCCATTCAAATATAATTTGCAAATGTGTTTTACTCATAACACATACGCATAGTGTACATAACTAAAAAAATCACTCTATTCGTCTCCTAGTTCACCAGCCACTTACTTGCATCTATTTCGGGAGAAAATGATGCATTTACGTGCTGTAAATCCAGCTGACAGAACTCTCTAAACGGCAGCGTGAGCAAACATGGTGGCGCCCATCCCACGTTACAGCTCACGACCCACCCAGATCATTTAGGTAGGACTTTAAACGATAAACACACACTAATTTACACATATTTGTGAATCGGAATATCATACATGGTAATCATGACATCATGATCATCATCAGTTCATGACATGGTAATCAAGTGCGTGAATATTTTGAATAAACAAAGGAAAAATGAAATAAAAGCGATCCATCTGTCATACAGTGTTATTGTGGCTGCGGTGTGTCACGTGACAAGCATGACGCATCGCCATGGAAACAATAAGGGCAAATGTTCTAAAATAAGGGTCGCCTAAAAAAACTTAATCTGGGGGGTCAGCTAGAATATTTTAAAATCACCAATGAAAGGGTTAAAAACTTGATTAAAGCACCATCTGCTGGTAAAATCTAAGCTCAGAATCGATTCCAGAGAGAATCGAGATGCATTCCGGAAAATCTCAGAATTGATCCACGAAGCATGATGCATCGATTTATCGTGGCAGCCCTTTTTTCTGACATGGTAAACTTGCTCGGTAGCTCACCTGATATAGCAATGTATTTGCGATGCAGATGTTTTACCTCCCACAATTAAAACTACAGAGCTTTGATTAAAAAAAAAAAAAAAAAAAAAAAAAATCTTAAGATATAGGCCCTATTATTGGAATATATAAAATGACACCTTTTGCTCAGTTTGGGTCTCTAAATAAAACTGAGCTGGGTTTTCATTCTCAGGCGTGAGCTTTATATACTCACAATAGCATGCTGTATGAGCTATAAAAGTCTAATTTATCCATTTTTTAAAAATCTTTTTTTTTTTTTTATTTCTTATTATTATTTTGTCTAATAAACTGTTCCAGTGTAAAAAAAAAAAAAAAAAAACATTTTCAGGCTATTATTTCATTTGTCAGGCTTTGGGCTCCAGTTATGCTGAAGCTTTTTTACACTGACCCCAGGCCACCAATCAACCCAATATTCAATGTTTTGCTTCTGGTCACATGGTATGGCTAAATATCTTGTAGTGCATTCACAGTGCTGTATCTTCATCCCCTGCCAAATGTCAGAGGAAGATGGCAGATGGCAAGACTTTATTATGCAAAGGAAAGAAACAACCACATGGAGCAGCAGAGCCAGATACAGTAACAAAACAGCCTGGATGTATTACAGCAATGTATGCGTGATCAGAGAGGTTGAAATGAGGTGTGCGCACACATACTTACTCTGACTATGATGAAGGGGAGTGATTATGAGGCAGAGCTGTAATGGTAATCTGTGCTGCAGTGAGGGGTTGTGCCAGAGGACACACATGCATTTCTGACCTACTCTTTCCTGCCATACAGTTACACAGCAGTAAATGGGCTGATGGCTTTTGCTGAAGCATGCTAGCACTTAGTGATGGAGGCCATGCTCTGAAAACATGACATATGGTTTGTGATTCATTTTAATCATGGGTATAAAACATCCAACACCAATTAAACTAACCCAGTAATTTACAATTCGAAACAAAAACACGACATGCTGTCCTTTATGAGCACTTCTTTAAGTGCACTGCTTATCTTATCCAAATTGCTTAGTATTTCTTATAGTTTGGGATTCCCTCAAGCTGGCAATAACTTGACATATTAATTAGCATGATTTGAGAATTTTTAGGGCACTTTGCACTACAGAGTTCCTATATAAAGTGTTACTAGAACCTTTTGTATTTATTGATTTTGTATTTTGATTTTGTTCTGTCAGCATTTATTATTTGGTACAGAGCTGGTTTAGTTATCTAAAACTAAGACCAAAAGCATTCATCATTACTTAAAATAAATGTTAACTGACATTAAAAAGTAAAAATAGTTGCAAAAGCAACATTTCTTATTTTCATTTAAGCTTAATTTACTAACATAACTAAACCTGAATTTTTTTTATAAAATTATATAGACATTTTAAAAATAATAAAAAATGAAAACACGAAAATAAAAAAAAACTAAAATAAGTAAAACTGAAATAAAGAAATAATAAAAAATTATATAGACTTTTTAAAAATAATAAAAATGAAAATAGGAAGTAAAAACTAATTGAAAATATGCAATAAACAAAAAAAACAAAAAACAAAAACAAAAATCAAATAGATGCAAAAGCAACATTTCTCATTTTCATTTAAACTTGTACTAAAATAATTTCAACCAAAATAAAAATGAATAAAGTTATATAGACATTTTAAAAATAATAATAATAAAAAAATAAAAACAGGAAATAAAAACTAATTCAAAATATGAAAAAAAAAAAAAATTAAATAGTTGCAAAAGCAATATTTCTCATATAGACATTTTAAAAATAATAAAAATGAAAACAGGAAAAAGAAAATAGCATTTGTGTGATTGGATTAATGACTCAAAAGCTTTGTGACAACTAGCCCCCATCTTCTATATAACTGAATCCACTTGAATGGCACATATTTGATGGTAGATTTTCCATTTCCTTCATAGAAAACTACCTTCACAAAGCTTTAAATAATTAGATTATTTTTCCACCGCTATAATGACTAGAGTAACACGCAAATGATTATAGATTGCGCCTAATTATTCTACTGACATTTAAAGTCTGCATGGTTTGTGGCAAAAGTAATGAGGACAAGGATTTAATGCAAAAGCGAAAAAAATAAAGCAAGCAAGAGAGAAAAGCTTATTGGTGTTCATTTTTCATAATCTCCATTCTGTTTTGTCCAGGTTTATGTGTGTCTGAAAGACAGCGGTTTAGGGTCCGTTACATAACAGGACGTATTTCACAGTGATTGTACGTCCCATAAATAAACCAGATCGCCTCATACGACCTGTCTTCTGTCAACGCATGAAGGTCAGTGTCAGACGAGGTGAAATGTTTCAGTCCGTTTCTCTACTGATGTTTAAATCTAATATACAAATGATTGTTATGCTGGTAAGGGATGCAGTAGAGCTTCTGAATGTAAATAAGGTGCACGAGCACATGCAGAATGCAAAACAGAAGCAAAAAATCCCGCCGTGTGTGAGAGGATGTGATACAGCCAGGTGAGGCGATGGATGAGATCCAGGTATATCACATTCATATATAATATAATCAAAATATTATGGGTACTCTGTGGTAAATTATTATTCTTCTGTACAAATGTGGGTTGCTGTTTTTAATCAGTCTCTGCTAATTTCATGTGACAAAAAGTAAATATAAATGAAATAAAGCCACCAGGATAACTTCTGACACTAACTGAACAAAAAAGGAAAGATTATTGGCAGATGCAGATAATTAATAAAGCAAAATATTGGTGGAGCAGTAGTTTAAAGTCACATTTGATCAAATTCATGCCTTAGCGCCCCCTGTTGGAGAACAAACCACAGTAATGCATTTACATTGAATAAGGCATAAAACACAGCTCATACAACACTTACAGAAATATAGAGATGTATAATTTTCATATTGGGGGACAAATTATAGAAATGAATACTTTTATTTAGCAAGGACGCTTTAAATTTATCAAAAATGATGATAAAGACATTTATAATGTTACAAAAGATTTCTATTTCAGATAAATGCTGTTCTTCTGAACTCTCTATTCATCATAAAAACTGAAAAAATAAAAAAAAAAGTTTTCAACATAATAATAATAATAAATGTGTGGAGGTTTTTTTTGAGCATCAAATCATAATATTATAATGATTTCTGAAGGATCATGTGAATGGAGTAACAATGCTAAAAATTCCGCTTTGAAATCAAAGGAATACATACAATTTTAAAATATATTCAGATAGAAAACAGTTATTTTAAATAGTAAACACATTTCACAATTTTGCTGTTTTTGCTTTACTTTGGATCAAAAAAATGCAGGCTTGGTGAGATGAAGAGACTTGTTTAAAACATTAAAAATCTTTACGTCCAAAAACTGATCCAAGACCAAAAATCTTACTCTGAGATGTAACTCTTACGCCTATTTCAAATGCACGTATGTAATAAATGCATGTGAATTAATAATCATAGAAATAATAGATTAAATTAACTGAAAATAACACATTTAAAAAATAAATAAATAAATAAATAAATAAAAAAGTGGTGCATGCAATGGCTTTTCAAATAAAGGCTGTGAAAGTACTTTAATAATAATAATAATAAATTATTATTATAATTTCCAAAAAGTTACTAAGAAAAAAAGAACAAAAATCTGATCAAAAAACACCCTTATACACGCTTTTGACATTTCTTGCTGTGATGATAAACTGATATCGGTAGCTATAACACAGATTGATATAATTATGATATGATCATCATCTTGTTGGGCATAATAAACTTTAATGTTAACATAACTATATAAATAATTGCATTATATTATTAACATAAATTCTCACTTCAGAAAATGGGAACAACAGCTGATTTCTGCTAAATATTATTACAAACACAAAATATGTCATAATATATGACACAAACACAATGTCAAAAGCTAAGCTCTGATATTAGGATTGATAATCTGATCAGACAAAATGCATCCATTTTATAGATGAGCTCAAAAATCTCCTCATCCTCTCAAATATACATCATGAAAAACAAAAAATGGAAAAAGCTCTTTTGGTCCAGCTTATGTGAATACACATATTCTATCTAAATTTAATAAAAAACTTCCTTTCATTCATGTTTGTGTCTGTTTATGAAGAGATGTCTGGAAGTTGCAGAATTCATTCTCGAGTGATTTAGTTTTGTTGTGGTGAAATAAACACATTTCATCCTCCCGAAAACCCTTGGCCACTCTCTTCACATTGTATCCACAATCCAGACAATGTGGCGAGATTTAAAAGCTGGAATGCAAGCTTGCCAGAGGAAAATGAAATTTTTTTCCTCTTGTTCCAGCCACAGGCTGTCCTGTTCCGTCTCCAGTCCAGGCCCGATTTACAGTACGCTCAGCGATAATCCAGAAAAAACACAATCGAGCAACGTATCAAAACAGTTACACCCAGTTTTCAGACTATACTTCTTAGTTCTGTTGCTTACAGATTCATATCTGACTTATGACATAAAAACAGATAAAAGAACATCCATTTCCCAAAAATCTATTCATGTGAGTGTGTGTGTGTGTGTGTGTGTTTAAGCAAAGGATTTCACTGAGATCACTAACATATTTGTGACATACTGTAATCAGTCTCGGGGTGCGGTTCATCTAAAAGCACATTTTACGCTAGTCTTTCCCCTCTACTGCCATTACATCTACTTTAATCAGAAATTTACAGATGCTTATGTCACTAATTATTGAAATGAATCATTATGTAACAAGTATTACATATATAACAAGTAAATACATTTTCAAATACGCAAAGCAACCAGATGTCAGGCTAAAAATGAAAATTCTGTCATGATTTAAGGTTAACGTTACCCACCCTCATGTCTTTCCAAACTTGTTGGAGTTTCTTTCTTCTGTTAAAGGATTAGTTCACTTCCAGAACAAATATTTACAGATAATGTACTTACCCCCTTGGCATCCAAGATGTTCGTTTCTTTCTTTCTTTCTTTCTTTCTTTCTTTCTTTCTTTCTTTCTTTCTTTCTTCAGTTGTAAAGAAATTATGCTTTTTGAGGAAAACATTTCAGGATTTCAAGCCATGTGATGGACTTCTATGGTATCCCCAAATTTGGAACGTCGAAAATGGAGTCTAAATGCAGCTTCAAAGGGCTCTAAACGATCCCAACCGAGGAAGAAGGGTCTTATCTAGCGAAACGATCGGTTATTTTATTTATAAAAAAAAAAAAGACAATTTATATACTTTCTAACCTCAAACGCTGGTCTTGTCTAGCTCTGTTTTTTTTTTTCCAGTCATGTCAGTTAGGGTACGTCTAAAAACTCCCATCTCATTTTTTCCTCCAACTTCAAAATCGTCCTACATCGCTGCAGAAGTACCAACTCAGAGTTTACAAAGTGAAAGGGCAAAGAAGAAACACCCTTTACAAACAAAGGTAAAAACAGCGATGTAGGGAGATTTTGAAGTTAGAGGAGGAAATAAGACGGGAGTTTTTAGAGGTACCCTAACTGTCATGACCAGAAAAAAAGTTCACATAGAGCTAGACAAGAGGAGCGTTTGAGATTAAAACATATATAAATTGTCATTTTCTTTTTTTGTCATTTTCATTTGTCATTTATTGTTTAGAGCCCTTTGAAGCTGCATTTAAACTGCATTTTGGAAGTTCAGATTTGGGGGCACTGTGGAAGTCCATTATATGGAGAGAAATCCTGAAATGTTTTCTTCAAAAATCATAATTTCTTTACGACTGAAGAAAGACATGAACATCTTGGAAAACAAGGGGGGTAAGTACATTATCTGTAAATTTTTGTTCAGGAAGTGAACTAATTCCTTAAGCACAAATTGGTTGACGGTAGCCATTGACTTCCATAGTATTTTGTTTGGAGCAATTTGAGGGTGAGTAAATGATGACAGAATTTTCATTTTTGGGTGAACTGTACCTTGAAATGTCATTGCGAACACAAACAAAGCAGAGCATGAGATGTGAAAGGTTTGCATACGCTTTATTCTTTCATAACACCTTCAACTTATAAAGAACATTCAGCGATACCACATTTATGGCAATTATACAAATTCATCACCATAGAAAATTACAATGGAGTATATTACAAAATCTGCACCAAGCGCACAGATTTTAAAAGTCATTCCCAAGGCACTGGCCAACTAATGTACGTTTGGAAGAACAATACTGGTAATGTGCTTTAATATCCCGTTTTTACATCACTGCTCTGTACATTTGTGCACATGATGTATGCAACCTCATAACCCAGAAGTTACGCATTTGACTTTGGCCAAAAATACTCAAAAGTGTGCTGGCCACGTGAAGGCCATGTCAGAATATTAAGACGTCATTTGTCCCTTATTTTCCCCTCTTAGGGAGAGAACAAAACAATTCTACAAATGAATTACAGTTGGTCTCTCACAAAAGTGGCATTCGATGCATATAAAAGGCACTAATCTAAGATATATCAAGCAATTTACTGAAAACAGAGTCTATAAAATTAATTTGCTTTAAAAAACAAGAGATAACCAGTAAAAGCGTACAGTATGTGCTTAAACAGAAACGTTTAAACCTAAAATGGCAAAGTGATTCTTTGCATAGTCTGTTGCATTTTATTATTACTATTAATATTTTTAGGCAACACCGAGAGCTATTGTTTCACTCATTTGTCATCTCAATTTGATAAAAAAAAAAACAAAAAAAAACATTACAAACCATTACACAATTTGATTGATTGATTGCTACTGTCTGTAAATTATCAAAGCAAACTGCTATAAAGTCTCATAATAAGACAATACACACAATAAAAACTTAAATAGTACCTCTATCACGTGAGGTACGAATTCAACATACTCAAGCTAAATGAAAATATGAATATAGATACCGTACATGTAAAGATAAAGCAATGCACTGCAAAATTACTTGTAAGTGGTACTTCCTAGCAAAACATTTGTACCTTTGAGAGATCGATTACTTTGGAAAAGTTGTCAGTGCAAGACAAAAGGCACTTGGTGGTTTCAATCCTCCGGAGTACATCTGGCAACATTCACAGCTTTAGATATAGTCAGAATGCTTTGGAAATATCTGAAGAGCGTGTTGGGATCATGTAATAATGCTGAGAGAAGATGGAGAAGAGAGAAGTAAACAGAGCGCTGTAGAGGGCGTAGGAAGTCTAGAGCTCAAGTAAGCAGCATAGATTTTGGTCGCGTGCAGGAGAAAAGCCGTGGATTAAGCCGTGATCGGGTCTGAGAGGAATTCCAAGGCTTTACAAAAAGCTTGGTTTTGGGAGTGAGGTCTGTGAAGATTTGTGGTCTGTGGAATTCAGGAAGGTGGTTAAAACAGAGCTGGTGTAATTTGCACTTCTGTCAGTGGCTAAACTGAGGCACCATTGAGAAAGCTACTACTGACAGGCCAACTCTAAACTCTAAAACCAACAGTTAAACGGACAGTTCATCCAAAAATTATAATTCAGCATGACTTTCCTTCTTCTTTGGAAAACAATATTGTGTCCATACAATGAAAGTCAGGGGTCTAATGGTGTTTTAGTCCCTAAAGGGTGCAAAAGTTGGGTCAGAAGTAAAAACTCCCATTCATTTTCTCCACAGAAAAAATGTAACTGTTGTAATCTCTGAAGTTGTTGTTTTGTTAAAGCCATCTGTTCAAAGTAATTCAGCTTATTTTTTAAAGTTATTGTTTATAACTGTGGAATTTGTGGTGAAATATTACATTACCCATGAATCGGTACAAAAAATTCTGCCACAAATGACATAATCAAGTTGGTCTTACTATGCTGTCAAAATACTTGAATATTTGTATATATATGCATATTTTGCAATAAACTAAAACATGCAGTAGAAAACCCATTAAAGATTTAAAATCCACATCGTTTAATACATATTTTGGAATATGGGGGGCGCCATTATTTCAATGATGTGAAATGGTTGCACTCTTTGACCTACTGCCACTAACTGTTGCTATTTTTACTGCAACACAACTCAGAATAAGTAACTTGGATAATAAAATACTAATACAGAGCCACATTGTGCGACATTTGGTTGTAATTTTCAGTCGAAGGGCAACAAGAGAAGCAATGTTTTCACTGCTTTCATAGCGATAAAAAGAGGAGCGAAGAATGGACCCGTGTCTTTGTTCTCTCCACTTTAGCCCTCATGCATTTAAGGCTTTTAGTAGACCACTGAAAGAGCTTACAAATGGCAGAAACAAGAAATGTTAGATGACATCCTGCAAGGATGTAAACATGCCGATGCTTGTCATAACGTCGCAGCCACTGAAGGAGTTTCTCAGCGTGGTTTTAACTCAATATCTAGGGGCATTTAGTCTCCTTGTGGGTAAAAATTGATTGTACGGCATTTGGTTTAAGCCTATGCTTATATCCATTGCCACCTGTAAGCTCTTTCAGTCATCAAAATAATGGCGCCCTCCATAGTCTAAAATATGTATAAAACGATGTGAATTTTTTAAATAGCGCAAACCTTTCATGGGTTTTCCTCTACATATTTTAATAAGGGTTCATTTATGTTATATTAAGCCATACAACTTAATATGAATGCAAAAATATACAGTTGAGGTCAAAAGTTTACGTACATCTTGCAGAATCTGCAAAATGTTAATTATTTTACCAAAATAAGAGGGATTATACAAAATGCATGGTATTTTTTTATTTAGTACTGACCTGAACAAGATATTTCACATAAGAGACGTTTACATATAGTCCACAATAGAAAATAATAGTTACATTTACAAAAAATGACTCAAATTTTCAAAAGTTTACATGCGCTTGATTCTTAATACTGTGTTGTTACCTAAATGATCCACAGGTGTGTTTTTTTTTGTGTATAATGATAGTTGTTTATGAGTCCCTTGTTTGTCCTGAACAGTTAAAATCCTTCAGGTCCCACAAATTCTTTGGTTTTGTAGCATTTTTGTTTGTATAAACAAACGCTCACTGATGTTCCAGAAGGAAACACAATGCATTAACAGCTGGAATGTGAAAACGTTTTGAATTTGAAGATCTGAATATTGAAAAAATGTAACTTATTGTGTCTTCTGGGAAACAAGCTATCTTTTGTAGCTTCTGAAGGGGCAGTAGAACATGAACAAAAAAAGAAGATATTTAGGTGAAATAAGAAAAATTACAACAAGTACAGATCTTCATGCATCATGTTTCCTTCTGGAACATCAGTGAGCGTTTGAACCTTCTTTAATAGTTGCATATGAGTCCCTCAGTTGTCCTCAGTGTGAAAAGATGGATCTCAAAATCATACAGTCATTGGAAAGCATTCAAATACACAAAAATGCTGAAAAACCAAAGAATTTGTGAGACCTGAAGGTTTTTTCGGAAGAACAGCGGGCCGTTTAACTGTTCAGTATAAACAAGAGACTCATGAACAACTAACACTAAATAAAAAACAGCTGTGGATCATTCAAGTAACAACACAGTATTAAGAATCAAGTGTATGCAAACTTTTGAATATGGTCATTTTTATAAATTCAACTATTATTTTCTCCCGTGGACTATATGTGAAAATCTTCTACGTGAAATATCTTATTCAGGTCAGTACTAAATAGAAAACACCATGCATTTTGTATGATCCGTCTTATTTTGGTAAAATAATTAACATTTTGCAAGGTGTATGTAAACTTTTGACCTCAACTGTACTTCTGAAACCAAGGCTGCTGAAAAAGTGGGTAGGCACAAATGCACTCAATTGACTTTCATTGTATGGCCAAAAACGCTGAAACATTCTTCGAAATATCTTCTTTTGAGCTCCACAGAACTAAAGTCATACAACTAAAAGAAATTTCATTTTTTTTTCCCTTTAAGAGTAAACCATTTATGGGTTTAGAAATAATATATAGACAATGTACTGTGGACTTTAGTCAGGGTAGACTATTTTAATTTGACCTGAATGAAAACAAGTCTGTGAGCGATAGACGTACACTCCATTTCATTTGTGTCAAATATAATATGCCGTCTACTCTGACTAAGATCCATAAGTAATAACAACAGGCTGGTGATTTCACTGTGATGTAGCCACGGAATGAGATAAGCTTCCCTTACGGATAATTTGTGCAGAACACTTTGGCTTGATATCCATTTAAGTGCTTTAAATAAAATCCAGGCGCATCTAGTTGGACAAATCTGCCCATGGACAAAGTATTCAGCATTTTTTAAAGTGCAAAGAATTAGTATGTCGAAGCCTAAGACGAGCACATAAATAAAATCGGCCTGCTCCATATACAAGCACAGTGCAGGAGCTCCAATGATCCTTCACTACATTTCCTTCATTGTAACATGAGTACCATATTGCATAATGTACCATACTGCATATAATATTCAACAGTTCTTTGACCCTTAACCTCTGATCCATGGACTTGGTTTATTTGGCACAGTTTCAGAAGGTCCGGGTTTTGGTCCAGTACTGTATATCAGTTTGGAGTTGGGAATGAGAATTTGTGCAGTTTCAGGCTGTCCGTTGATGCGTGGGCTCACCAGCGCCCGCTCACACTGGCAATGTCTGTGTGGAACTGGCGTGGCAGTCGACCGCTGGCGCCCCCTTCCAGAAATGAGGAGCGGATGTTGGGCGGCTCAAAGAGCTTCCTTCGGTTCTTGTTCAGCTCTGTCAAAACAAAAAGATGGCTTAAATATTCATAGTTTACACTGCATACATGCATGTTAAAGATGTGATGAAATGGAAGTAGAGACAAATCTTTTCTTCCACATTGTGATGTACTTTCCTACTATCTAAGTGTATGAATGCGAGCTTGGGGTGTAAGAGGTCCTGTATGCGCCACCAGAGAGAAGTCTGTCATTTGAAAGATCCAGTTATGAAATTTTAATTAAACATTACAAGGTCAGAATATTTTTACAATATAAAATGCATGGATGAATCATTCAGAAATTTTGAAGTTTAGAAAGTAGTTTCTTGCCAAGTCAAGCTACGCTGGTGAAAAACTGGCGAAATTAGTTCCAAGAACTTGATGCCATGCTGTCTACCTACATAGGTTGATGGGTCAATGACAAATAAGACTGTCCAAGACTGGAGAAAGAAATAATGTTTATAATAACCGGTATATATAACACATATGCCAGATTCTACAAATGTAATGTTTATTTTCATGTTTGATTCATGGGTCATTCCATGAAATCGGTGCCTTTTGTGTCCCTAAGATATGATCAAACGTAGATTTAATGTAAGTACAAATAAATGTGCAGTTTAAAAACATAACAATACTATGCTTTCATCAATATTACATTAAAAAGTAAATTAAATATTATTTTAAATAATTTAAATAGCTTTTATGCTGGTAAGGGTAAGGTTTTTGGCCTGTCCCTCACTATATTTTTCTTTTTCAGCAGGACTTTTAATTTGCAAAATGAAGGCAAAATGATATAAAAATAACATCTGCATATTGTTCTAAATACAGTCTCATTGTTAAGCGTTGTTCTTTGGCATAAATGTGCATTTTTTCTATAAAATATAAATCATTTTATTGGTGTCCCTTGTACCCTCATCAAAAAAACCTTGTAAAATAATGTACATTCAAGTGACATTACTTCTAGGAGGTTATATCATCTCTCAACCAGGATTCCAACACTTAAAACACAAGCATGTTTCGCTCTCACTTCTATAATGTTCTATTTTTCATGCAATGTCAACCCTGTTGCCATTTTTAAAATGTACATTTAAACAATTATTTCTTGCATTTAATATAATCAATATCTACAAGTAAAATCCTTGTGAAGTGTACAATATGTCCTTTTGTGAACTTGAATATTAGCTAGTAATTAGCAAATTTGCTTTAAATCGTCAAACCTGTTACTATCATCCTGCGTATCAGGTTTTGATATGGGCAACAGGGATGACATTGATTAGGTTTGACCCTGTTTTTAAAGATTATCTGTGTAAAATTCAAGCATTTTAAAGGTCACCATCAGTATATTATTGAGCTAATGTCTATAACATTATACTATATAATCTAGTAATGCTTGTATCGGTAACAGGGTTGACAAAAATACCCAAACTTGAGGTAAAAAAAAATAGTCATAAAATAATAAATTACATAGCTTGAGATGACACAACAGAATTTCTTGTCATTTTAAGGTGTCTTCATTTCATGGGTATTTAAAAAATACAGATTAAACTTATTTTATTTTTACGTTTTTCCAAGTGGAAAAGGCACCGATTTCGTATAATGACCCCCTTTTGAAAATGTTTTCATAGGGTTTTTGAAAAGTGTCATGTGGTGTAACCAATATATATATAAACAATTGTTATTTTTTAATTAATTTTAAATATATTAATATATATTTTTAAAATACATTTTTTTTTTTTTTTGTAAAAAGTACTTAAAAAAACTTTTTTAAACTTTTTACTATATTACTTATTAATCAAGGTTATAAGTAAGGTTTTTGGGTGTTTGCACCGTAAGACACTATATGGCAAAACTGCTTTAACCGCTTTTCTTCTCAGATTATACCAAATATTGATTTGGAAACCTGAAGACAATGGATATTTTGAAGATATTTAATGTTCTACAGCATAAAATACATCAGTAATTCCCCCTTGTGGTTTTTGTAACATTTACATTTATTTTTTTTTCTCATGAGAAAGGCAGTGGCTAACAAGTGGAAACGTTTTCATAGGGTTTTTGAAAAATATCATGTGGTGTAACCAATAAATTATTATTATTATTTATAAATTTTTTATATATATATTTTTAGGGTTAAAAATATTTTACAACCATAAAACTTTTTAAAATTTAATTATTATTATTATTTTAGTATATATTTATTATTAATTAAGGTTAGAAATAAGGTTTTTGGGTGTTTGTACCATACGACACTATATGGCAAAACTCATCTTCTCACTAGTCCACTTTTACAGCATCACTGTTTTTATAATCACACCCTTGCAAACTGTTCTAACTCAAACTTTCAGGGAAAATGTTTTTAAATGAAGACTAAAAGAGTTGTTTTAAGCTGAATGGTGATGACGTTTAAGTCATGTGGCCGTGGAGAAGCTCATTTATAGCCTACATTTAGCTTTTTACCTCTGCCGATTGTATTTAGGCTTCAAAAATGTATAAAAGTTGTGTTAACTTGTGGATATCATCAAGATGAAAAATTGTGAATAATAAAAGTTTGACATTAGTATGTTTGCTAAGCTGATACAAACATAAAAATTCAAAATACATACAAATATTGGGTAAAACACTCCATTTTTATATATTTTTCTTTTTAAATCAGTTCTTTTCCGTAAAGAATGAATGATATTTCAAAATGTTTCCTCATGTCTCATTTGGATTTTTTCCCCTCAGCTTGTTGCATTCTCCTGCAGTGTGCCTTAAGAATTGGTCTTAAGAATAAGGTATGTAACCTTAAAATGCTGCCTATGTTGACAGCTCACTAGTTTTTGACAGCTCAGTCTCAGTCTAGTTGGCCTCGACAATGCCAATGTTCGCTTTTTCCTTCTGTAGAGGACAAAAGGGAGGACATTTCTCTTGCTGGGACCAAACTTGCATCAGCCCAAATGACAGTAAATTGTGTCCGAGGTCAGACAGAGACATAAACACAGGCCTGCGGTCATTTCCTGTCGTCCTCGTACCTCTACACTTTAGAATCCCATCCGCACCATCAACCTCAGGCATTGTTTTATTCTCCAACCACAGGGCTGATAAAACAGGAACAATGTTTTTGTTTTGGTAAATCTCCTTGCCAGACTGCAGGAAGTCATTACGGTTATCGAGCAGTGGGTGGTCGAAATATATCACAGATGTTCGAGATGTCTAATGGCCAAGCTTGTCACTTCCACTTGCTGTCATGTGGACAGTCAGTCAACCCTAGCCAGTTATGTAAGTGGAAAGCCAAATCCAATTTCATCTCTGACACCTCAATAAATCATAATCATAATCCCAAAACCCTGCAGCTGTCCAAATTACTCCAAGCTATTAAAAAGGAAAATTTTGCATGGCATGTTGTGTCCATCTGCTATCACAATTATTGTTCTGTTGGTCGGTATCAAATTGATACTATACTTTCTTAAATAAATTTAACAAGACTTCTTTCTGCAGTAAATAGTGACTCAGTTTGGTACCTGAGGGCTGTCTGACTAACAGGTGGCTGTTTTCCAATAATTGCATGTGAATTGTGTGGGTTTTCTGCGAAATGTGCTTACGGTAATGCAGCTGTGCACATGAACAGTCAAATGAACTTCTTGGTATTATTGCTAACAGTATGTCTTCAGTGATTGTACAACAGCAATATTGGATCTGTGTATTATTCTGTCTATTATTGTCATTAATATTAATCAAACAACATCAATAAAAAAGGGAATACATTTTAATTTACTTTTAATTACTGACTGTTTATTTGGGGGAAAAAAAAACCTTCATTGAGAAATACCTGAAAACATGCCAGCTTTAATGTGATTTGTTAACTTGAGTAAATAATAATAATATATAATACGTTTGGCTGTCTGGTTGCCTGTTTTTGATCCTTGTCAGTAATATGCTTGTCTCACTGATTAAGGCATGCAGGTGTAATTGCAGAAATAAGTTTAAATGCTTGTTCACATGATAATATTGATACAAACTGTTTAACTAATAATTTTCTTTTTTATGAAAATGAAAATAAATGCACAAAATAAACTAAGTGGGGGGACATAGATTATATGTCCAGAGACAGAAACATCACTAAATTAATATATACAACAAACTATATTAAAGGCACTGGTAAATGTGACGTTTATTATAATGGGCTTATGTGAACATTGTTTTAAGTTCACTTGAAGGGATAGATTACCCAGGAATAAAATTACCCCATGATTTACTCACCCTCTAGTCATCATGACTTTTTTTTTTTTTTTTAAACGAATACAATCAGAGTTATGTTAAAAAATGTCCTGGCTCTTTTAAGCTTCATAATGGCAGTGAATGGCTGTTGAAATTTTTAAGTCCAATAAAGTGCATCCATCCATCATAAAAAGTACTCCACGCGGCTCCAGGGGGGTTAATAAAGGTTTTCTGAAGTGAATCGATGTATATGTGTAAGAAAAATATACATACTTAAAGCTTTATAAACCGTAATCTCTAGCTTCTGCTAATAGTTGTATGAAGTAGGCAAATGTGGTGACGAATGCGGAAGCACAGTGGAGAGAGCAAGACAAAACACTGGGCATGAATTAGAAGTACAAAATGAAGATTTGTATAGAAAATATCAGAGGATTTCGCCAAGATGCTACGCCTACGTTCTACGTCATCTGCTGGAACGCCACTCTCTTGTAAACGGAAAGTTTTAAATATGTATATTTTTCTTTTACAAATGCATCGAATCACTTCAGAAGGCCTTTATTAACCTCCCAGACTGTGTGGAGAACTTTTTATGATGGATGAATGCACTTTATTAGACTTCAAAATATTAACAGCCATTCACTGCCATTATAAAACTTGAAAGAGCCAGGACATTTTTTAATATAACTCCGACTGTATTTGTCTGAAAGAAGAAAGTCAAATACACCTAAGATGGCTTGAGGGTGAGTAAATCATGGGGTAATTTTCATTTCTGGATGAACTATTCCTTAAAATGTTTTTTTTTTTTTAAATTAATATTCTGTAACAGTTTAGGTCTATTAATTGTTAAAAATGATGGCACCAATTTTACTGTAATGTTGAACAGCTATACTGACTCTCTTTATCACCAGAAATTGATTATAATCTATTTAAAGGCATCAGTTTGAGTATCCATGATACTTGACTATTTATAATTCATGGTAAGAGGTGGCATTAAATGACATTAAAATGTATTTGATCGAATGATTGATTTCTATAAAGAATTGTAGAATGTTGCTGGTAATACTGCTGTGCCAACCCTAGTTGTTTGTTTTGAAGGGAACTGACCTGAGATAGCCAGCAGCATTTTCCTGCGGGCTCCGAATGTAGTGATGCCGAGCTCTTTCAGGTCCTGATCAGTCAGTGTGAGGAACGTCTGAAGGTCAATCTGAGAAACGGACAGAAATTGTATTTTTAGTTTGGACTTTTAGAGAAAAATTATTGTGGGGAGAAAGAGGGAGAATGAGATCACATATGACAGTCCAGAATCAAACCTGTGTCTAAGTGCACGTGCACTGACCACTGCACCACAGCTTTCTAACTTTCCAATTATATTTTTACAAGAGAAAAGCCAGAACGAAATTTTGGACTCTGCAATGTTATCTCTGGCATCTTGAAATACAGGACTTGGCATAATGTGGGAATTGCAGATCCTTTTGGCTATTCTATGGGTTTCAGTTCTGTGCTGGAAGTTGCGTCATTGTAATCTTAGGCCAGTTTGACAGCGTAAATGCAAGCGAGATCACAATCACAGTGTTTCTACTGCGTGACAGGCTCCACACAGAAAATAAAGACATCTCTATGTTATTTCTTTTATTAAAAGCCCTTAAATTGGTGTTGGTCATTCAGAATCATTACAGACCTGATTGCCATAAAATCCAATATATATAACAAATGAAAAATGTACATCCATATTGTTCAGACTCATTATGTGTGGAACTTTTCAAGCTTGACAACTTGTCAAAAAATGAGTTAGCTGTTCGCTGTTCCTGTATTTCTTGTTGCTTCATAAAAGCCTAATTAGCCAAAGACTGTTGATAGAGTGCATTTTCAACATGAATTCAGTGCACTTTGTGCAGCTAAAACAGGCAAATCTATAATAGCTATGAAACATCAAAACAACCTCCCGGTGGCAGAAACCATCTAAAGCTCATTTACATGTTCTCATCTCAAACAGCAACACTGATAGAAAAGATATCGGCAGCTCCGTCTGTACCTCCTGCTGTTGGAAGACGTCGGTATATTTCCCGAGGCCAAGTTTACTGAAGAGCTCTGGTAGATCAGATCCTTTGAAAGACGTGTTGAGATTACAGCCATTAGTTCCCGTCACTGACGAGATGCAGTCCATGTAGTTGCTGCTGCTTAGGTAGTGCTCTAGGCCAAAATACATAAAAACATAGTTGCAAGTGTTTACCAGGTTCTCAAACAACATTTTAAGGCTTTGGAGATACCCTGTTTTGGCCAAAAAAAGCAAAAAAGCTCAGTCTTGCTGACAGAAGAGCACACCTGTTTTGTTCTGCTTCCTTTTTGGGCTGATGGGAGAGGGGAAGTCACTGTGTGCTGGGAGCCCGCTCCCATTCCTTTCTCTCCAGTTATCCGAGTCACTGCCACTCGCCACCCCCTCTCTACTGTTAGAGCGGGACAGGGCTAGAGGCGACCCCTTTTAAAACAGAAATCATATCAAGTTTATTCCGCTTAAACTTGTAGGGATGCATTAATAAAAATGATAATAACAAGCATATATGCATTGCCAGAGCTAATCATCGTCGGCGAGAACATGGCAATGTACAGTACACTTCAAATTAAGTATAATCAGCTTAGAGCAAGGGTGCCCAAACTCGTTCCTGAAGGGCCAGTGTCCTGCAGAGTTTAGATCCAACCCCAATTACACTGTAAAAAACAATTTGTTGACTTAACTTAAAATAATTTGTTACCTGGCTGCCTTAAAATTTTAAGTCAACTCAAATAAGTTTAGTCAACTTGAAATGTTAATTTGTACTAAATGACAACTTAGATATTTGAGTTGATTCAACATAAAATTTTAAGGCAGCTGGGTAACCAAATTTTTGTTAAGTCAACTCAAATATCTAAATTGTCACTTAGTACAACTTAACATTTCAGGTTGACTAAACTTATTTGAGTTGACTGAACTTAAAATTTTAAGGCAGCAGAGTAACACATTTTTTTAAGTTGACTCAACAAATTGTGTTTTTTTGTTTTTTTACCGAGTTTGGGCAACCTGGTAAAGAGCAATTCACACAAGACATGTGCTTAGCCATTTTGCTGGTGCGGTTGAGTTTACCTCATATGTAGTTGACATGGTAGGTTTATAAGACACGTGGTTTGCCCTGCGCAACTCCTTGATAGTTTCTGCAGGCATAGACTTTGAGAAGCCCAGACCGCTCCACGTGTTAGTAGGGGTACGGACCTCTGTCACCACTGGCTTCTTTAACATGGCTGAAACACAGAAGAAGACGCATTTAAACTTGTAAGATGTCAAGTGGAGGTCAGTTAAGAATTGTCATATTTCGCCCCTAAATAGAAAAAAGGAGAGAGGGGGGTACATTACAAGAATTAAAAATGGAATTGAAATTTATTACATATTCTTTCTTAAACAATAATATATAAAATATTATTACAGTAATAATATGTACAATAAGTGTATTCTTATTTATTATATTTATTATAAGATATAATTAATATTTTTTTATATATCATCTTAGTAAATATATATAATTATGGTGTATAATTATGTATTTTACCAAAAAACTCAATTTAAAAAAATATATTTTTACTCTATTTCTACTCTTCAGATTTACTCTAAATTTATTATTATTAATAATAATATGTACAATAAAATAAAAATGGCAAAAGATATTATCATGGTGTATAATTAAGTACTTTACCAAAAATCTGAATAAATATTTATTTTAATAAATTTGATTTTTTTTAAATATATTGGTAACACTTTACAATAAGGTTTCAGGTGTTAACATTAGTTAACTACTTTAGTTACCATGAACTAAGAATGAACAATAGTTCTACAGCATTTATTAATCCTAGTTAATAATAATTTCAACATTTAAGTCGTGCTTGTTAACATTAGTTAATACAATGTGAACTAACATGCACTAACAATGAGATGTATTTTTATTAACTAAAGTTAACAAAAATTAATAAATACTGTAATGTATTGTTCGTTTGTTCATGTTAGTTAATACATTAATGTTAACAAATGACACCTATTTGTAAAGTGTTACCTATATATTAGTTTTTTAATTATTAATTTTAATAATATATCATTTTTTTCTCATTACAATAATAAGCATGATTTTTGTGTGTCTGTTTTTACAATAAGGAGAATTTTGTTGGAGGACTTGTCATATAATTGTCATGAAAATAATATCGTAATGCAAAATATGTAAATAGTCCTAAAACAGCTTAATATAGGGTACAACAGGGCTAAAGGCACACCTTAAGAAAAAAATGTACCCAAAATGTATGATTTCAGAAAAAATATATACGTTTTTATCGAACATTAATGGAACCACAGATTTTGTGTAAAAATTAATCATACAAGTTTATTTTTTTTTTATTTTTATTTTGTTTAAAAAGCATATAAATCTATGAGGTAGCAAGAGGGGCCTTTTACCCCACACAGGGTAAAAGGCTCACCAGTATGGGGGAAAAGGCACACAGTATTGATACAAATACGTTAGCTGAAATAATGTGTAAAATAATAATGTCCAAGTTAATACTTGTTCAAAACAGTCACTAAAAAAAGTACTATTTTCTGCTTATTTTGATAAATAAAACAATTGATTTTTGTTTATTAAATATACTGTCATTAAAATATGTTCATATAAAAAATTGATTTTAAAATACATGAACAAAATCATTCAAGTAAAGATTCTGAAAGCACTGAAGAGCCCATAAAAATTTTATATAGATTTACAGTAGTAACAACAAATGATATTTTATTATATGATATGATTAATATCATGTTTTTAAATATGATGGTTTCATTCTAAACATGGTGATTATGTTTAAGATGGACACCCAACATAATATATGATATTTACCATCTGAATCTAACCATGTCATATCAACAAATGGAAAAGTCAGCCATCTATTAATTATCATGTTAATTATTGTGCCTTTTAGCCCCAACAGCAGGGGCGCTTTGTACCCTAAATACCATACTTTTACATATTATTTCATTATTTAAGAACTGTTGCTTTAATTATCTTTAACAAAACTGAAAATCATTAAGAAGACCTTTGTCTCAAATATATATTTGTCTCAAAATTCTCATTTGCTACTTAAATCTACAACATTTTACAAAACATCAAATATTAGATCAAGTATGTGCAGAATCTACTTTGCGCTGCTGCCTGCATCAAAAATCAGCCAAATTTGCACGTGCATCTTGAAAAGCGGATGTGTTGGAAAGTGCTACGCAACGTTTTTGTGTCATCTAGTGGGTTAAAGAAAAATAAAATCAAAGGTGCCTTTTACCCGCGGGGCGCCTTTAGCCCCATCGTACCCTACTTATTTTACTTCCAAAATAATTATTATTTTCTTCTGTCAATTTATGGCAAAGCATGACCCAGCTGGTATTTAATAATATAAATGTTACTGGGGTTTTTTGTGAGACGTATAAATCAGGAATTGTAATTAGTTGATCAAGATTTTGATGCCAAATCCCCCTGCACTGTGCTAAATCGGTCAAAACCCACAAGTTTTACAATAAAACGGTGTACCACATTTCCAGAGTTCCAACATAAATCATTAACAAAGAACTGTTTAGCAGTATGTGGGCAAGAAGAGCGTTAACACTGGGTACATTCCTCATTCTCAGGTCCATAGTTTACGGTACGAACGCTGGACACAGGACTTGAGGTGTGGAGAAGCTTTATGAGGCAGAGTCTATTTACCGTAAATGTGAAACAGGACTTTAATGACACCCTACTCACTGCCAGACATTCAGCCTATGAAGACACTGTAGTCCTGCTTTGTTCCTTTCTGGCACACTAGACTAAACATAACCGGTTTCCAATTCCCCCAGCAGCCTACCAGCAGAATTGTTTTTAACAATATAGATGGGTGGGAGACACTGTTTAAGGCTCTGTATATAGCTTTAACTGTGATTTGATTTGTCAAGCACATACCTTTGGTTGCCAATAACTTCTTTTGCTCGTAGTCAAACGCCTGTAAAGGTGAAAAGAGGGAAAGCAAAGAATGTTTAGGCTGTTGGAAAGGATTTAAGAATTATGTCCCTCATTTCTTCTGTCAGCTTGGTTTACAGAATGAGAAAGGCAAATGGTAAACATCGCCTCATTCTGTCAAAACCATTTAACAGACTGTGGCGAACAGAGTAGTGCCGACTTTCTGTCGTTTCAGAAACATTGTGTTTTAACAGCACTGTGTTGAGAGGCAGGGTATTCGATCACAACACAGCCGGAATATACAGTACCCCTCAAAGTTTGGAATAATTACGTTTTTTTTTTTTTTTTTAAAGAAGTCTTTTATCCTTATCAAGGCAAAAAATCTGCATATCAGCATATACCATTTTAAAATTTATTCTGTTCTGTTTATTCTATTATCTATTATAATATATTTTAAAATGTAATTTATTTCTGTGAAGCAAAGTTGAATTCTCAGCATCTTTACTCCAGTCGTTAGTGTCATATGATTCTTCAGAAATCATTCTAATATGCTGATTTGCTGCTTAAGAAACATTTCTTATTATTTGTGTTAATATTTTTGTGGAAACCATGATAAAAAAAAAAAAAATTCTTTCACAAGGATGCATAAAATTGATCAAAATTACAGTAAAGATATTTATAATGAAACAAAACATGACTATTTCAATTAAATGCTATTCCTTAGAACGTTTTATTTATCAAAGAATCCTGAAAAAAGTATCATGGCTTCCACAAAAATATTAAGCAGCAAAAACTGTTTCCAGCACTAATGATAAAAACCATTATAAATAATTGATCATGAGTAATTATAATATATAATAATGTCTGCGAAATGTCTGTAAACCCCTCCCTTCCATAAGCCTACTCTGCTCTGATTGGTCAGCTGGCCAAGCCTGTTGTGATTGGTACAGAAAGGAGTACTTGAGCAAGTTAGCGAGCGCTACCATCTGTGTTGCCAAGTCCACGGTTGTTTTTTATGTTGCGGGTTGAAGCGACCCCAGTAACGTCATATTTAGTCACTGGAATGTGAATTTACCAGGGGAACCCCATCAAAAAATGTGTATTTTACACCCTGTACCGCGATTTTTAACAGGGGACCCCCCTCTAAACGTAATTGGGCTAGCTCAAGTTTAGCTGCTAAACTGTAAATACTTAATAAAACAAAAATGGTGGGTACATTAGCTGAGTGCTAACATGACTAACTACCCTTATGAAAAAGAAGTTTATTCAAGTGTGCAATTAGTATGCTTCTTTTAAACTAAAAATAGCGAAGTATACTTTCAGTCTACTTTTTAAGTACTTCTCAAAAATGTACTTTATGTACTTATCAGAAATATACTTAAAATGACATTTAAGTATGCTTACTCCCTCTGCTGCTTCTTTGGTTACTTCCTGTTTGGTGGCCATATAAGGAGGGCCATGCCAAACAGGTGGTCTGAAGTATTGTTTTGCCTGTGTGGACTCTACCAAGTGTTTTCCCTGTTTTCATTGCCTTGTTTCATGGTCATTGTTTTGTTTCTTAGTCATAGTTTTTGCCTTGTTCCATTGCCTTGTTTATTTGTTACTTTGGACTGCTCACTGGTATTTTGACCTTCTGCCTGTTTTCTGGATCATGCTATTGTTTTGCCCTGGATATCACTGTTTGTTTGGAGATCGACCCTGCCTGTCTGACTACGTTGTGTTCAGTAAAGCTCGCACTTGGATCTATCGTGTTTCATACGAGTCCCGTTACAGAATACTTCGCCACCCACAGATCCAGCAGCTTTTGGGACACAGATCACCATGGATCCAGCATCACGCCTCTTCTGTCTCTGCCAAGGTAACCGGCCTGTTGAGGAGTATGTCATTGATTTTTGTGAACTCTGTCACGTAGTAGGCTTTAATAACATTGCCCTAAAAGACATCTTCTGTCAAGGACTCAAAGACTCACTTAATTACCTCATGCCTCGCCATACCCCTCACTGGACTCTAGAACAATACATTGACTTTGCACTTCGGTTGGCTGGTTCACCATTTACTGTGGGGGTAGCAGATGAGGAACCCTGCTATCCCCCAGTATCTGCCAAACCTGGTAATTTTTCCATCATGTCTGGAATTATTCAAGTCATGTCAGAGCCCTCTCATGCCATGCCAGCCAAGCCAAAGCCTACTCACGTCGTAACTACCAAGCCACAGTCTACACACGTCATGTCTGCCAATCCAAGGCCTGCTCATGTCACGTCTGCCAAGCCACAGCCTGCACCTGTCTCGTCCGCTCCAGGGCCTGCTCACACCATGCCTGCCGCTTCAGGGCCTGCTCACGCCATGCCTGCCGCTCCAGGGCCTGCTCACGTCATGGCCGCCCTTCCAGAGTCTGCACTTGTCAAGGCCACCCTCCCCGAGCCAGCTCACAAGATGGCCGCCCTCCCCGAGCCAGCTCACAAGATGGCCGCCCTCCCCAAGCCAGCTCACAAGATGGCCGCCATCCCAGAGCCAGCTCACAAGATGGCCGCCATCCCAGAGCCAGTTCACAAGATGGCCGCCATCCCAGAGCCAGTTCTTGAGATGGCCACCATGCCTGAGCCTCATTCCAAGGTCTTCTTATCCCATCATGTCTGCTATACCCAAAGCGAGTCAAGTGATGGCTGATCCTCTGGTGTCAAGTCAAGTCAGAGCTGCACTTTCAGTGCCAAGTCAAGTTACAGCTGTGTTTCCTGAGCCAAGTCAAGTTACAGCTGTTGTTCTTAAATCAAGTCAAGTTACAGCTGTTATTCAAGAGTCAAGCCAAGTTACAGCTGTTGTTCATGAATCAAGTCAAGCCACGTTACAGCTGTTCTTCATGAGTCAAGCCACGTTACAGCTGTTGTTCCTGAGTCAAGCCACGTTACAGCTGATCTTCATGAGCCAAGCCAAGTTACTGCTGTTGTTCCCGAGTCAAGTCAAGCCACAGCTGATCTTCATGAGCCAAGTCACGTCTCAGCTGACCCCCCAGAGCCTCGTCACATATCAGCTAACATACCAGAGCCTCGTCAGGTCTTAGTTGTCCTTCCAAAGCCTCGCCAAGTCTCGCTTATCTCCCAAGCCACGCCGAGCCCACGCTCCCAAGCCATGCAGAGCCCATGGTCTCTAACCCCACAGCCTCCACACCTTCAAGCCCGGCAGGCATCCCACTATCTTCTGTGGTCGGCGATCGTCATTTTGAGCATGTGGGCTACACACTGGACTCCCAAGGCCTCGTCTGACCACAAGTCTCCTCCTGAGGCCTCGTCTGTCCACAGGTCTGTGCCAGAGGCCTCTCCTGTCCACGAGTTTGCGCCAATGCGGTGTCCATTCATGAACTCACCGTCTTGTCTGCCCATGAGTCTACTCCAGAGATCTTGTCTGACCATGAGTCTGCGCCAGTGCCCCCGGAGGTAGCGTCTCCAGCTGCAGAACCTCCTAAGGGGGCGGCGTCCTCCTGTGAACTCTCTGCCCGTCCTGTCATGGTCATGGAGGCCACCTATGAACTTTCTGCTTGCCATGTCACGGCCCAGGAGGCCAATCATGAACTCTCTGCCTGCCATGTCACGGCCAAGGAGGCCGATCATGAACTCTCTGCTCTGCTATGGATGTCATTTGTTCCACTGTGGGTATCTTTGCTCCTGTCTGCTTTGCCTGCCCTGCCATGGCTCCCTGCTCTGCCTGCTCTGTCTGCCCCGCCATGGCTCCCTGCTCTGCCTGCCCCTCCATGGCTGCCTGCTTTGCCTGCCACGCCATGGCTTCCTGCTCTACCTGCTCCGCCATGGCTCCAGGCTCCTCAGAATCCAACATGGTGGACTTCTGGTCCAGTGCTCCACGGCCCAGGTCCTCCAGTGTTCCACTGTCTGCCACAGCTCCACAGCCCAGGTCCTCCAGTGTTCCACTGTCTGCCACAGCTCCACGGCCCAGGTCCTCCAGGGTTCCACTGTCTGCCACAGCTCCACGGCCCAGGTCCTCCAGGGTTCCACTGTCTGCCACAGCTCCACGGCCCAGGTCCTCCAGGGTTCCTCTGTCTGTCACTGCTCCACGGCCCAGGCCCTCCAGTGTTTTACTGTCTGCTACTGTTCCATGGCCCAGGTCCTCCAGTACTTCACTGCTCCACGATCCAGTCCCACCCCCTGTTTTGCCTCTGTTCCCCCACCCTCCTGGACTGTTGTTGTTTTGAGGGCCAGGAGTCGCTCCTAGAGGGGGAGATTCTGTAACGCCACGCCAGCCATGCTTCTTTGGTTACTTCCTGTTTGGTGGCCATATAAGGAGGGCCATGCCAAACAGGCGGTGTGAAGTATTGTTTTGCCTGTGCGGACTCTACCAAGCGTTTTCCCTGTTTTCATTGCCTTGTTTCATGGTCATTGTTTTGTTTCTTAGTCATAGTTTTTGCCTTGTTTCATTGCCATAGTTTTTGCCTTGTTCTATTGCCTTGTTTATTTGTTACTTTGGACTGCTCACTGGTATTTTGACCTTCTGCCTGTTTTCTAAATCATGCTATTGTTTTGCCCTGGATATCACTGTTTGTTTGGAGATTGACCCTGCCTGTCTGAATACATTGTGTTCAATAAAGCTCGCACTTGGATCTATCACGCTTCATACGAGCATACGACACTATTACGACACTATTACACATCTTCTGTACAGAATTTCCAAAACACAAGCGAAGAATAAACCGAAACAAACAACAGATGCTTTCACATGTAATCTAACACGATCATAAGACATAAAAAAGCATCAAAACTGTGTAACATTATGGAATAAAATGACGACCCATGAAGAGGTAATAATGACTGTCAAGCTTTGGTGTTGATCGACTCCATCTACATTTTGATTATCATTCTGATTTTGTTTTTTTTCAGCTCTTTCTTTCTTTCTTTTTTTTTTTTTTTGTAGAAAACTTACCCACATTCAAGTGTTTATAAAAAAGAATGCATGAAGCTAGAATAAAATGTTTTTGTTTACAAGCTGATACCCTGCTCTTTTTTTGATGTTTTGTATGTTCGGATATTCATATAACAAAATATATACAAATTAATACCTAAATAGGTACGTATTAGTATACTTAAAGTATGATGTATGAAGTATGAAGTTCACTTAAAGAAAACGTACGAGTATACTTGCAGTATAAAACTACTAATCTAGTAGTTTACTGAGACTATACTTTTAGTATAATTGCCGTACAAACTAAAAGCATAGATGTAAACTAGTTGTGTACTCAAAGTTTACTACTTTTTATACTGTTATACTAAGTATACTTTTATATATTAGAAAGTGGGCCAATTCAGTCCCAAAGAGTATTGAAATAGTACACTTACAAGTATACTACTGGTACACTGATATTTGTATACTTATCACATAAATTGTACTTAAAAATGTACTTGAACTTTACTTAAGTATACTTAATAAAATAAACTTGAAATATACTTCTTTTTGGTAAGGGTAATGAAACAATACAGTTTGTAAACCAAAATATGTCCACTGTAATGTCTGAAGAATGGCTGACAGAAGATGCTCCGTCTCTTAACCTTTTAATTTAGAATGCTCTTTAAGAAATATTAATTATTCCAAACTTTTGACTGGTAGTGTATTATTTCCATAAGGGATGTTACTGAAACGCTGAAAGCTAATTGTGATATTGATGGCTGGTTTATTCATTCAATGATTGTCTTTGGAACTAAGGGAAGCACTATGACTAAGTTTACAGCTAACTTGAAGAGTTCATTACCTGCATGTTGGAGAAGGAGGATTGGGGCGGTAGGCGGATTCTGTCTGAATTCTGTTGAGCGGCCCGTTCGGCTGCTCTTTCGCTGCCAGGAGCGCGTTTATCAGCCACCGGACTCTCTGAGGCACTGGAGTCAGAGTCTGACAACAGACAGTCTGAACTAGATGGGTAAAAGAACAGATAAACAGAACAAATTTGTTTAATCTCATGCTGCATTAGTGGCTAACTCAAACATTGACTAGTGATTGACTTTTGAGTGATTATGTGTGTTGTTCGTACTGAAGGAGGGAGTTCTTGGTGCCCTGTAGCAGCTCCAGGGCTTGCCTCTTTCCTGACGTCGTCTTACAAGACGCCAACATCTGCTTCAGTTCATTGCTGTTTCCCGAGTGAGAGGGGCTTCGAGGCATGCCCACCTCCACAAACGTATCCGATCCTGAAACGCACACACACACACAGATGAAATGGTGTTATTCTTTCCTCAAGCCAACATATTGAACGTTTTAGTTGAGTAGGTTGAGATTATACTCCTGTTGCACTCTCCATTAGAGAATCCAACACGCCATTTACCTTCACTGCTTTTAAAGAATAACGAGATTGAATTGACTTCGCCTCATCTGAAAGCAAAAACACACTGACTAGATGGATATTAGGCCAACTCAAACAGCTTTAACAATGCTGGAACATGGAAAACCTCGGCCTTGTATTTCCACAGATGCCCTGTTCAGAGATCAGGAAGGAACGGTATAATAATTTGGAACTGAGTTTATGTTTATCCATAATTAGACTGAACAAAGTCAATAAATTCTTGCTTTCAATCTTGAGAAGGTCAAAGAGTTGTTTCAAGTACTAATCAAATGGTTGGCATAATTCAGCGGTGAATGTCACTGGTTGCATTAGGCTAGAATAAAAGAGAGTATAATATATCTTTCAATTAATGTAGCCTTGGAGAGAGGCATGCATGAAATGTTCATTCACATGGCATACATTACAGTATAAATAAAGTTTGCTGGCATTTACCAGATAAAATTACTCAATTCTGACATATGTCAGGGGTCAGGCTTATAGAATATGCCATCACACACACTTGACTGACTGTAGTAGTTTTTTGCAAAAAAAAAAAAAAGAGAAAGAAATGAAAAAAGAATAGAATTAATAAATAATAAATATTAATAAAATAATTAAAAAAATCTAATATCCTGATTTGCTGCTCAAAAAATATTTCTTATTAGTGTTGAAAACAGTCGTGCTGCTTAATATTTTTTGCGTAAATTGAAACATTTTTTTTTCATGATTCTTTTATAAATAAATAGCTCAAAAGAACAGTTATGATCATTTATTTGAAACAGAAATATTTTTTAACATTATAAATGTATAATTGTCACTTTTTATACATTTGATGTCTTTGCTGAATAAAATAATTAATTTCTTTAAAAAATGACTGACCCCAAAGTTCTGATATTGTCAATATGTATAATTAACAACTGTTAATATTACAAATAGTTTATTTTTCTGATCCCATTGGCAAACTGTTTCAATAAAATAAAATAAAATAAAATAAATGGACTGGGATGTGGATGTGAATGTAAAGTGGACTGAGACTATTATGTTGGAAGCAATTCCAACATAATAAAATAAAGTAAAAAAAATTAAAATAAATTAAAATAAAATAGACTGGGATCTAAATAACAACAATGTGAATGTACAGTGGACTGAGACTCTAGAGAAACATTCTGATATTGTGAATATGTATAATATATAACAACTGTTAATATTAGTATCTTACAAATAGTTTATTTTTCTGATTCGATTGGCAAACTGTTTTATCTGTTTTAATATTGTCATATCATATATCGTATCGTATTGTATCATATATCATATCATATATATCATATCTCATATCTTATATCATATATATCAAATCTGGCTGCATTTTAGAAAAACAACAATGTGAATGTAAAGTGATATTAAAGTGAATTCCAACATAAAATAAATAAATTTTTTTTTTTTAAATAAAATAAAATAAAATAAAATGGACTGGGATCTAAATAACAACAATGTGAATGTAGACTGAGACTCTGGAGAAACATTCCTATTGTATAATGAAATTCCAAAATAATAAAATAAAGTAAAAAATTAAATAAAATCAAATAAAATGGACTGGGATCTAAATAACAACAGTGTGAATGTAAAGTGGACTGAGACCTAGAGAAACATTCCTAACATACAATAAAATTCCAACATAATAAAATAAAAAAGTAAATAAAATAAAATGGACTGGACTGGGAAATAACAACAATGTGAATGTAAAGTGGACTCTAGAGAAACACTCCCTTTGTACAATAAAATTCCAACATAATAAAATAAAGAAAATAATTGCACTGGGTTCTTAAAAAACAACAATGTAAATGTAAAGTGAACTGAGTTATGAGTATCCGAAGAAGGATACTTCACTCAAAAATGAAAATTACCCCATGATTTACTCACCCTCAAGTCATCCTATATATGTATATGACTTTCTTCTTTCAGACGAATACAATCAGAGTTATAAAATCTCCTAGCTCTTCCATAAACCGTAATCTCTAGGTTCTGCTAACTGTCGTATATTCGTTCTCGAGAAAGTGGCGTTCCAGCGGACGTTGCAGGACGTAGGTGTGGTGTAAACTCCGGTAAGAATATGCTAGTCTCGTGAGAACCAAGTTTTGTTTACAGCAAAGGAAAATCATTCTCCTCTTGGCTTTAATCGAAATCCTCCAACATTTTCCTCTGCGCTTCTGCGTTCGTCATCATGTTTGCCTATGCCCTACATCATCCACTGAAACATCACCCTCTCGTGAATACAAGTACGACAGTTAGCGGAAGCCAGAGATTACGGTTTATAAAGTTTTAAATATAGATATTTTTCTTACACAAACAAATGCTTCACTTCAGAAAGCCTTTATTAACCTCCCGGACCCGTGTGGAGTACTTTTTATGATGGATGGATGCACTTTATTGGACTTCAAAATCTCAACAGCCATTCACTGCAATTAAAAAGCTTGGAAGAGCTAGGACATTTTTTAATATAACTCGGATTGTTTTCGTCTGAAAGAAGAAAGTCTCGTACAGCTTGGATGGCTTGAAGGTGAGTAAATCATAGGGTAATTTTCATTTTTGGGTGAACTAACCCTTTAAGCAGTTTATTCTTACGAAAAAATAAACACTGAAAGAAAAAAAGCCAAAATTACTTGTCAAGACACTGATTTTTACAGTGCAGAGTAATGTGTCTTGTAATGATGATATAATGAGGAGCTGTGGGTAATGCAGACCTTGGTCTTGGCTGGACTTGCTGGACAGCGGTTCAGAAGGGCAGTGGGGACTGGCTTCCTGTACAGAGTCGCCATGAGCTGCGGTCAGAACTTTATCTGCCAGAGACGCTGCAGACATTCTGCTGTACATGGTGCTGGGCTGCTACACAACACACATGCACACAATATACTGGTCAAGAGGAAGTCAAAGAAGACTAACTATGAGAGACATACAGGACAGCTTTTTAGCATATATAGCTATAAATTATCTTGTGATGGTGAAAAAAGACTCACTTTGCTACTAAGGGGGGACACGGCTTTACCGCAGTCTGATACTCCATTGACTTGGGCGTCTATGGGGGCGAGACCGGGCGGAGGGGACGGAGTGTTCTGGGTGTAGCCCGGCACCCCTGACAGCAAAATGCTGGTTAGAGTGGCCTGGGTGGCTGGGTGGATCATCAAGGGTGATGAGAAACCTAAGAAAAAATAATTATTGAGTTCGGTTTGAAAGACATAGTTTACTCTTGTATAATAAAAAGACATTTTACTTTAACATAATATAATATAATGTAATGTAATATAATATAATATAATATAATACTGTTTTCTAAAAAACAGTGAATGTAAAGTGGACTGAGAGTCTGGAGAAACATTCCACCATAATAAATTAAAGTAAAAAAAAACCCCAAATAAAATAGTTTTTATTTTTTATTACATACATTTATTTACATTTACATGTACAATACAGTTTTTATTTACCTTTTAGGTACAACACATTTTAATTTAATCATTATTTAAGTTTTTTATTTTCCTGTTTGTAAGCACTGTGCAGTGTTAATGTTCAAACTGTATATTTACTATGTTAAAGTGGCTGACAACAATAAATATTCTTATTAGAAATAAAACTGCCTTGTCATTATGGTGATACTTGGAGAGCCAATTATTTTCTGAGGTTGTACTTGGTATAAAAAGAAGTTTGAGAAACACTGCTCTAGAGAAACATTCCTATTGTGAAATAAAATAAAATAAAATAAAATCGACTGAGAGTCTAGAGAAACATTACTATTTTGTAATAAAATTCCAACATAATAAAATAAAGTAAGAAAATAATTTAAATAAAATATATAAAATAAAATGTGTTCTAAATAACAACAATGTTAATGTAAAGTGGACTGAGACCCTATCACAGCTAAAGGAATCCATTTTCAAGGTCAGTAAGATTTTGAATGCAAAGTTTGATTTTATTTCAAAATAACTAAAGTTTGAACATATGCAAAGAATCAAATAAAGAACACAGCAAAGAATCCATACTGAGTGTGTATGTTTTACGAGTAAGACAGTCAATCATCTCTTTACCTGGAGTGCTGGCAGGACTGGCCAGTGAGTTGGGCCAGAGATTGGGGCTGGGTGTTCCAGAGGTGGACGTTTGTAATGGGCTAATGGAGCTGTTGAGAGCATTGAGAAGGGAGTTGGTGGAGGGTCCTGTCATGGAGGCTGTCGTAGGTCCCAGAAGACCTATAAGTCAGACAAAATATTGAGACAATAAACCATAAATAAAATTTCTACATAAGACATATCATGAACACTTGGCAAATTTGACAACTGTAAAAAAAGTACTTACTCTTAAGCTGTTTTTTTCTTAATCAAAACATATTTGGAAAAATTTTGCATTACATCACTTGCTAAGCAGTGAATGGGTGCTGTCAGAATTAGAGTACAAACAGCTGATTTGTTTCTTACAAATATGCAGCACTTTAATTCACAACATGTTAATTGATGGACTGGATTACTTGTGGATTATTGTGATGTTTTTATCAGCTGTTTGGACTCTCATTCTGACGGCACCCATTCACTGCAGAGGATCAATTGGTGAGCAAGTGATATAAAGATAATTTTCTCCAAATCTGTTCTGATAAAGAAACAAACTCATCTACATCTTGATTGGCCTGAGGATGAATACATTTTCAGCAAATTTTCATTTTTAAAAGCACTGTGCAAGCAGTACATCTTATTTAGCTGTTTTAATACTTATTTTGCTAATGTAGTGTTAATTTTAACAACCAATTCTTTATCTAATTTTAGTTATTTAGACTTCTAATTTTTTTTTTTTTAAATTGTAGTTACAATTTAGCTGGAATGCAGAATTTATAACTGATTTAGTCCCCCTACATTTTGGAGAAAAAAATCGGACCATGCAGAAGTCTAAGCCAACTGGTTTAGTCGACAGAACAAGCAATGGCGACAGAACAAGCAATGGCATAGTAAGTGGAAGTGGTAATCCGGTTATACGTTGCACCCACTTACATGCCTTCCAGCAGAACAATTAGGACTACTGAGAGTATGTTGCATAACCTCATTAATATTCACAAGTCAAGCTAACAATAATTTCTCCCTCGCATTTTTGTATTGTTCCCACACCCCTGTATTTTAAACTTCTGAATACTGTTCAAGTATACTCAGTCCACAAAAAAACAGAGAAAATCGAATCAGATTTATTTAATTAAACTCAAGTTGATTAGAAGACTATAGCCGACAGAAGATAAATCTACTGTTGTCTTACCCAGGCTGGTGAGGCCGAGGCCAGCAGAGGCCAGGATGTCAAGGCCAACGGGGCAGCTGAGAGGTGGAGGATGAGCAGGGGCGGACGGAGGACTGCTGCTGTTACTGCTGGTGATGCTGCTGGTGCTGGTGGGGACAGATACACCACTGCTCTCCAAACCCAACAGGTAACGCCTGGCCTCATACATGTTAAGAGCGTTCCTCTCCACACTTTTCACTATCACTGACTGACAGCCCAGAGAAAAAGAGATTTCGAGTTTAGAAATCAGCTCCAGTCCACTAGTAGGCGCTATATTTTATTAGTACAGTGTTTGTTTGGTGTCATTCCAAAACCAACAACAGCAGAGTCCAGCAGAACAAGTTCCATCAACGGCAGAATAATTAATTGTAATGAAGACAGCAAAGGTCCGTTCACACCAAGGATAGTAACTTTAACGATAAGAATCTGTCAGTTGTGCTGCTTGGATTCAATAGATGATCTTTTTTCAATAGGCAGTTCGTTCTTTCATTCTTCAAATTCTTTTTTTTCAAAAGATGAATGGAAATTTTATTTCTCATGATCCGTTTAATTCTTGGAATACAATTCTGAGGTTGAAAAGATCTATTAGTGGTGAACTTGCTGAACTGAAATGAATCTAAGTGTGGAGGTTTTTTGTGGATGTACTGAAATTCTACACATTTCCCCTCTTAAATGGTAATATATACAGTACTTCTGTCTTAGCATATGTGCTGTATATACTAGTCAAGGCTGCTACTGTAGCAAACTATTAGCAGAGTGAAAGAAGAGAAACCAGAGGCATCAACACAAATTACTGAAATGGAAAAACAGAGGTTTATACTAAGACATGATAATTTACAGGGCTGCCATTCAGCCTAAAACACAGGATAGGATTTCACCCTTGACCGTGACCAAGGACGTGAAGCGTTCCCAGTTTCCACATCCTGCTAGTAAGCCACCCGCAAATCCTATACGTTCCATACATTACTTTTACAAGACTAGGCATCTTAATTTTAAGCCTTTGAAAAAACAAGGCCTTAATGCTTGATCTGAGGATACAAGGTGTCTTACATGGTGGCATGAAAAATCTGGACACTTAATGCACGATTAAAAATGTATGAATGTTTTTATATTACACTACTGGGACTACTATTTTTTGAATGTTTCTGAAACTTCTTATGCTCACCAAAAAAGCATTTATTTGATTAAAAATATAGTCAAAAAATATTATTACAACTTAAAATAAACATAATTACATTAAGTAATATATTTCTTTGTATTTTATTTAATTTAATTCATATTTAAGTAGTATTTTTCAGATTAATACTCACAGACACTAGTCCATATTGGGTGTTAATTCAAGTGTAGTTCTAAATGAAGTATTTAGACACATTCTCTAAAAATCCCCTTGAAACTAGTTCATTAAAAGTCATTGCAAAAATGGCTCAGACACAAAAAGTGAGCTCTGAGAAAGGCTCAGAAAGGTCATGTAAACATTTTTGCGTTTAAGTCTGTGAGTGTGCAAACCTTGCTGGGTTGCTTGGGTTTGGGTTTGACACTAATGAACACATCAAGCTGCTCCATTAGGGAAGTAATCCACTGCGGTTCCACCTCGATGTCCTCTTTGATATCAAACATCAGGACCAGTGGCAGGCAGCCCTGCGGAAAGCACAAGGGAGAAAGCAAGAAAAAAAGAAATGAACACAGTTTTTCTACACTGTTGTAAATCATTCATACAGTCAAACTTTAAGTGTTTCAAGGACGCCGTTGGCCTCGGTCCTAAAGCAGCAAAGCTACAGTTATTCAGCAGTGATCCATCACCTACTTCTCATGTTGAAAAGAAAAACAGCAGCAGGTACTCCAGGCGTAAGGCTTTCATTTACTGGGCCTTGACCTTCTTTTTCCTCTCCCGACACAGCTAACTCAGCAGGCAGTGAAGAAACTGCTACATATGCAGGAAAAGTTCTAGAAACTAGATTGTGTGGTGGGAAGCCTGCTATGACAGTCTAATTTGTGAATGCTAAAAATGTCCTTAATGGATCTAAATTGAGCCAAAAACTGTGAATAAATTATTCTTGAGTACTGTCTCCCTCGGCCTCCAGCGGAGCGTTTAAATCAGGACTTGCGGGGACAGACGGGACGATAACTGTCTCCAGAGAGGACCGCAGTGTGGTGGAGGGCTAATTATTTTGCTTTCAGAGCGAGGGAATGCTCTCCACTTGTGTGTTCCTCAAAAGAACTGTGTTGTTCTTCTGGTGCCCCTGCCTTTGTCAGTTTAATATTCTTCTGTGTTGGTTGGAGACCATTAATTTGAAAAGGACTACCACATAATGAGACAAACCAGTCACTATTTGTGTGATGGCTTGAGGGAAGAGGAGATGTGATTAGATGAAAGTAGAGAGAAACTAAAGCTTCACATTTTCTAAAGAAAACCAATGCTTGTTCATGCAAAATTCTGCTTGACAATATTTGCAATAAATTCTTGTCCAAAAGATGCATCATGTCATTGACCATATTACTGGAAAACAAGAGTAGAACAGTAAAAAGATTCATTGCACTGGAATTTTTCCACCCATTTTTTACGCAACAAGTCCGAACCTTTGGAAAATCCGCACACTTTTCTTCAACAAGCTGGCGTCTTGAGGCGTCATTCATATTGGTAGCACAAACACTGCAGGATGTGAAACACAGAAATAAAGAACAAAATGATCCCTCACCATCAGGTATTGTCGAGCCAGACACACAGAGTCGATGGTTCCCTGCACGTAGACGGTGGATTTCTTCTGCGGGCAGTTGGGGTCTGGGAAGTGGACCTGCGCTCCTGTGCGCTGCATGATGTGCTTGATGTTGCTGCCGTTGCGGCCCATCATAAAGAGGTGGTGCTGGGGCGCGATGTCAAGCTGCGTGCTGACCGTGATGGCGCTGGCCAGGTTGCCCGCGAGGTGCTCCAGTAACACCGCTGTGCCCCTCTGCAACGACACCAAAGTTGGAAATTAATGGGGACTAGGAGCCAAAATTCCACTGAAATGAACAATATTGCCTCCCAAATTCAAGATAAGGTGGGAAGAAAATGCCCCTGCTTAATTAAGCTATTGAATCTATTACGACTGTCACAATCAAAATGAAATGCAAAAATGCACTTTTTTTAATCAGAAATGGACTTTATAACTCGCAGTTCTGACTTTATTTCTTGCAATTGTGAGTTTATATGCCACAATTCTGACTTTAGAACTTGCAATTGCGAGAACTGTGAGATGTTAAAATGTTGAAATTATTTATTTATTTGTTTCAGAATTGCAAGATATAAATGCAAAAATCTAAATTGCGAGTTACAACATTGCAATTCAGAGAAAAAAGTCATATTTTAAGATGTTGTGCATAAACTCACAATTCTGAGAAGAAAATTGACTTTAAAGAGATTAAAAGCAATGTCCTTTAAAAAAAAAATTACTTAAAAAAAAAAAAGTACTGACCTGAGTAAGATATTTCACATAACAGACATTTACATATAGTCCACAAGAGAAGATAATAGTTGAATTTATGAAAATGACCCTGTTCAAAAGTTTACATACACTTGATTCTTAATTTATTGTTACCTAAATGATTCACAGCTGATGCTCCAGAAGTTAAAAAAAAAACATGCATTAAGGGCCAGGGGTGTAAACTTTTGAACAGAATGAGGATGTGTACATTTTTCTTATTTTGCCTAAATATCATATAATTTTTTTTTATTATTTAGCACTGGCCTTCAGATGCTACAGAAGATACTTACATGTTCCCCAAAAGACAAAATTAGTTAAATTTACCCTGTTAAATTCACCCCCTGGCTCTTAATGCATGGTTTTTCCTTCTGAAGCATCAGTGAGCATTTGAACCTTCTGTAATATTTGCATATGAGTCCCTCAGTTGTCCTCATTGTGAAAAGATGGATCTCAAAATCATACAGTCATTGTTGGAAAGGGTTCAAATACACAAAAATGCAGAAAAATCAAAGAATCTGTAGGACCTTAAGGACTTTTCTGAAGAACAGCAGGCAGTTTAACTGTTCAGGACAAACAAGGGACTCATGAACAACTATCGCTAAAGAAAAAACACAGCTGTGGATCGTTCCGGTAACCACACAGTATTAGGAATCAAGTGTATGTAAACTTTTGAACAGGGTCATTTTTATAAATTCAGCAATCATTTTCTCTTGTGGACTATATGCAAACGTATTTTACGTGAAATAACTTATTCAGGTCAGTACTAAATAAAAAATAAAATGCATTTTGTATGATCCCTCTTATTTTGGTAAAATAATTAACATTTTGCAGATTATCCAAGGTGTATGTAAACTTTTGACTGTACATCTTATCAGGTAATTATAAAAATCGCCTCTACAAAGGTAAAAAATAACTCAATCAAATATTGCCCCTAAAAAGAAAAGTTCATTTCTGACCCTGAAACCTTGAACACCTCACATACAGCTTTTTCAAACTCCTGTCAGTCAAAACCACCCTGGTTACGGTCCACCAATACAACTGGTGCTTTTTGACACTAATGGAGCGTGTTTTAGTAAACAAGACCCTCTTTATGTTCTTGCTTTTCCATCTGGCATAAACGACCCTGAGAATGGCCTAGATTTGGGAGTTACTTTCAGCGTGCCATAAAACTAGAGGAAGAGAGGAGAGGCAGAGGGGCTCTTTTGGGGTTCCTTTCTGGCCATGTTCGTAGGCGGTTTTGGCACGGAATTCCTCACTTCAGCTCTCTACACATACCAGGCATAGCCAGCAGCCCACAGGACAGCTCCAGGCCTAGACCCTTCCTCAAGACCAGAGATGGAAGAAGATTCTCCTTGGGAAGAATGACAGGCTCTTCCTACACTAGACCCTCAGTCTGAAGTGTTGCTGGCAGTCATTAGCACAACATAAAGAGTTCAGCGCCAACGACAAACACCACAGACACAAAGAGATCAAAGGTTGCGTAGGTGTGTGCCAGAGGATTTACTGTGATCTTCTCTGGAGCTAATGAGGATGTTCTCTTTAGATGAAGAAAATGTTTTGCGTACATATTACCCCATAGGAATATTCCTTCAAAATTCAGGATTACTGCAGATTTTATGAAGGTAAATTAAAGACTTTTTAAAGACATTTTTGAAACCAAGACAGTATGTTCTCACAGTGCAAATGAGCTGCACACAGTGAGTTGCATTAGCAATATTTTAACATTTTGAAATACAACTTTAAACTAAGAAGTAATGGAATCATTGTATTAACTTAGGAATGCACAATATTGGATTTTTGCCGATATATGATATGCCAATATTTTTCAATTCATTTTGGCTGACAGTCGATGCTTAATTTTTCATTAGTAATATGCATTGCTAAGAACTTCATTTGGACAACTTTAAAGGCGATTTCTCAATATTTTCATTTTTTTGCACCCTTAGATTCCAGATTTTCAAATAGTTGTATCCTGGCCAAATACTGTCATATCCTAACAAACCATACATCAATGTAAAGCTTATTTTGAGAAACAAATGACACTTATGACTGGTTTTGTGGTCCAGGGTCACATATGTGAGTGTGTCTGACCTTCACTGCCGCAGCATTATTCTGTGAGCCCCGCACTACTCCTGTCGCTCCGTAGAGTCTGGACCTCTGTTTGAAGGCCACGGAGATGTTGTACGTCTGGGAGATGTGCTGGATGGCAGGAGAACTGGGGTCAGGGTTCAGCTGTACTATGACTGGCAGCTCAAACATCAACACCAGTGGGAGTAACTCCTGAAAGAAGACCAACAAGCCCAGCAGTTAATGCAATCTGAATGATCCATTACGAATTATAGTCATTAGAAAAAGAACAGAGTAAACAAGAAACTGATTCAAATCTCCCACATGAGCAACAGCCCACAATAGTTCTTGTGAAAAGTGCACTTAAAGGAGAAGTCCACTTCCAGAACAACAATTTACAAATAATCTACTCACCCTCTTGTCATCCAAGATGTTCATGTCTTCTTTCTGTCTTCAGTCGTAAAGAAATTAAGTTTTTTGAGGAAAGCATTTCAGGATTTCTCTCCATATAATGGACTTCAATTGTGCCCCCGATTTTGAACTTGCAAAATGCAGTTTAAATGCAGCTTCAAAGGGCTCTAAATGATCCCCACCGACGAAGAAGGGTCTTATCTAGCAAAATGATCTGTAATTTTTTTCAAAGAATAAAAATTTGTATACTTTTTAAGCACAAAAGCTTGTGTAGCACTTGCTCTGGGAGGTGCGTCCACGACGCTACATACTATGGAATCACGTCTAAGTTCATCATCAGTGTACTCCGGCTCAAAAAGGTAGGATATGGTGAAAAACTACATCTCATTTTCTCCTACAACTTCAGAATCATCCGACATCGTTGTATGTTTTTGTTTGTAAACAGGGTTTGACTTTCTTGCGCTTCCTTAGCCTTTGCACGTCCGCTTTGTAAACACTGGGTCTGTAGTTCCGCCTACATCGCGCATGACCTTTCAACGTGTAGTATGTAGCGTCGTGGACGCGCATCCCAGAGCTAGTGCTACATGAGCTTTTGTGCTTAAAAAGTATACAAATTTTTATTTTTTGAAAAAAATGACAGATCGCTTCGCTAGATAAGACCCTTCTTCCTCGGCTGGGATCGCTTAGAGGCCTTTGAAGCTGCGTTTAAACTGCATTTTGGAAGCTCAAAATCGGGGGCACAATTGAAGTCTATTATATGGAGAAAAATCCTGAAATGCTTTCCTCAAAAACCATAATTTCTTTAAGACTGAAGACAGAAAGACATGAACATCTTGGATGACAAAGGGGGCAAGTAAATTATTTGTAAATTGTTGTTCTGGAAGTGGAGTTCTTTAATTGCATTGAATGCATGTGTGAAATCCTAAAAGTATGTCATCTGTAGTGAATGGGTGCCGTCAGAATGCGATTCCAGACAGCTGATAAAAACATCACAATAATCCACAAGTAATCCACTCGACTTGAGTCCATCAATTAACATCTCCTGAAGTGAAAAATTACACGTTTGTAAGAAACAAATCCATCATTAAGACGTTTTTAGCTTAAAACTGTTGACTAGGTAAAATACAAGTGCTCTATTCTTAATGAAGCACTGTTTATAAACAAAAAACAACAAAGGGTGAACTGTTTCCACTAGAGGAAGTGTTTATATGAATATTATAGATGGTTTTTAACACCTTGACTGGTTTCTTTTCGACTCATTCTGACGCCACCCATTCACTGCAGAGTGACCCATTGGTGAGCAAGTGAATGCTAAATTTTCTCCAAATCTGTTCCAATGAAGAAACAAGCTCATCTAAATATAGAATGACCTGAGGATAAATACATTTTCTGCAAATATTCATTTTTGGTTGAATGCTTTAAGAATCATCTGTTGTAGCTGTGAGCAGGAATGCAATTTCGTGACTACAGCCACAGTTGAAGAAGAGAGTGACTGTAACTGATGCACACAGTCTACAATTAGTTGTGCACATAATGATTTTGATAACGGGAAACAAGAAACTGCACAGGGCGACAAGATAGTATACGCACTTGGCTTTAAATGTAAACAACATGGTTTACTCTAAATGAATGCTGGTCAAAGTTACAGTTACTGCTACCAGGGCATTTGGCAGACATTCAAGCCATTAAGTCTTCAGAAACAAAGAAGAATAAGCAAATATTTCCCATCATTCTACTGTGATTTAGGGTCATCAAGAGCCCAGCAAACAGTGCCTTACCAAACTAAATTGGTAAACAGAATGAATGGGCCAAGCCTTAAAAATGCGGCTCTGATCAGTCCCATATGCTGTGGGGGCTCCGCTCACCCTCACCCTGTTCTGTACCGGGGGACAAAATGAAAGACATTCTCTGCCCCTTTAGATGTGGTCGGGACAGTCACTCTCCTTTTAGACAAGTAGATGTTTATTAGGTTTAACTTTAGCTGGGAGCAGGGCATCCGTCATGAAGCGAGCTTTGGAATTCCAATCATTCATCTTTGTTAATAGTTCTCCTCATTCTTGAGTTATTAAATCCATAACCATGGTTATTTTTAACCAAAGGCTTATGCTTTGGCTATGAGTGGAGCTTTTCAAACAAAAACCTCCTGTGCTTTTGTTTTGCTTATTGTTAATAAGGTATTTGGAAGGGAGTGCTGTATTCTGATCTTTTACAAACAAGAGGTTTGAGCTTTCCTCTGACCTTCTGTGCAATCAATAACTTTTGTATTTGCTCTTTGTTTTTACAGACAACATGCATCCAAAGAGCGAGGAAGATCCTCTGTGGATCATTCCACTGAAATGAACTCGGCTCATCTGTGAAAGCAAGGCTAAACTTTAAACTGGCTAATCGCTCGAGCATCAAGTGTTGGGTCATGGCCAAACATGGAGGGTCTCACACACAAACATGCAATACAAACATTTTGCTTGTGGGTCAATGACATGATGCTCAATGTTTGAATACAACTTTTCTATGATGGTGTTTTTAATTTTTTTAATTAAAATACATTTTGACAGTTATTTGGGGCCGTAACATAGTGTCCTGATATCACAAATCTTCCTTAAAGGGATAGTTCAACCAAAAATGAAAATTCTGTCATCATTTACTCATCCTCACATCGTTGCAAACAGCTGACGGTAGCCATTGACTTCCACAGTATTTTTGTTCCATTCTATGGAAGTCAGTGGTTACCGTCAACTGTTCTTCAAAATAACTTCATTTGTGTTCAGCAGAAGAAAGAAACTCATACTGGATGACATGAGGGTGAGTAAACGATGAAAAATGTTACATTTTTGATTGAACTATGCCTTTAAGTTTGGATCAGTATTTTTACTTAGAGAAAAAAAAACTGCTCAAGTTCAGATAATTTGACCTTTTTTATGACAAGGTTAGTTCAGGTTGTAAAATGTGGTGGTGCAATTTCCCAAAATGTAAAGATTTTTATTAATGAATTCTTTTATGACATACACTACCAGCCAGTTTTTATTTTTAATGTTTTTTTATAAGAAGTCTCTTCTGCTCACCAAGCCTGCATTTATTTGACCCACAGCTACAGCAAAACAGTAAAATTTTGAAATATTTTTCCTATTTAAAATAACTGTTTTCTATTTGAATATATTTTAAAATGTAATTTATTCCTGTGATTTCAAAGCTGAATTTTTAGCTCCAGTCACATGATCCTTCAGAAATCATTCTAATATTTTGATTTACTGCTCAAAAAACATTTATTATTATTATTATTATTGTTATGTTGAAAAGCTGAGTAGATTTTTTTCAGGTTTCTTTGACGAATAGAAAATCAGATTCAGAAGAACAGCATTTCTCTAAAATAGAATCTTTTGTAACATTGTAAATGTCTTTATCATCACTTTTGATCAACTTAAAGCACCCTTGCTAAATAAAATTATTAATTTATATAATTTCTTTCCCCAAAAAAGTATACTTACTCCAAGCTTTTGAATGATATAGTGTATAATATTTTTATAAAATTTTATAATTTTTATTTCAGATAAATGCTGATCTTTAAATCTTTCTATTCATCCAAGAATCCTGAAAAAATGTACTTAATTGTTTTAAATATTTATAATAATAATAATAATAAAAATGTTTCTTGGACAGCAAATGAGCATATTAGAATGATTTTTGAAGGATCAGGTGACACTGAAGACAGAAGTAATGATGCGGAAAATTTAGCTTTGATCACAGGAATAAATTACATTTTTAAATATATTTAAACAGATTATTTTAAATAGTAAATAGTAAGTATTTTAAATAGCAAAAATATTTCACAATATTACTGCTTTTGCTGTATTTTGGGTCAAATAAATGCAGGCTTGGTGAGCAGAAGAGACTTCTTTAAAAAACAAAAGTCTTACTGTTTAAAAATCTTTTGACTGGTAGTGTATATTACAAAAAGTAAAAAATAAAAAAATAAATAAAACTAAACATTGCAAACAGGAAAAATGTATTATTGTTATTTTTAAATAATTATTAATTTAATTTAAGATGTGTATACTGAAATATGTTACTTATATATAATATACACCTTTTATGTAATATATATATATATATATATCAAAACCATCACAAATCCAAATAAAATAAAAAAATGTTAAAAGATTTTTTCTTTTCTTTATTTTGGATGCTGTTATTTATCCTTGATGTTTGTACAACATAACATTAAAAAGATCCAGAAATAAAAATTCGGTCATCATTTACTCGTAATGTGATTTTATCTCTTTATAAGATTTGGGTTAAACTGCTCTACGGATTTGTTTTACCTTTTAAATTTTGGTTTCCTGGACTTTTAATGGAGGGGCAGAAAAAATACCTTAATTTGCATTCTAACTTTACCGCAACAATCTCAGTTGGCTTGAAAAGAGACTGAAAACTTGACTTGAGGTTTAAGTGTGAGAGTTATGCTCATGCTATACCATTCACATGGGTGTAACGGCATAATAAAGCATCAAAACGACTGTGGGTGAAGATCTTTTGAAGTGAGAAAAGAGGAAAAAGTAGAGATGATTAGGTGGTCAAGAGAAGAATTCCCAGCAGTTCTGGTCACGCGAACAAGTACGAGAAAAAGTGCGGCTGCCCCACTAACATCCTTCCCTCAAATGTACATTTCACCCACAGAACTTTATATGTTTTGGACATGAAAAATGGAGCAGCCTGGGTTTTTAAAAGGTATTCATTTTATACAAATTGCTTCGTGAAACAATAGTGAAGGCTTATGATAGTTTCTGGTGTAAAACGTCCTCGAGTTAATTGAGGCTCGGTCTTTGTGCAAACACTAAGGGAGCCCGCTGTGCTCGAATGCTTTGGCTTGTTTTTCTTGGTTCTTTCTGAGGAGGAAGCACGTGCGCGGAGCCCTGGCGCTGGTGTAATCCGAGGAGAGAGTCTGGACGGAGCAGGAGCGCGCAGGCGACACCCGGCCAAACAGTCAAGATATGACTAAGACTGCAGTTTCAAACCAACTTCAATTGGCACCATGTGTTTTGCATCGAGCCATTATTAAAGCTGAGACCTAAGACCTTGAGTGTCAAAAGCTTCTTACAATCTTCCGATTCCTCAAGTTTTATCCTATTAAAAGGCTTTTTGGTTGAAAGGAAGGTGTTTATGCTATTGAAATGGATCGAAGTGGCTGTAATGATCATCAAATACCAAAAGAGGGCAGCAGTTCTGATTCAAGCACCACTAGAAACACCAAGCGAAAGATGAATGCTGCTTGTTGTGTTGCTGGGATGACCGCTGGGATGCTAAGGAATGTGTTTATCTCATGCAAAAGATCATTTATGGAAACACCCCCTTTACCTGTCAACTTCCTCAAGATAAATAACAGACTCCCACTTAACTTCCTGCCTTTATCGCAGAAAAACACAGACAATCGTAATTATATTAGGAATGTTTATTTACCCGAATTCGGGCTCTGGCGGCCTCCACACCCCCTGGCTGGCCGGCTATGGACACCTGCAGAAAAGGAACAAGAAAATCACATGTAGGTTCATGGAAGTACAATTTATCTGTAAAGGAAGTGGATTCTAGTTCATCATTAGGTATGAATTAAAAAAAAAAAGAAAAAAAAGAAGAATATATATGACGAAGTGATGAATACAAGGCCCAAGTCATATGGGCTCCTCTAAAATTTTTATTTGATTTTCATTTGCTTTCCACAGAAAAAACAAAGTCATGTGTTTGGAACGACATGAGGCCGAGTAAATGATTTTCATTTTTGCATGAACTAATCCCTTAAGTATGAAAAAATACTTGTCTGCCAAATGTTATCATGCGAGCACCACTAGGAGGTGAGATTTCTTCATTCTACGCTGACTGGCTCTCATTCACCTGTCAGCAAGTACCAGCCACTCTAAACCCAACACATGAGCCCACACTGAGGGAGTGCCATGTCATTGCTCAATTTCCACATTCCCCACTTCATCAACTCTGGAAACCCATCTCACATCCAATTATGGCTCAGCCTTTATCCTCCCTGCAGACAATATGCATGCATTCAGTAGCTCAGCGATACATAAACTAATTATAGAAATCATTAAACGGGTCTCCAGAACATGAGATGGAAATTATAAACTTTTGTAATTGTTAGAATGGTCACTGATCAGCGATCCCCACGTAAAACTGATTGTGCAGACCAAACCGAAAGTTGTAGAGACTTGAAACTTGGAGGGACGGTAATACTCACACCACCTACAATGTGACCAAGGCTCGCCCCAGTCGGCTTAATGGGGGCGCTACAGCGATCAAAACAAATCACTCATAACTCCTAAAATTTTCAGGTATTTTGCATTTTTTGAAACACCTACTTTTGCGAACTAGTCTAAGGTTTTTCGCCCGATCGGAACCAAACCAGTGCAGAGAGATTCTCTGGAGAATGAATATCAAAAATTATCAAATCACAGAGGTTGGCCACTTGGTGGCGCTATAAGAGAGAAAAACACAAAAATGGCTATAACTGCGCAACCATTTGTCCTACCGGTATGAAAATCACTGTCACCATTGGCCAACGAAATTTGAGCACCTGTTAGAGGTTAACGGTGGCCAATCGGAACGAAACTCGGTGGGCCTATTCAACTTATGACCCCAAAGGTCTGAGAGAAATTTGAAAGAACTTTTCACACATGCGCATGATATTCCTATCATACGTTAGAACTCCTTATTCCGGACAACTTTGCTTGTAGAACCACTGCTGTCAATAAAATCATTTGTTAAATGACTGAGAAGATGTAAAAGCCTTTTTTTTGCAAACTAGTCCTAGGTTTTTTCGATCAATCTGGAAAAAAACAAGACAGTACAATTCTCTGGACTCTCTAGGCCAATAATGATAATTAAAATGTTGAAATTTACCCTTTGGGAAGCTATAACGGGGTTGTTTAGAAAAGGGGCCTGTCCAAATTTACCCAAAATCCTATAAAGCCTAAAGGAAAACTCAAAAATTGATGAAACCTGCTGAGCACATGCAACAGGTGATTCTAAACAAGCATGCAATTTTTTCAAGGGGATCAGACCACTGCTGCTGCTGTAACAGTCATAAATGTTAAAAACATAATATTTCTATGGTAAATTACCTGGTTTTGCCAAAAATGCTTTTTAAATCAATAATTTGGTGGTTACAGGCTTTTTTCAACATTCGCTGCTTGCAGCTATATTTATTATTATTTTTGCATATAGATTTTTTTAAGGAAATTAATACTTTTATTCAGTAAGAATGGAAAAAATTGATCAAAAGTGACAGGATGGACTTTTATAATGTTACAAAAGAGTAATCCTGCCAAAAAAAAAAAAAAGAAAATCAGTTTCTACAAAAATATTAAGTGGCTCTGATAATAATAAGAAATGTTTCCTGATCAAAAATATTTCTACGCATCAAATCAGCATATTAGAATGATTCCTGAAGGATCATGGGACACTGAACACTGGAGTAATTATGCTGAAAATTCAGCTTTGCCATCAGAGGAATAAATTACATATATACATATGTATATACAGTACTGTGCAAAAGTCCTAGGCCACTAGTATTTTCACCAACAAAAAATGTTTTTAAGCCAGTTATTTCTATCTTTTGCTGTAGTGTGTCAGTAGGAAATATCAGTTTACATTTCTAAACATTCATTTTGCCATTAATTGTAATAATCCAGTGAGATTTTTTGTTTGCACAAGGAGTCTGACAACAGCCAGTGCTCCACACAGAGATCCAAACTGAGACAGACTAAATCCAGAAGAACTGTGGCAACATCTCCAAGTTGCTTTAAGAAACCTTCATGCAAAGCTACCTGAAAACTTACGCACAAATGTACCTAGGGCAAAGGCTGTTTTAAATGCAAATATGGTTTACCAAATGTTGATTTAATTTAGTTAATAGAAGTTAATTGATAAAATCTATTTATGGCATTATTTTTGACAGCATCCTCATTTTACAGCATTTTTACACAAGTGCCTAAAACATTTAACAGTACTTTGCAGGTAGGTTTCTTAAAGCAACTTGGAGATGTTGCCACAGTTCTTCTGGATTTAGTCTGTCTCAGTTTGTTCTGTTTCTTCATGTCATTCTAGACAGACTGGATGATGGTTCAGATCAGATCTCTGTGTGGAGCACTGGCTGTTGTCAGACTCCTTGTGCAAACAAAAATCTCACTGGATTATTACAATTAATGGCAAAATGAATGTTTAGAAATGTAAACTGATATTTCCTACTGACACACTACAGCAAAAGATAGAAATAACTGACTTAAAACCATTTTTTTTTGTTGGTGAAAATACTAGTGGCCTAAGACTTTTGCACAGTACTGTATATATATATATATATAATATATATAATATATATATATATATATATATATATATATATATATATATATATACTGAAACAGAAAACAGCTATGCTAAATTGTAATAATATTACACAATAGTACTGTTTTTACTGCATTTTTAATTAAATGATGCAGCGTAATAGAGACTTCTTTTATTACTGACTGATTATTATTTATTATATTACTTATTACTAATTTCATTTTATAAAAGAAAGTGAAACTGATTTTTTAGAACATTGCAATTTTTTTGACATTTATCATTATTTATACAACAATTAATCATACCCCGCAGTAATATTTTATCTTAAAAAATACTGTATTAGCATACTAAGCATTAATGATTACATGAAAATCCAAAAGTAAAATGTACATATATATATGCTATGTAAATGAAAACTTGTACCTAATTGTTATAAAAAAAATAATGCTACTAAAGATGCTACTGGTTCTAAAAATAGGCTTCATTTTTGTTTATCCACACATTTCAGCAGTTTGACTGTTGGGGTGAAATGAGATTTGGACTTGTTTACATGAGATGGGTAACCCACCTGGTTGCTCTTCTCAGCCTGGTTGTTGCGGTTGGAGTCGGGGAAGTGGATGTGACAGCCCGTGTCCTCCATCACCTTCTTGATATTATTTCCCCCTTTGCCGATGACATGTGAATGCTCTGTGTGTGACACGTCCATCTTTAGAGTTACGCGATTGCTCTGAAGAAACAAAAAAAGTCGGACTGTTATAACTATGGTACCATAGCCACCTTGGTTAAAAGCTGCAGTTATTTTTCCAATAGCATTCCCATATATATTAGAAATACTGCTTTTATACTAGAATGTATAGCTAATGGCTGCTAAAAACTCAGCCCTGCCATCACAGGAATAAATTACATTTGAAAATATATTCAAATACAATACAGTTATTGTAAATCGTAATAATATTTCAAAATATTACTTTATTTTTATCACAAAATTTTTACTGCATTTTTGACAAATTTTTACTCAACAATACTCGCTTACTGGCGCAGGACTTCCCAGAAACATTCGATTTAAAGTATACCATTTTTGCTCATGGTGGCTAATTGTGCTTTGCCCCAATGCAGTGTTTTTTGAGCTGAGGAAGATGCTTGCACTTTCAACATTGCAGTGACCCCCCTTGAAGGTCAAGTAAAACTTTATTTTCTATATAGCGCCAGATTACAACAGACGTCATTTAAGGTTACCTTTCCTATAGAACAGGTCTATACCTTGTTCTTTTATTAAACAAACGAAATAGCTTTATGTTATTTATCTTATTTATACAACCGCATGTCATTTCTGTCTCTAACGTTACGTGGAAACGCATCTGCAATTTCTCCTCCGCTAAAACGCGGACGGGATTGCGGAGTCCATTCATAAAAACGGATTTACTCTATAGCACGGGATGCCACAGAATTCGTCAATTTTTTAGTTAATAAATTAAAAAGTGGGTCTCTCACTTAATTCGAATCGCGATATGGACTAGTGTCTGTATATTAAAACGCAAAAAGACGGCTTAAATATGAATCATCCTATATATTTCGCTTGGCTCTGTATGAAGGAGTGGCGGAGACGCGGCTTTGTTTACTACATAAATACTGAAGCACAGGTGACGCTCACGGTTATTTTCGGCCTCTGCGTCTCGTTATATGACGACATAAACGCATGAACTTAATCTCCAGAACTGCTGTGAGAGTCACTTCATGTAAATTTTACCATTTCATTTGAGAAAATTAGCATCATATCATAGTGTATACACACAAAAACTAACCGGCAACCTGTCAAAATAAAAGTAATGTTTAACATGTAACAGAAATGCATTAGTCTTGTATTACTTTTGTACATTATAATGTAGATGTCTAATTATTCCTATTTCTGACAAATTTAAATAAAACAATTAAATGCAGAAATTATAATAATAACAGAAATAACAGAAAAAAAATAAATAAAAGGGTTTAATTTTCATTTAATTAAAAATAAATAAATGTTTAATGCCTGTATTTGATTAGAAAAAAATAAAACACAAGAATTTCTCTATAATAAATAAAAGGGTTTAATTTTCATTTAATTAAAAATAAATAAATGTTTAATGCCTGTATTTGATTAGAAAAAAATAAAACACAAGAATTTATCTATAAAAAATAAAAGGGTTTAATTTTCATTTAATTAAAAATAAATAAATGTTTAATGCCTGTATTTGATTAGAAAAATGAAAACACAAGAATCTCTGAAAGATGAAATTGAGATTTTTCGACTTATTTTTTTACTGTAAGAAATGTTTTTGTTATTACACAGAGAGAACCATTGAAAATATTTTAAAAGTGAACAAAATTGCTTCACTTTTAAATACAGGAAAACAGATTACGCCCCTCTGAGCAGCTTCATTAAAAATGTGACAGGCTGAATTAGATCTATGAGCTACAGCCAGTTCAGTTTTCCATTACATCAAGTCTACAGAGAGATGTCAATAGACATCATTTCCCATTGCACGTCAAACGTTTGAGGGAATTACATCACACATCTATAGTGATGTTACAACAAACTCTTCAGTTGGCTTTGGTGGATGTTTTTCATTATGTCTAGCACAAATTTTAGACACAAATTAGTCTAAAATCAGTTCAAATTTCTATAACAATCACTAATGTTTTGGTAAAGCAGATGCCACAGATGGAAGGAGTCAACCGATGGTATCATGCAGTGGCATCTGTCTTCCTTTTGCCCAATATTATTTAAGCCATGATTCATTCTTTATAAATATATGAGAAGCTACTGATGTCAAGCTCCATAGTTCCTCTCAGGATCTTCAAATTCCATTGCATCAAATGTCACAGCTGTCCTAAGACCGAACACATCCAGCTACTACAGCAACCAAGAATGACTGGGATGACTAATGAGGCATTTTTGAAATGCACAATGATCAAATAAGAATAACCCAATCTGACTTGACATGCTCACCTTTGTGTCCAGGACGGACATGATCTTCTCCTTGGCTTCCTTCACATTGTCCCTCTTACCACTAACTTTGATATGTGGATCTGAAAGAGAAAAATACATAGTGTAAGTCAGGTCATAAGGTTCATTTATCCCATATAAAGCTTTTTTTTTATAACAGTTAGTTAACAAACCACTTAGCAAGCAACTGTTCTGAGAACCAAATCAGCATCATTTGGGAAAGATCATGTGACACTGAAGACTCAAATAATGGCTACTGAAAATTCAGCTTTGCTTTACAAGAATAAATTACATTTTAAAATATATTAAAATCAAAAACAGTTATTTCAAGTTGTAATAACATCTCACATTATTACTGTTTTTACTGATTTTGATTTTTAAATTTTTGAATGGTAGTGTACTAAAAACTCATCAAAGTACCCTAGTATCATGGTGGACAGTTGCATAATCATTCATTGCTTACATTTGAGAAAATGTAAAAATCTTGTTATTATATTAATCATAATAAAGCTTTATCAACAATAGGCCCATTTACTCACATAAATTATGTGGTAAGTCATATATCACATGAATAATGTTGGGTTCAAGTAGGGCTGGGAGAAAACTGCATAAAGTGCTTCACGGATAAATAAATCCAGACAATATTTATATCATTCCAGCACTTGCTCATTCTGTCACTGACTTCCGCACCATAAACATCTGTCTCACTGTGCTGCAAAAACCCCCAAATTCCCCAGAACTAATCTACTTTCCCAACCTTCATGCCAGCATGGAGTAGATCTCTGCTTAGTGTTCTACAGAAAGACTTCTGAATAACGACACAATGTCTGGACCAATTTATGACTATTTCAGCCCAAGACCCACCCACTTAAACAAGAAGATGCCAATTATTGGCATGTAAAGCAACCCCCGGAGTTCATTTAGTTTTTAGAAGCAAGATTACATAAAAGAGATTACTTAACATATGACAAAAACAGCAACTATGATTTTCTCAAAGAAAAAGCTGGCGGGATCCACACAGTCATAAAATACAAACTTACTGTATATGGAATGTCGAGGAATTTGGCAAATTTTGGATAAATAAATCAAAAGTAGGGCTGTACACTTAATCAAACTGATATGGAATACTGTCTCTAAATAATAAACTATATAAATAAAAAGTCTGCACTTTCTTCGTCTGCCACCACTCCACATAAACTTTATCTCCATCAGCTCTGAGAGTTCACTTTATAAGCCACAACAACCTGCCAAAATAAAAGTTCTGAAAAATATTACTAATATACAACAGAATATACTATTAGTAATAATAATAACATACTCTGAAAGTTTACTTAATAAGGATTCCACCATTTTATTTATTAAAAAAAACACCAAAACTCTAACATCTTCACAACAACCCGCCAAAATAAAAGATCTGAAAAATATTACTAATCTTCAGCAGAATAGGCTACTAGTAATAATAATAATACAGTCTGAGAGTTCAAGCATTTCACCATTTTTATTTAATAAAAAAGCACAAAAACACTAACATCTTCACAGCAACCCACCAAAATAAAAGTTCTGAAAAATATTAATAATATACAACAGAATATATTATTAGTAATAATAATAACACACTCTGAGAGTTCACTTTATAAGCATTTCACCATTTCATTTAAAAAAAAAATCACCAAAACTCTAACATTTTCACATCAACTTGTCAAATAAAAGTTCTTAAAAATATTACTAATATACAGCAGAATATACTGCGAGTAATAATACTAATAATAATAACAACATTCTGAGAGTTCATTTTATAAGAATTTCACCATTTTATTTAATAAAAAAGCACAAAAACACTAACATCTTCACAACAACCGTCAAAATAAAAGTTCTGAAAAATATTACTAATATACAACAGAATATACTATTAGTAATAATAATAACATACTCTGAGAGTTCACTTAATAAGCATTTCAATTGTATTATTCATTTAATTAAAAAAACAAACAAACAAAAAACTGCGAACATCTTCACAACAATCCGCCAAAATAAAAGACAGAATATATATTAGTAGTAATAATATTAATACACTAAAATAAAATGATAAAATTAATAATAATTATTAATATTAATATAATACTATGATTATATTAATGTTAAATATTAAAAATACTAATAATAATAATTATTATTATTATTATTATTATTAGTAGTAGTATTGTTATTATTATTGTTACTGTTATTATTATTACTACACTTTTAATAATGCTGGGTTAAAAACATCCCAGTGCTGGGTTAAATGTTTAACCCAACCTTCTGGGTATGTTTTTAAAACTCAAATATTGTTTAAAATGAACTATATGGCTGACTTAAAATTAACCATAAATAGGTTATAAATTAAAAAGACATATTATATTTATTCAACTTATTTATAAATGTTCATTTTTTGAACATATTAATAAATGTTAATTTCCAACCTATTTTGGGTTCATTTTAAGCAAGATATTGTAGTAATTTTTAAGCAATAGTCGAGTTTAATTAAAACTACCCAGAAGGGTACTACCCAATTGCTGGGTTTGTCCATATTTTACCCAGCGTTGGGTTGTTTTAACCCAGCATTATGTACAGTGTAATAATAATAATAATAATAATAATAATAATACAATTTACCAAAACATTATTTAGGAGTATTACACATTTTTTAATGTTTTAATTTAAACAGCACGTTTTCTGCCAAAAATTAAATGCATTACATTTTAATTTGATTATATTTTTAAAAAAGTATTCAGTTGACAAAGTTTTATCGATTCCTTTTACTGACACCATTTTTGAGAATAAATTTGTATTTAATGATGAAACAGAATCCAGAAAAACAAACAAAAAAAAAAACTTTATTGGGCTTTATTACTGTTAAAAATATATACATTAATACACTGTTAAAGTTTGAATTCAATTAATTAGATATGCCCTTTGATTATTAAAATTAAATTAAACCATTAAAACCAAATTCAGGCAATCATGTAATTTAAGAAAAAATAAAAATTAAATTTGAGAGAGAGAGAGAGAGAGAAAAAAAAAACACTTTCACATGGTCCCATAGACGTTTTAGTAACAAGGCAGTTTAAGGATCTAAAGCAACCCACAAGACACGCCAAGCCATATAATTCACTCTCCGCAAAGGAAAAAGACAAACACGAGACTCCAGGTCTAACACTACACGTCTGGCTTTCCGTGCTATAGCTGCTGTTCCGGCGCTTAAAGGAAGCTCGTGATGAGAGCTTTCAATGCCAGCGGGAATGAGTGAAAAAGCCACGCTAAATCTCTGTCCCACGCAGAAGCAAATTTCTCCGCCACAAAATCCTGCAAAACACCCTTTCGGCCTGATTGGACGGACACTGCGGGAGGAAATCGCTCCAGCCGGCACCAGTGACATTCCACGCAGCAGAAAACATACAGAGCGTTCAGAGCTAGCCACTACAGTAAGACTGGCCTTAGTTAAAATTGCATGTAATGTGACCATTTTCTGTGGTCAAGTTCAAGTGCTCACTAGAGGTTTTACAGTTTATCCTGTGGTGTTAAGGGGAAAACAGGAATATAATTGCATACAAAGGGCTTCGTCTCATGCGAACGCGCCAATTGAGTGTGGTTTAACACATGTAGGATTACACCCGATGATTAGGACCGCTCAGCTTCCACGCTGGCAATTATTGTCCACCTCACCAGCTTTGAGTGGCATCCCCTAAAGGGTTGGATTTACAAGAGTGGTGAAAACGTTGTAATGTAATATGTCTACTGCATACCCAGTGAAGCAATGCTGGTGTGGATGGCGTTCAAGGCTGCCACAATGCGCCAAACTTTCACATTTTTTGCTTGCAAAGCAAAAATGGCTTATTAAATTGCTTTAAAACCATAAATCCTCATGCCGTTGGTGCATTTATTGTTATAAATATGAGGGAGGGCTGCTTTGTGGAAAGCACTGACAAATTGTTTGAGATTCCTGAGATGTTCATGGAAATATCTAGGCTTAAACTATATGTTCGCAGTTTAAGACTCTATTACGATGGAAAGTTCAACAGGGTTACAATATTTAAACTAAGGTGAGCAGAGTTCTCAAATGAAAAACAAAAAATCATTGAAATCTCACTTGATATTATGCATAAATAAAAAATGTGTACATTTATTGTTTTCCTAGCAAAATGCTCTAGCAGTTTAACATCCTAGTTTCAGTGGAGGAAGCGTTACTATGGATTATGGACTCATATTTTAACCAGAAGTGACAGTTTAAAGTTAAAATGCCTTAATGATGGATTTGTTTCTTACAAACATGCAAGTTTTCTCTTCACAAGATGTTAATCGATGGACTGGAGTTGTGTGGATTACTTGCAAGTTATTGTGATGTTTTTATCCACTGTTTGGACTCTCATTCTGACAGCACCCATTTACTGCAGAGAATCCACCAGTGACCAAGTGATTTAATGCTACATTTCTCCAAATGTGTTCTGATGAACAAACAGGCTCATCTACATCTAGGACGGCCTGAGGATGAGTAAATATTCATTTTTGGGTGAACAGTTTATGTAAGATGGAAAGCTGAAGAGAGATATAATTTTTAAAGGTGACTAGATTTCTGAAATTGAAACTGGGGACATTTTCTAGTTAAAAAAAAAAAAAAAGATGAAAATCTTTTGCATGCTTTAAAAAATAATATTAATAATAATTAATTAAAAATTATAAGGATTCTAGTAGATATGGCAAAATATGATTTTACAAAAACACATTACATTAATAAAACAAAATAAATATTATTTGTTAATATATGTTGTAATATAATATTATAATATATTGTTTTTAATTGTATTTAATATTACAATAATTTAAACTTTTTCGTTTAATGTTTTTTCAAACATTAATTATGTTTGTGATGGAAATGGACCTTTACTATCCCTAATTAGGCCTATTATTTTGCATGTTAGGCTACTCTGGAGCATAAAGTATGTGCTTTCTGCAAAAATATAATAGTGGCAAGAGTAATTGTTTAATTTTTTTTTCAAGGAACATTTAAAGTTGTGTAAAATTGTGTGCACTAAATACAAACAATATTTAACATTTAATATCTGAATTACCCTGAAACTGCTCTCATCCAGGTAAAGTTCTTCATGGCTAAAGTAATGAAAAACGTGCTGTAAAACGAGGACATTTCCGGGGACAGGACACCAAAAATCAGGGACTGTCCCCCAGAAAAACTGAAATTTAAAAGATTGGTTCACTTCCAGAATAAAAAAAAATTCTTGATAATTTACTCACCCTTATGTCATCCAAGATGTTCATGTCTTCCTTTCTTTAGTCGAAAAGAAATTAAGGTTTTTGAGGAAAACATTCCAGGATTTTTCTCCATATAGTGGTATCCAATGGTGGCCAACGGGTTAGAAAGGTCATGCGTTAAATATAGGCGTTAAATACTGGCCCAGTGGTTACAAAGCAAACATGCAACATCTAAATCCAACGCCCATTGCTAAAAAAAAAGGTATAACTGTGATGTTGGATGATTTTGAAGTTGGAGGAGAAAATTAGATGGATGTTTTCCAGAGAAGAGCTAACACAAGATGAGCATTTGTGCTTAAAGAATATATACATTTTTATTGTTTTACCTATCATTTCGCTAGATAAGATCCTTATACCTCGGCTGGGATGGTGTAGAGCCCTTTGAAGCTGCAATGAAACTGCAATTTGGACCTGCAACCCATTGATCCCCACTGAAGTCCATTATAGAGAAAAATCCTGGAATGTTTTCCTCAAAAATATTAATTTCTTCCGACTGAAGAAAGAAAGACGTGAACATCTTGGCTGACATGGCGGTAAGTAAATTATCAGGAATTTTTTATTATGGAAGTGAACTAATCCTTTAGACATTAAAAGATCTATTAGTTAGCATTCCCATTCATCCCAATGGAATTTATGAAGTATGATGCTTGCAACTTTTTTTTTTTTTTGCCAGAATTCAAGCTACTTTTGAATGGATATCAACGAAAGACCATAATGGCGTAGTTACAGAAACCACTAGCAGAAGCCAACTAGAAAAACCCATCATGGATGTTTTTTCACATGGTTTCCTCACACCTTTTGACTAGTGTATAAATATAGCTCCATCTAAGGATGCTTTGCTGACACACACCTCCATCCACAGCTGGCTTTGATAAGCAACACACTGCGCTGATTGTGGTGAGAAACACATCTGTTGAAAAACATTCCTCTGAGAGTCTAAATCAGTCATTTCCAACACAGCGGGGGAACGTGAAAAAGAGGGGAAATCAAACAACCAACAAGCCGAATACACCAAATCAGTTCATCAGAGTTATGAATCATCATGCTGAATCTCGCAGAAAGAATCTGTTTGACTGCTACTGGCTATAGAAAGAATGTTGTTTGGTGATCAGTTTAGGATCCTTGGATTTGTTTTTAAGTTGGATTAGCAGAGAAATTGAGTTTAAGGGAAATGTCTTCTCAGAGAGTTGTTTATCCACACAGGGGGTGGCGTGAGCTAAATGGAGCATGCTGTTTTGGAGGCCGCAGCGTTTTATGGGCTGCTTGGAAATGCCCACAGTGGATTGAGTCATGTGTTGAGAGACCCACAAACTGTTGCAGTGCTGCCACTGTGAGCAAAAACAGCAGTAGTATAAAAGACAGCGTAGCAGTTTGTACTAAAAAGACATCCGGGAGAATGTGCATCTAAATCTTGAGAAGCATGTTTGGTTTAGTAATATACACTGATGTCACACTGACACACACACACACACACACACACATGAGTTTACATGTTTTATGGGGACATTCTATAGGCATAATACTTTTTATACTGTCCAAACTGTATTTTCTATCTCCTCATGCTACCCCTACACTTAAACTTACCCCTTACACAAAACTACATGCATTTTTAGATTTTCAGTCTTCATTCTGTATGATTTATAAGCTTGTTTCTTCATGGGAACCTAAAAATGTCCCCACAAGGTCTAAATTTAGGTATTTCTATACTTGTGGGGACATTTGGTCCCATAACATAGTGAATACCAGAACACACACACACACACACACACACACATACACACACACACCATGTGACAGTATAAATGTTAACTGGTTATGCTATACCCTACATTAAATTATTTAAAGGAGAAGTCCACTTCCAGAACAAAAATTTACAGATAATGTACTCACCCCCTTGTCATCCAAGATGTTCATGTCTTTCTTTCTTCAGTTGTAAAGAAATAATGTTTTTTGAGGAAAACATTTCAGGATTTTTCTCCATATAATGGACTGCTATGGTGCCCCGAGTTTGAACTTTCAAAATGCAGTTTAAATGCAGCTTCAAACAATCCCGAATGCGGTTGTAAACAATCCCAGCTGAGGAAGAAGGGTCTTATCTAGTGAAACGATCAGATATTTTCATAAAAATTTTTTATACTTTTAATGTCAAACACTCGTCTTGTCTGGCTCTCCCTGAACTCAGGGTATTCTGGCTCAAGACTCAGATCGTATTTTCTCCCTCGACTTCAAAATCGTCTTATATCGCTGTTTTACCTTTTTTGTTTGATCCTCTTTGCATGTTTACTTTGCAAAGACTGGGTCAGAACTACTGCAGCGATGTAGGATGATCTGAATTGATTTTTGATGTTGAGGGAGAATATACGAGTTTTTCGAAATACCCTAACTGTCTTGAGCCAGAATACACAGAGTTCAGGGAGAGTAAGACAAGACGAGCGTTTGACATTAAAAAGTATTTAAATTGTATTTTTTAAATGAAAATAAGCGATCGTTTCGCTAGATAAGACCCTTCTTCCTCGGCTGGGATTGTTTACAACTGCATTTGGGATCATTTGAAGCTGCATTTAAACTGAATTTTGGAAGTTCAAACTCGGGGCACCATAGCAGTCCATTATATGGAGAAAAATCCACATTTTTATGACTGAAGAAAGAAAGACATGAAGATCTTGGATGACAAGGGGGTGAGTACATTATCTGTAAATTATTGTTCTGGAAATGGGCTTCTCCTTTAAGAAAGAGATCTTACAATAGGACAAAACCAGTGTAAACAAAACAAAACAAAAGGCTTTTTGTTTTGTTGACGTATTAGAGTCAAAGTTTTTTTTACAGAGGGGAATTTGAGTTTCTCCTTTTAACAATCCACAAATCAGAAAATACTCTCAACAGCCAGGAAAAAAAAAATCATTTTCATCATGTTTTAGGAATAAAATGTTGTGTAAAACTGGACTAATGATGAACTAATGGCTTGTGGCTTACTGCATGAAAAAAAAAAAAAAAAAAAAAAAAAAAAAAAAAAAAACGCACTTACACACATACAAAAATCCTAATTTTTTTCTTCTCTGCATTGTTTCCAGTGTAACTTTTAAATAAATATGGGATTGAATACTATAAATATTTTCTATGACAAATATGTTCCTCTACTAGAGAATAGTGTCTACTGAATGCATAAATGTAAATGTGTGTAGTAAATAAATTAAATATTATAACATTAAAATGTACTGTTTTTAATCTAGCAGCAGTGTACATTTCAAATTATAATAATTATTTAAAACGTTTTAAATAATCTGTTTTGTTAATGAGATTAACAAAATAATAAATCAAAATAATAAAAATAATTATACCTAATTTAAAAATTCAAGTACAATGCCAAATATATTATTTCATGTATGTATGTAAAAAAATAAATAAATAAACATAATCATATTATTAAGTGTAATTTCTTTATTTACATGTAGTATGCGTGAGAAAACACAATGCTCTAATTTCTCTCCAATTATTTAAAGTTTATTGCACTCTAAATTAGTGAATACATTTATGGAACTTTTTATAGAACTTGTTTTGTATCAACTATAAAACCTTGTTGGAGCCATAAAATTCCAATGTTCTTCACATCTGTTGTTATGGTATTGAAGTATGTAAGAATTTACAAATTATGTACTAAATTACAATAAATGTTAAAATTATTCATAAGAAATATTTAGCATTAAAAATAGCTTAGCATTATTTAACACCTGTGCTGCATATAGTGTTGCAACACACTTGATATTAGTGTTGCAAGACTAATAAATAACAATAAAAGTACATTTACACATTTGGCAGATGTTTTATCTGAAGATACTTACATCATATTTAATGTATACATTTTCATTATTTCATGCATTCCGTGGGAAATGAACCGGTGACCTTGGCGTTGCTAGCAGCATGCTAACTGTTTGAGCTACAACATAAAATGTCATTTAATATGGCTTAATATTTGACTCAGTTTTGGTTAAATTTTCAGCGAAAATAACAATATTGTGATATTTAATCATAATATAGAATTACTCATACTGTGATAATTGAAAAGAAAACAGGTTGGTTCTCTGTACCTGGATTTTAGGATTGCTGTACCACTAGGTGGCAGCCTCAAGACTTCCTCTGTTGCTTTAAACTTTAAGGTGGTCTAAGGAGAAAAGTATTCTTATAAATACGTTCAGCAATTTTTCCAAAAGGCTTCAAGTACAGGAAAATAATATCCTTAGATCCATGTTTTCAAGATCCCACAAAATATAGGTCCTATAAATCTCCTTCATTCCTTTGCTTTTAAATGTGCATTCTCATGTGCTTCATAAGTCACATGATTTAGCACATCTGGTGTCACGAATTCTTGCACAACAAACAGTGCGAAAACTATGCGCCTCTACTGCTGTGTGTGACTGAACAGATGTTCGTGAACTAACAAAAACAAAATACCCTCACGCACTCCGGCTGAATTCAGTGGTTCACATGAAAGAGAGAAATCCATTACGGAGGCTAGCAATTAATTCCACTTTAAATGACAGTGATTTTTTAATAGAGCTCTTAGGGTCACACGGGCAGGAAGCTGCTCTGTTTTTCTACTACATACTTTGGATTGCCGCTCCATCATATACAGACAGATGTAGCGGCAGCAATGGAGCTGTGATAACATCTTCTCGTGTGAGGGCTGCAACCAAAGAACGCTTGATGATAATAGTGAGACTTTAATGGAGAGGCTTAGGCTTTCCTGTGGCCCTCCAAACAGCGATGAGGCCTCCCAAATGACTCAAAATGTTTATTGCTGTTTTGTTCCTATTAAGTCTGAGAGAACATACACGTGAGCCCTGAATGTCTCGTTATGTAGCAGAACACTGCTGTGTGCTCACTGCACCATTAACAACTCAAACACTCACACTGTAGGTGACAGCCTCAGTTTTTATATTGGTGGGAAATACATGAGAGGCTTAGGGAATAAATCATGTTTATGAAAGGATTGAATAATTTGGCTTTCTGCAGTGTTTTGCATTAACCAAATAAAACAACAACAACAACAAAAACAAACAAACAAACAAACAAAAAAAACCCAGAATTGATAAACTCATAATTTTGATGATTTTGTTTCCTTTTTGTGACAGCAACGTTTAGGTTTTGCTTTTTAAAATGATATGACAACTAACTGACTAAGGGTTTTTTTTTTGGTAATCTTTTTTATTATATTATATTATATTATATTATATTAGATATTCTATTCTATTCTATTATTATAAGACATAATTTTCAAATTATAATTTATAATACAATTTAACTAATTTTAGGCAAAAGAGTCTGTAGTCCTGTTAATAATAAAAAATAATAAAAACTGAATATTTTTAAAACTAATGTGACTAAAGTCACAATACAAAATATTGTTTTATGTGCAGTTCAATGTTTTTCAAAATTAAAATTTTCACAAATAAAAAGTATTATGAAATAAAATACATTTTAACCTTAGGTATAACAAACAAACAAACAAACAAACAAACAAACAAATAAATAAATAAGCAATGCTAATGCATGAATTCTTATTTCTTGATGTTTTGCTGTTTTATTTATTTTATAAATAATTTTACAATTGTTTTGTATCAACTATAAAGTCCTTTCTATATTATATTATATTATATTATAGAGGTTTATTATATTAGATATAATAATTATAGTAATTATTTAAAATGTTTGAAATATGCTTTTAAGACAAAAGAATCTGTAGTATTGTTGGTGAGATGAACAAAATAATACAAAATAAAATAATTATGCTTAATTTGAATATTATAAAAACTAAAGTACAATGCAAAATATATTGTCTGATGTATAATTTACAAAAATAAAAATGTAATGTTATAAAAAACAATAATATTATTACATTCCTTTATTTAACTGTAGTATGCATGATAAAAAAATAATGCTCTAATTTCTCTCTGATTATTTAAAGTTTATTGCATATTCGTAAATTAGTGAATACATTTATGGAACTTTTATATATTATATTATATTATATTATATTATAGAGGTTTACTATGTTACATTATTTCCATTCTAAAAAAATATACATTTCAAATTATAAAATTATTTAAAATGTTTTAAATATGCTTTTAAGACAAAAAAAAATCTGTAGTATTGTTGGTGAGATTAACAAAATAAATTAAAATAATTAAAGAAATAAAATAATTATGCTTAATTTTAATGTTTTAAAACTAAAGTACAATGCAAAATATATTATTTGATGTATAATTTACAAAAATAAAAATGCTATATTATAAAAAAATAATATTATTACGTTTAATTTCTTTATTTACCTGTAGTATGCGTGAGAAAACACACTGCTCTAATTTCTCTGATTATTTAAAGTTTACTCTAAATTAGTGAATACATTTATGGAACTTGTTTTGTATCAACTATAAAATCCTGTTGGAGCCATAAAATTACAATGTTCCTCACATTTGTTGTTATGGTAACGTCTCATTTGCTCCTCACACTGTAACAAAGTCATTCTGGGAAGAAATATATTTCCTCGGGATCAAGAGGGCGAGTCTATTGTGTCCAAAATCTGCCGACAAAAGAGCCAAAGATGTTCATTTAAAGGAAGGAACCTTAAATCCCCTCTGGGTCCACTGTGGGAGCATACTGGGCAGCGCACGCCAGCAGCCTAGCAGCTCTCCATGGAGACGAGAGCCCGGTCTGATGCAACAGAGCGGTGGACCGGGTGATAAGCGCTGGAAGAACGGAGCGCTCCGGACTGTTTTTACAGCTGCTGCCCCCCTTTAAGAGCAGGCCAGTGGGAGTTCTGTTCTCCCGTCCTCCTATAAATCTCTCCATACAGCAGCCCGAGATTTATTCAGTGCTCCGAGTTGGATTGGCCAAGATGGGCTAGGAGTAAGGGTGAGTCAGAAATGTCAGCCAGTTTCTGTCTTTGTGTGTGAGAAGATGGCATGGCTCAGAGAGAAAAGCAGCTAAGCACTCAAAGTCTGTGTCTGACATGAGTTTTACAATTTTTAGGCATTTTTTAAAGAATTCAATTAAGCATAGCTGAACTGATAATATAAGTCTCAGGTGTCCACAGAATGTCTGTAAATGTACACCTAAAAATACCCCACAGACCATTTATTATATCATTTTAAAAATGCCTATTTTGAGTGAAAGCAGAAAAACGCTGTTTTTGTGCATGTCTCTTTAAATGCAAATGAGCTGTTGCTCCCCGGCCCCTTTTGCAGAATAGGGCTGTGCCTTTACAGCTCATACCTCAGATACATCTGTTTGGTTTTTATTATCATGTTTATTGCACTGAATCATGCGTTTTAAAGCCATGTCAGTTTAAACTTCTGATAAATGGTTTTCTGAGCGCACACATCCAAAGCATGTGTACAGAAAGCGTCTGTCACACAGCATGTAAGTGCTAAACTTAGTTCTCTTTGATGTCTTATTGCGCTTGAACTGTCAAATACACACACACAAAAACAGTCGGCTATGTCTGTGAAGGTAAACAGCTAGGAAAGAAATTGCATGTTTATATTTGTCTTGTCTCCTCTGAGGCTGGGACTCTAAATAGAGTTCTGTGCTCATCTGTGCAGCCAGGAACAGAACACTTAGCATGCTTTGCTCAAACTTTTGCCATGGCATTAAAACTGGTACATCATTGTCGCTTGTGAAAACTAAATGGCGGTGCCATGGGTGGAAAGGTGCAGATTAAGGAGCGGTAATATTATAATAAGATCACCTTTCTATGTCACGGGGGGAGCGAAATCTGAGTGGCTAATTTTTTCACATGCTTGCAGAGAAAGGCTTACCAAAACAAAGTTACTGGTTTGTCCTTTTTCACATTTTCTGGGTTGACAGATGCACAGGAGACCCGATTATAGCACTTAAACACAGAACAAGTTCGATTTTCATGATGTGACTTCTTTAAAGTGTTAATGTGTACCTTTAAGGTACTAATGCACACCTTTAAAGGGGTCATCGGATGCCCATTTTCCACAGGTTGATATGATTCTTTAGGGTCTTAATGAAAAGTCTAGAATATACTTTGGTTAAAAATTCTCAATGGTTGTGTAAAAACAACACCCTTTTTACCTTGTCAAAATGAGCTCTGCAAAAATCATCCTATTCTGAGGGATTGTTCCTTTAAATGCAAATAAGCTTTGCTCGCCCCGCCCCTCTCTACTCTCTGTGGAGTGACGAGCTGCTCTGAGAGATTGTTTACTTTAGCCGCATTTAACACGTTTAGCTGTGAAACTTGCTAACTAGCACGTTATTAGGAAAGGTGATTGCAGAGATTCATTAAAAAAAACCCTTATACTCACTTCTGGTGTAGGTGAAGCTGGATCACGAATGATTTGCGCGAACATAGACGCATTTATGTAGATCGGGAGGCGCATTCCCTTCACAAACAAACGTAATCCACTGCATCTTCAGCGGCTCAGATGTCCGGAGTAAATGACGACCACTATGTTCATTATTACATCCAGCAACACAACACCTCAATCGCTCAATCTGAGATATTCGTCTAACTTACATCCCTGCTCCGGCATTGGTACAATGGTGGTCGGACTGTAACAGCTGATCTGAGGTAAGATGCTCGTGTCAATCAACTATCGTGGGAGCGGCCTCGAGAATGGCTCGATTTGAAAAAGGGGATATTATTTTTACAGATTAATTAAAAACCACTGCATGGATTTTTATCATTATAGGGTAGATTTGTACATACACTGCCAGCACACATTAATGTTCAAACAATATGTAAAAGTGAAGTTTGCATCCGATGACCCCTTTAAGGATAAATAAAGTACAAAAGCTTATCTTCTGAAAAGATACTGCCCCGGTGACATCTTCTGCAAAAATCTAATCCCTAATGAGGTTCTCACACTTTTCTTCACAAACTGTTAATCCAGGGTCATTTTATCCAAGGATTAACAATTCTGGGGTATATTATTCCATGTTTCACAATATATTTATATTTTACCCGGCATTAGTAGTTCAAACCGTTTAATTGTGGAAATGAAATTCAGCTCTACTTTGCAGCAGAGCAGAACCTTATAACATAATAATTAGAAGAAATAAATAAATTAATTGTCAAATGTCACAGTAAAGACATTTATGCTGCAAAATATTCTGTTCATCAAAGAATTCTGAAGAAAAAGTATCATGGTTTACACTAAAATATTAAGCAACACTGTTTTCAACACTGATAATAATCAGAAATATTTCAGCAAATTAGAATGATTTCTGAAGGATCATGTGACTGGAGTAATGATACTGAAAATTCAGCTTTGCATGACAGAAATAAAATACATTTTAAAATATATTAAAATAAAAAACAGTTATTTTAATTGTAATAATGTTTCACAACATTACTGTATTTTTGATAAATAATATATTCATGTATTTTGATAAAGCCTTGCAGCCTTGGTGTGCCTTGGTGTGCAAACTTTTGAACAGTTGTGTTTTTTTCTTCTAGCAGCGACCATTGGCACTAAGTGAAAATAGCAATAGATGTTATTTACACTATGTGTAGCGATAGATGCTATTTACACAAAGTGAAAATAGCTATAGATTCTATTTACACTGTTAAAATAGCAGGATTTTTTGCTATTTATATTACTTGTTGCAAAAAGTGGCCATTTTCTGCATCTCAGTATTGCAGTACATTATAAAACAGTCTGGAATAATAATGCATTGAGTGTAAATTATCATTTGAACTAAAACGAATAATTTACTTTCAATTTTTTGATTATTTTCTTAATTTTTATTGAAGATAAATGCCTTTCCAATGTGATATGAGATTTGAAAAGGGAGAAAAAAGTTCAGCAAAAGGTGAATTTGTGTCAAAAAGGCTACAGCACGCACTTTACCATCTGCACTACTAGAGCTGATATTTGACAATTATCTTCTGTGCTGTTAACTATCCCAATCACACAATGGTGAGCGGAGTTAGTGTAAATAGCCTCTGCCAACAAGGCAGGCTATTTGCACTCTTTTATTTTTTTGTCCAGTTTCGCTCAGACATACCGCATTAAAGTGTACACTGGGTTGCAGAGTTAAAGGTGAAATTAGGGTTTTAAAAAGATGTTAACTCAGTGTTAAGCTAGTCTGAAAAGCTTATTGATGATTTTGGACTAGACAATGTTGAATGTCACATGACCAAACTGGAAAACCGGTCTCATTGCATCTTCTTGTCAGAAGAAGTGCTAAAGGTGTTCATCTAAAAATGTTCATCTAAACCCGAATGACCTTCGTTCATCTTTGGAACACAAACAAAGATATTTTTGATGATATTTTCCCTGCATAGACAGCAACACAACTACCATGTTCAAGGCCCAGAAAGGAAGTAAAGACATTGTTAAAATAGTCCATGTGACATCAGTGCCAACCTTAATTTTTTTTACTTTTTATGTGCAAAGAAAACAAAAATAACTATTTTATTCAACTATTTTCTTTCATCCATGTCAGTCTTTGACGCACATTCACAAGAGTACTACAATGCGTTCGTGTGCATTTCTCTGCTTGTAAACAAGGCGCAGTGCATCCGAGTTCTACGTCAAAACACCGGCTCCTGTGTCAGCAGCACCACATGCATGCATCGTCGAAGACTGACACGAAAGATGAGAAATTGTTGAATGAAGTTGCTGTTTATGCAAAGTCAGAAAGCTCTCGGATTTTATCAAAAATATCTTAATTTAGGTTCTGAAGATGAATGTAGGTCTTGCGGGTTTGGAACGACATGAGGGTAAGTAATTAATGACAGAATTTTTATTTTTGGATGAACTATCCCTTTAAAATAGGGAAAGCACTTTGTCGCTTCTTCTATTTAAACTAATTATGTCTTTAATAAAACAATATCACATCAACGTTTAAAGTCAAAATGGCGTATTTGCGAGTAAGACCAGATATTCAACCAGAAAAAAATTATGCCACCAGATTCCATCGTGATTACATTGTGAAAAGTGGTTTGTGACAAGAGGTTGACAAATAGCAGTACTTAGTGATGTCAGTCCCAAAAGAGTTTTCAAGAAAGATAACAAAGACTAGCATTTTTTTCCCTTTTACAATAACATGCACAGATGACTCATTTAAAAAGACCATGAACGTGCATTAACAACATAAATCTAGAGTAAATTCTGAATCCATGTTGACTTGAAAAGTTCCAGTAACAAATTAAATGTCGCTAATTTTAGAACAGGACATTCGCTGCATACCGCTAAGATACAACAAAGAGGACATCGTTTTGATTTAATGTCAACATGCACACACAGAATGAAAACTCTGAAAGAAGAGAAGTCTTTCAGAGTAAATCAAACTCAAGCTTTTTTGTGACAGTGGCGTGTGAAGGTCTGCGGAGTATCAACCTGAGCTTTACGATGGCAAATGAGTGAAACAGACCGCGAGAGACTTCAGAGACCAAGATGAAAACTCCCTACGTCAGCTCAGACTCTGCAGAAATGGAATGCGTCCTCAGGAGCCACATAAATACACCGCAAGCTGCATTTCCACTTTTAACACACAAAAGAGGCCATTTGCATTCCAGTTAGGGCCCATCCGAAGGCGATGATGACTGCATTAGTTGTGATGGCTCTTTGGCCAATAGAGGCGAGAGATAATAACACATAACTGTGGGTGTTGGTCCAATCCCAGATGATCCAGGGTTCCAGAGACTCTTAGGAGCCTGTAAATGTGTCTGTGAAGCATCTGTCATTATTAAGCAGTTGAGGCCCTGATATTACTAAGCACTTTCAGCCACCAAGAGACATGCCTAGCATGCAGATGAAAATATTTAATTGTTAGTAATTTTCTACTTTTTGGCAGAAAAATATAATGTGCAAATGCTGCTTCCAGTAATGACACTCAAAAAGAATAAAAACAACCAAAATGGTTCACTGGAAAAATGCTGATTATCCAGTGACGTATTTTTGTACAGCTTCTTGCACAATACTAAATTATGACCTCAAACAATTTTACCATAGTGCAAGATTGGTAAACTAATAAATTTTAAAGTTTGCATCACAGAACCAGCTTTATATATAGCTTTTCTGATGCAGTAAACTTGCTAGGTAGCTCACCCGGTACAGCACTGCACTTGGAACGCAGAGTTATTAAATATTGGGTTATTTTTTTGTATGTAACCACTGGGTTGAGTCTGTCTTAGATGAAACAACCCAGCTGCAGAGTTACAGTCAAAGTGCAGGCTTTTTGCGTTCTCTACAGAAGAGAGCGGTTCTCAGTGCCGCCAGTTTGGTGCACTTCTTCAGCATAATAAAGGTTTGTATACATCTTATTTCATTTATAAAGTCTTTACTGTGCTGTAAATATTATTTTATGGAATGCAACATACGAGACGAGACGAGATGCAGCGGTAGTTTTGGTGGAAACACCTTTTGCCTTGCTTAACATAAATTGATTTTATTCATTATAATACAGAATTTAATTTAACTTGATATTAAAATATGTTCTCTAATCTGTTTGCTTATGGGCCAGTTATGGAGTCAGACATGGCATCTTTCAAATCATCTTTGATAATGTGACCCAAATATTTTGTTTTATTCACCACATTTAATACTTGATCACCTAGATAAAAAGATGGAAAATTCTGCTTAAGGTCCTCTTTGGTTTTGACAATCATAACCACACTCTTTTTGCTATTAAATTTTATATCAAACTGTACACTATAGCTTGAACATATACAAAGCAACTGTTGCAATCCCGCACAAGGCAACAGAACAACTAAGTCATCAGCATACATCAGATGATTTACAAAACAATCCCCTATTACACATCCAGTTTTACACTCGCTTAACTTTAAAGAAAGATCATCCATATACAAGTTAAAAAGAAGAGGAGACAATATTCCACCTTGACGAAACCCCATTCATCATATAAAAAGGTGCTGATACACTCCCACCCCATCTTACTCGCATTGATTGATGGATGTACCAGTAATGTAAAATCCTTATCAAGTAAAGGGGAACCCCTCTTTCTTCTAATTTTATAAATAGACTAGTATGATTAATTCGATCAAATGCCTTCGAAGCATCTAAAAAGCACAGAAATACTGTAGAATTTTGCTTATTATATTACATTATTTCAGTGAAAAGTGATAACAGGGAATGGTTTAATAAACCATAAAATGCTACTTTTAAATGTTATATTTTTAATTTCTAAAATGCATATTAAACGAGTTTAAATGTATGTAATATTGTAAACTATGCTGTATTCACCTAAATAAATTCAATTTGTCTTATATTTTGGTCCATGGGTGTTCTTGCTAAATAATAAATGTTCGTCTTTTGATTACTGCTGTTGCCTCTATAGTTCTGTGAGCGATTTTTAATTTTCAGGCCATTTTAAGCCATCAATATAATAATTTTTAAACATTAGTTGACTTAAATAAAACAACCCAGCATGCTGGGTAAAAACATTTAACCCAAACTGCTGGGTCAAAATAACCCAGCATATGTTCTGTCCAATATTTACCCAGTGCTGGGTTGCCAAATAACCCAAGTTGGGTTGTTTTTAACCCAGCATTTTTAAATTGAAATGAGCCTGTTTAGAAAACAACAGACAGAGGTAGATTTCTACAAGTAATAGTTAGAAATTTCTATATTTCTCATACTGCATCAAAACGGAAAATGGAAAATGCAAACACTTACGAAATACAATAGAAATAGAAATAATTATAAATAATGTAAAATACTTTGGTTAAAAATCCTCAGTGGTCATGTAAAACAACACCCTTTTTTCCTTGTCAAAAACAGCTCTGTTCACAACAAGCCGGTGCATGTCTCTTTAAATGATAATGAGCTACTGCTCACCCCGCCCCTCTCTTCCGTTTTTTGTGTATTTTTGTGTATTTTTGTGTATCTCAGTGGAGAAAATAAAGACTTATGAAAAGTCGTCGCTACAGCTGCTTGAGTGTGGAGAAAACGATGGAGAGCGTCTGAACTGGCTAAACCAAACAGTCTGTTAGTGGTCGTGGGTGGGGCTTGAGCAGTATGATGTCATACTGCTCAGAAAATCAAAATGGCTTGATATGTTTAGGTTTTTTGGGCGTTAAAGAAAGTGTAATTTATTTTAACACTGTAGGGTGGTTGTGTCCACACACTGCTAAGACACATTTATATACAAACCATGCAAAAATGAATTTTGCATCCAATGTCGCCTTTAATATATATATATTTATATATTTAAAACTTTGATGGCCTTACAAGCATTCAAAAACATATGAATTTATGCAGTCACATACTTCTTTTTTGTCAAAAATGATCTGAATAAAGTGGATTAGTTCAGGGCTAGAACGTTCAGTCCCCTAAACTGCAAACATCTCTGCTCCTCAATGATCACGTACACCCAGCGCATCACTTTCAACGTGCAACAGAGGCGGACCCAAAGCCAAGGCTGTTGGCTCAACTGCATGCTGTGTTATCGAGCTGACCGGAGCCTGGTTTGTTCCAGAGCTGGATCAACACCTCTTGACTGTCGTAATAAGCTGCAGACAGACCAGCAGGAAACAGCAGATCCCTGAAGGCCACACGGGCTAAGCCGGGCCTGGTGCGATCCACATGTCATAACCATGCGTGTGTTTTCCATCAATTAATTAGCTAAGATGTTTGCTGCATGCAGTCACCAGATAACCGCAAATGATTATGTAACATTTTTGTCAGCGCAGGCAATGCCCACGGCGGCTCGCCAATATAAACCGAACGCAGGAATGCGAATGGCCTTTGACTTGGGCTGTGACCCTGAAAACACATTGTTAGCACATATGAACTTGATCTGATGTTTGTTTGGAATGGCCAAGCTGTTGTCATTGTTTGCATTCCGTCCTCTTGATCGCAGCATTATTACACGAACATGACTGTTGCCATGAGGTATTAAATCTTTACAGAGAACTGAAACACTCTTATAATTGCGCAACAAATGTTTGATTGACATTATGACTTCGAAAATATTTCAGTATCAAACAGTGCTCAGCAAAGTTCACCAGTGTTTTGCTGTGACCTCTGTGAAAGAGTGCATCATCTGGAAAGCACCGAATTGAACTCTTAAGTGCTGTGGTAGTACCAGGTCTCGAATTGAAGGGGGATGCAGGGAAATGGCAAAAAGCATCTCCTCTGTAAAACCACCATCCCCTTTAGATTATTTATGTTGTGTAAAACTTATCATGCAAATTAAATATTAAAATTCTCTATGTATGATAATTTACAAACTAAACAACAGTGATTGATCAATCAGAACTCAATATTGCAACTAGCTGCGCACAAGCTCAAAAATGGTTCACGCATGATTTTTGACGTTCTTGAAAAGATGACAGAGCAACACTGCGGTGTTTCGTTTCTGAATGAATATGATTTTGACTTAATCGAGTGAGCCAATGATTAATAATCCATTCAGCGGTCACTTGATTCGTTTCTAACTGAATCGTTTGACAGTATGATTCAGTGAATCATTATCACATATTTATTCATCCATGACAGCCCTCAATCAGCCAAGCAAAATAGGGCTGTCAAACAATTAATCGTGATTAATCACATACAAAATAAAGGTTTGAGTTTATATGTGTGCATACTGTGTGTAATTATTATGTATATAAAAATACAAACACATTCATGTATATATTTACGAAATATTTACAAGTATACGTATTTATTATAATTTTTATACAATTTATATTATGTATAAATAAAAATATTTTGCACATAACATATTTCTCTTAAATATATACATGAATGTGTTTGTATTTATATATACATAATAATAATAACATACAGTACAAACACATATATTAGGCAAGTTTTTATTTTGTATGCAATTAATCACGATTAATCATTTGACAGCCCTAAAAATATCGTTTAGCTATCTACAAAAATCCCCCCATTTCATGCTTTTTTTGTACAAAAAAACTAAAACAAAAAAAGAAGTTTAAAATTTAGACAAATCTTGTAATCATTTGTGTAACGTTAGCTACATGCTACCATGTTTCAGAGGGTAATACCATGGTGCTGCAATTGATTCTTAGTTTACAAAGTCTTTCCAAGAATAATTAATAATTAAATAAGATACTTTGAAAAATCATAGTAGGTACATGTAAAAACAATGGCATGCAGGTCTAAAAGAGAAGAACTATGGTATTTTTGATACTTATTATTTGATATTTGAAATCACATATATTACAGTGGCATGCGGAAGTTCGGGATCCCCTTGCAGAACCTGTGGAAATGTGAATAATTTTAACAGAATAAGAGAGATCATACAAAATGCATGTTATTTGTTATTTAGTACTGTCCTGGGCAAGATATTTTACACAAAATATGTTTACATATAGTCCACAAGACAAAAAATAGCTAAAATTATTAAAATAACCCCCTTCAAAGGTTTGAGATCCCTTGGTTCTTAATACTGTGTGTGGTTACTTGGATGATCTACGATGTCCCTTGTTTGTTCTGAACAAGTAAACTGAGCACTGTTCTTCAGAAAAATCCTCCATGTCCTGCAGATTCTTTGGTTTTTCATCATCTTTTGCATATTTGAACCCTTTCCAGCAGTGACTGTATGATTTTGAGATCCATCTTTTTACACTAAGGACAACTGAAGGACTCAGACACAACAATTAAAAAAGGTTCAAACATTTCATGATGCTCCAGATGGAAACACCATGCATTAAGAGCTGGGGGTGAAAACTTTTGAACAGGATGAAGATGTCCAAATTTTTCTTATTTTGTTAAAATATAACTCTTTTTCCATTTAGTACTGCCATTCAGAAGCAACAGAAGATATCTGCATGTTTCCTGGAAGACAAATTAAGTACAATTTAGCTTGATCTTCAAATTCCAAAAGTTTTCACCCCCCCCCCCCCCCCCCCCCCTTTTTTTCCAACCTTTTTTAATAGTTGTATTTAAGTCCCTGAGTATCAAAAGATGGATCTCAAAATCATACAGTCAATGCTGGTAAGGGTTCAAATATTTAACCCTTAATATTTAAATGAAATTAAAATTGAATAATTTTAGTTCTTTTTTACAAGGGGTTCCCAAACTTTCGCATGCCACTGTATATGCCATATAGTACATCTCCCAAACATCTTCTAAATGTTTTAAAAATCCAACCTGGAGCATTTTAGCAACTTGTTTCAGATGAGAAAACACTATAAACAAGACCTTTCTCACAAGCTGAATTGTGTTTGCAATGCATGTTGTTTTGGGAGTCAAAAGAGTCAAATATTGTAAGTCTGAACACTTAGAAAAACAACAGCGCACCTCTTTTCAAAAAGCCACATGATTTAATCAGTCATTTCCACATTCATATTTCTGTAGCAAAATCAGCATTTTTCCATAGCAGCAGTTCAGGTCGACTTATGCGCCAGAGTTTAATATTTAAAGTGGTAACAAAGAAGAGCTGACTGGACTCAAACACAATACTACGATTACGTTTTTGATGATTCCAAAACAATAGAAACAGCCCAGTGCAAACCTCTCATGAATATCCACTTATGCACTGAAAATATGATATTTCAAACAAATATATTGTCAAAACGGACTCATAATCCAAAGCACAAGTAGTCCTCTTCGTATGAGAATTCAGACAAAAGACACCCGTAATCAGGATAGGCAATGCTGAGATACTACTAAAATGATCCATCTGACCCTGAAGCCAAGATACTGTCAGTGATGAATATGTGAAGATATTCAAAATGTTGTTTTGCAACCACATCATTTATGTAACACACTGATAAGAAAAATTCCAGTGAAACAACGGCAAGAGTGTTGAGTGTAAGCAGTAGATACGTTTACAAGCAACCAAATAATCCATTTATTATCATTTATTATTCAATCTAGACAGCATTTTTAGATGTTTCCACTTTTAGTACAATCATGTAGAAAATGTACCCTAAATGTTTGCTACATGTTTGCTAAAGGCTTGACTCTCAACTTGTCAACTGTCTTTTTAGATATATAATCAATGTAAAAATGGCACTTATATTTGGAGTAGATATGGTGCCATTTTCGCAGTGGCTTTTTCCGGTTCTGAATGCACCAACTAAGCATTGCACATGTATAGAAATTTGCGTATGTAAACAAATATGTGAATCAGATTGCAAAGTTCAGCGTTTTAAAATCAAATTGCTTTCATTCCGATTGACTGAAATTAGTGCATGTAAACGTGAGTAACAGAAAGACCCCACAGCTAAGAAACCAGTATATACACACACGTCTTGTTTCAAATGTTTCAAATGAGGGACAACACAGGCCTTACCTTTCTTTGATTTGGCACCGATCTTTAGCTTGGAAGGCCATGCAATCTGAGTGTCTGTCTCTTCCATGACCTGTGGGGCAGAAAAGGACATGCATGTTAAAAGTCAATTCCACTTAAACATTTAGTGTGTTTTTTTTCTTTTGCACCACAAAATAGTCATAATTTGGGTTTAATCACTATTTCCCGCTCTCTTTCCTACCCTGGACAATTATGTTGATTTGCTCGTTGTTATTGCCCAACAAGTACTTTTTTAACATTTTTTGTGCAAAGATTGTAAATGTCCATTTTTATTTATTTATTTATTTGTTTATTTATCTTATGCTCACAGAAGGCTGCATTTATTTTAAATATTATTAAAATTCAAAATAACAATTTTCCATTTGAATATATTTAAAAATTATATATTCTAGGGATGGAAATGCTAAATGATCCTTCAGAAATCTTTCTAATATGATTCAAAGGTTCAGGAGAAAGCAGAAAATAAATAAATCAGATTAATTAAGCAAGGACATGTTGATGTTCTTTTGAATTTTCTGCAATCATTTTTCCACAAAAAAATGCAAAACTTTTCAAAATTGATAAGAAGAAGAAACATTACTATTGAATAAGCATCACTGAGCAGCAAATCCGCATATTAGAATGATTTCTAAAGGATCATGTGACACTGAACACTGAAGTAATAAAGCTGAAAATTCAGCTTTACCTTCACAGAAATAAATTAGACTTTAAATGTATTAAAGAAATATTTTATTGATGTCAGTGAACTCAAAATGGGAATTCATTAGATCTTGATCATGCAAAATTAATCAAGTATTAATTATTCATTTTTATTCATGCAAAAGTAATATAATGATATGACAATAAAACAGAGAGGTAATTAATATATTAAATAAAAATGATTTTAAAAAAATCACAAAAATTACAAAAATACATTATAAATTTTATGATTAATTAATACTATTTGAAATAATATTTAACAATATTACTGTTTTACAGTATTTTTGATTACAATTGCAGCATTGATGAGCATAAGAGACTTCTTTCAAAAACATTGAAAAGCCTAATTATTCCAAACTCTTGACCAACAGTTCAGCTGCTGCATGTATAGCACTGTTGTTTGTCTCAGTTCCTCTCCATGGTAATGGTCAGAAGTCAGAAATTGGGCTCGCCATGGTTCTCCACATTCCAATAATCTGATGCCGGTCATCTGAATAAAATGTCAAGAGCGTGTCTGCTTAATATGTTATACCACTGCTTAATATGAGCACTAATTACTTACAACATCACAGCAGAGCCAAGAAAAAATAAAGTGCATTCCTGTCAAAATTACATTTTCACAGTACCGAACATGGGAGGACTTTTTGACCTTTATTTGAGATTTAGATGACAAGAAAAAGAAAACAACATGCATATGCAGGTACTTCATAATCAAAATATTTAGCCCTCAACCTTAACAACGCATAATGACGCTTTTTATTTTATTTGGACAAACTAACTTTATTTCATGTGGTTAACTCTACTGTAATTCTGGTGCTTTGTAAGACAGTAAAGCCTTAAAGTTCTAGGTTTTAGGCCATGGTTCTGCATGTCAAGTTAAAAAAAAAATAAATAAATAAAGTGCATCTGCTGTAAGAATAAAACCATTACAAAAACTTTTGTAAAGTCTGTATGTTACAATAAGTGGTTTGTGTTCAATTAATTCCAGAAGGGAATAGTTCACCTAACAAGAAAATTCTCAAAAAAGCATTGTAATTAAAATGGTAATAAATCCAGTAGGAATGAACCAAGTCATCATTTGTTCTCTGAATAACATCAATCCCCAAAATAAAACTATACAGATTAATATAATCTGTTGAATCCACCCATGTTATGATCCATATCACTCTGTCACATATGTTGCTCAGTAAGAGTAAATTAATACCACTAATTAAAATATCTCAAAGTATCTAGAGCAATAAGCCCAAAAATCTCTGAAAACCAAGAATCTATAAATGGAAAACAGAATATATCCCTCTGAATATTTTCAGCATTACAAATGGAGCATGTAAAAGCCTGCAGCCATCAGGAGAGAGTTTGAACAGGATGTGAGGGCTAGTAAATTGCTTGTGAAAGTCATTGTGCAGCTGTATCTAACGATACCAGCAGTGGCCAGTACAGTAAGCAAATAAGCTGATGTCACTTCTGAGCAGTAGGCATTTCACAGGGCTCTTACTAGCAGATGTCACCATTGGCTCTGTTCCAAAACCTAGCAAGCTCCCTCCATGGACATCACAAGCACTCCAGATGTGAAGGCTGGTACAAAAGGTTGGTGCTAAACAGCATTATTATGCCTCCTAAGATGCCTTCTTTTAGCCAAATTAGCCAAATCATTGGGTATGGAGTCAACTCAATGCCACAAATATTTGCGATTTTTTTATTTTTGTTCACAAGAAGCACATTAATTTTTTCTTAATACTTTAATTTGCTTTCGCAAAACTTTATTTTCTTTTGTAATACTTCAATTATTTTGCAAATATATGTGGCATTACATTAACACATTACACATTAGATTTAGTTTTTTTTTTCCAAAAAATGTACCTACTGTACAAGTCACTGCAATGAAACACCAACTTTTATTTCTTTTTACAAAAATTTTGGGCAGATTATCTATCAACATTTATTTCCTTGCACAATACTATGTTATGCTATTACCATAGCGCATGATCTGTAAACTAATACATTTTGACATTTGTATCACATTACACTATAAAAAATGCTGGGTTATTTTTTTCACCCAAATTCATGTTGGGTCATTTTATTACTGGTTTATTTGTAATATTTTTTACCCAGGTGCTGGGTAGTTTTTGTGTAACTAAGTTGCTGGGTCATTTTTAACGCTGGGTTATTTTTTTCTACCCAACCACACTGGGTTGAACCTGGCTCTGACGAAACAACCCAGCTGTTGAGTTACAGTCTGTCAGAGTGCGGGCTTTTTGAGTCCTCTACAGGAGAGAGAGGTTCTCAGCACAGTCGATTTGCACTTCTTCAGCGAAATAAAGGTTTGTATAAATTTTATTTAATTTATAAAGCCTTACTGTGCTATAAACTGTATTATTTTACGCAACACAACATAAGGACGAGTTGTCAGTCAGCTGCGTCAGCAGCAGTTGTTTTGCAGGATGGAAACGCCTTTTGCCTTGTATTTGCCTTTTGGCTTGTATTTTATCCGTTATTGTGTTTAATCTTAAAATATGTTCTCTAATGTCACTACTGTTTGTTTTTCGGCAGTTTTTGGAGTCAGTCATGGCATCGTTCAGCTACAAGTGGTCTGAAGTTTGCAGTTAACCCCATGAACAGCAGCCCTTCACCCGCTCAGATTTCAGTGACACACCAGCATGAGAATTAGCGCTATTTCGGTAAAAATTGATTACAGAGAACAGTTGAATACACTAAAATCAAATTCTACTTTTAAATGTTACAATTTTATGTTATAAAACGCTTGTTAAACAAGTTTAAACTTATACAATATTGTAAACTATGCTGTATTCACCCAAATGAATTCAATTTGTCTTGTATTTTGTCCATGTGTTCTTGGATAAAGAATGTTGATGAGAAGAGGCTGGGCTGACCAAAATTTTACTAGTCGCTTAGTCACAAAAAAAAAATCCACAGGAAGTGGCGAAGTCACGCAGTCCGTGGTGAACAGATCATTAACAGGTGGTCTATGTGGTAATATAGACCATAAGACTTATATAATAGATATAAGTAGTAGCAACTTTACATGGCCGCTCAATCTAGTGTTAGCCTTGAAAAATGTGCGCTACTGAGTATGGAAGCTGAATAGTAGCGTGCTCCCTGTATGACCAGTCACTTGCTATTACAGATAAAAGTAATAGATCTTTCACCTTTTATTTGTGTGCACTCAAAATAACAACGAAACGTTACACTTTTGTAAAATAATGAAAGCAAACATGATGCCCTTTCTGCCATCTCGGTCTCTGTGAACTTGAGCGTGAAACTTTGAAACACTGTGTATACTTGTCTTACAGACATGAAAAATATAGGTTATAGAGAGTAAAATGTTTACTTTTAAACTAACCAATTCAAATAAACAACAAATATTCTCAGATTATAAAATCCATATGAAAAATGTAGGTGCATCCATTACTACGATGACGAGTCAGTGCCGTCGACCTCATCTCTTAAGCCAAAAACAAAGAAAGCACTAGTTTATCAATACATTTTTAAAACGTTAATGCAGTCTCCTTGCTGTTTTTCCCTGAAACATTCATTATTATTACATCTGCCGGTGCACTGTGGCAAACTTTTTTTTTTGCTTGCGCTTGAGTGCTTATTTGGCTATATAGGCAATTAAAGGCTCATTATTATGATTTATATGGTTATTAAACGTGTGACTAATAGTCGACTAATTCTTAAAATGAACGACTACTAGTCGACCAGGAAAATCTTTAGTCGAGGGCAGCTCTAGTTTAGTGTTGATGGTACAGAGCATTAACCTTTTAGCGCCACTCACCGGGCATTTCATTTCCGAACTGTTGTGATACATACAACAACCAATGTAATATTTGCATCAATATGCATTGATATAGCATCACAGTGAAAAGCAAACACAGAATCCACTACAAAGTGAAATCCTAGATAGTGAACAAAATGAGAGAAAGTGCTACTTGTATGATACGCTAGGACTTGTTGCTTATGGACAGTGTTCAAAATAAGTTTCCATTTCAGATGCTGCTTTAAAGGGCAGTTGACATCAAGGCAGTATGTCATGGTTTGAAACTGTGTGTTGAATGCAAGTGGTGCCGCTGTAGGTCTCATATTCCTCTTTTACCATACGGTTCTTTATTAATTATGACTGTGAAGAATTCTGTTTGCTCTATGTTTTACACAGACTTACTCAGAGAACTCTGGCTGGCGTCCTACTATCTAACAATGACCCGCGTAAACGCTTCTGTGAATGCTGTTTTTGGCAAAGCTGTGCCCACTTGAAAGATGTTTTCAAACAGACCACACACAGCTCCCGAAAACTTATACAGCCAAAACATTTTACATGTTACTGGACACCTCCATCAAGGGTCTAACGTTCTTACAAATTAAATGGGCTGTTAATTCAACAAGCACAAAGTAATATTGAACTCTGGTTGTCCACAGACACAGTTTCAAGGATACTGTATTTTTACAGCCAGATTAAATTTCATATTTTTCTATAAATTTATAAATTACGATGCTAATATAAAGTGATGACAAGCGTCTAAGATGTCTTCAAATCTACTAAAAATGCAGCTCAAATATAAATAAACAATGTATAGAAACCTACAACAATATTTTAACCAATCAAAATATTTTACCAAGCTTGAAATTTTTAGCAAAGACACAGCAAATGGAAAAAATACTTACCAACATATACTAATATAATAAGTAGAGCAAGAAATTAATAAAAATGCTTAAATCAAATGAATATACAAATTAAATTCACAACATACAGTAAATAAATAAATAAATAAATAAAATTAAGATTTCATGTTTATTCAGTGAATTTACAAACTGTAATGTGAATACAGATATTTTAGTGTGGGGAAAAAAGTAACAAAATTATAACAACATAAGCAGTTCTAGAAATTGATTACAAATTAATCATATTAAATATAGACTGAATACATGATATGCCAAATAATTCATCAAGTTTACAATTTTGATTTATTCTACAAACTTACAAATTGAGATGTGAATATAAAGGAAATGACAAAAGTGTAATGAGCCTAAAATGTCTTCTGATGTCATAAAATATAGCTCAAATACAAATATAATATAATGAATATAATGAACAATGTACAGCAACCTACAACAAAATATTTTACAAAAATTGAACATTTTAGCAAAGATGTCTACAGTAAGTGATGGTAAAAAAAAAAAAAATAAATAAAAAATTGGGTGCATGTCTAGGATAAATAAAAATAAAAATAATAATAATTAAAAATATCAATTAATTATATTAGCTAAAATTTAATTAGTGGCAGATATATAGACAAAATATGTCATTTGAGATCAAAACATAGTTACATATTTCCATATAATAGAACATTAGTCTGGCCTTGAATCCACAGATATCCATTAAAGCAAGATGTTCCTTCAATTTCTATTAAGTAATATGTTAGATATGTGCATAAAACAGAGGTTTTGCAACGGCTTCCCATTATGAAATGTGTTGGAAGCATAAAAAAATGGGACTTCTGAGAAAAACCTTGAAAATCACTTGCGTACACCATGTGCCAGACTACTAAGAGATGTTTTAAATAAAAAAGGACTTTTTGTTATATATTAAACCATGTGATTACTGTATGTTTTTGGTGCGAGCACACTCCTGCAGCGCTCCACCGTGAGAATGGACAAAATGATGCAAGACCTGTTTGCCACCTGTTTCCCGTCACAGTCCCGCTGTGCGGTGCCGCAGGTGTTCGGTAAAGAATTCTGGACTCATTTGGGCCTTAGTTCACATAAACAGCTTTAAGTGTCATTCTAAAATACGAGGGGCCGTCTATTGACTCAGCTGAGACTCTGAAGTGTGTTTGGTGCGCTGGGTCGGGGTGACACTGTTCCTGTTTTTTATCAAAGTTTGAGTACGTAGGGAGCGTCAACTTACATAAGTGAGAGGCACACGTAATACAAATTCAGAAACAAGCCTCAGTTTTTACAGAATCATGTGGAATGGGAGGAAATGCCTCAAACTGTTTCTACAGCGGAGGCCGGAACTGTATAATATCACCCTGTTTTTCTTGATCTCCTCAAAAATTGCTATCTTTGAAGATTCACTTCCATAAATAGAAAGCATCGGGGGAGTTGAAAAACAAACCAGGGTGCTCTATTCATGCTCACTGAAAACAAAAGCACATCAAATGTTCAGGCAAAGAAACCGGATGATTTTCTAAAAGCTGTTTTATACATCAGTGACTAAACACTCAACCTCACTTTGGCCCTCTGAGCAGCATGAAAAACAAACTATTGCTAGTTTTAATGAATTATAGAGAGAAAGTGACCAAAACAAGACAAATACTTGAATGCCCCTGTCCTGTTATAAACAACAAAGACGTCACTGTATAGTTTATACAGCTTTGTGTGACCATTTGAGCCTTGCAGTACAGCTTCACTCTGAATACTCTCATTCAAATTTAATAGGAGTCTGAAGTCATCTGTTCCACAAGTGATGTTTACCTTGATTTTTCTTTGTTTTAATGAGATATCAAGTTTTATATTTCACCTCAAATCATACCTAAATTGGTATAGACTATGTTTACATGCATATCTATATTCAGATTGCAGCCATATTCTGAATATGATGTTTATAAGCAAAAGGTTACTAGTTTTTTCAAAACAGTATTACTTTTCCACAATAATTTAATAATAAGGACTCCAAAACTTTCAGCCTTAAATGGCTCACACAATAAATGGAATAGGTCGGACAATCATTAATTTGAATTGGAATCGGAATTTAGGGAATCATAATTTGTCTTAAACTAGTTCAGGGAATCAGTTTGAGGCATTTACATGACTTTATGCTAATTAGAATATTGCCAAATTCTGATTAATTTGGAATATTGATATTCATGTAAACAGTCACTGATACTACTGATACTACAGTAACTTAAAAAAAAGAAAAAAAAAAAGCAGTTTTAGAAATTGATAAAAAATCATCAGATTAAATACAAACTGAATAAAAGATATGCCAAGTAATTCATCAAATTTACAATTTTGATTTATTCTACACACTTCAAGTTTTGTAATATATTTTGCTGTAGGTTGCTGTACATTGTCGAGTTATATTTTATTTATTATTATTATAATTATTATTTATAAAATTATATACATATATATATAACAAAATATTTAACCAAACTTGAACAATTTAGCAAAGATATACAGCAAATGTGGAAAAAAAAACCACTCACAAAATATAATATTATATAATAAGTAGTGCTAGAAATTTATAAAAAAAAGTTTAAATCAAAAGACGATACAAATTAAATACACGATTTACCAATAAATAAATAAAACATTTATTCTATGAATTTATACATTTTACCACAATTGAACATTTCATCAAAGTCATCTACAGCAAATGTGAGGGGAAAAACTCACACTTATAACAACATAATAAGCAGTTTTTTGAGAAAAACATTCCAGGATTTTTCTCCATATAGTGGACTTCAATGGTGCTCAACGGATTGAAAATTAAAACTGCAGTTTCAGTGCAGCTTCAAAGGTCTAAATGATCCCAGCCGAGGAACAAGGGTCTTATCTAGTGAAACAATCATCATTTTCTTAAAAAATAATTTTATTTATACACTTTTTAACCACAAATGCTCATCTTGTCTAGCTCTGCGATGCACATGCGTACTCGGTTCGTTTTGGTTCAAGACAGTTAGGGTATGCTGAAAAACTACCATCTCATTTTCTCCTCCAACTTTAAAATCGTCCGACATCGCTATTTTACCTTTTTTTTGTAAAGGGCGTTTGACCTTCTTTGCATGTTCACATGTCTACAGCGATGTAGGGCGATTTTGAAGTTGGAGGAGAAAATGAAATGGGAGTTTTTCGACCTACCCTAACTGTCTTGAACCGGAGTGCACAGGGTACACAAGCAAGAGACAAGAAGATCATTTGAGGTTAACAAGTATATAAACTGTCTTTTTTTTTTTTTTTGTAGAAAATAACCGATCGTAATGCTAGATAAGTCCCCTATTACTCGGCTGGGATTGTATAGAGCTCTTTGAAGCTGCATTGAAACTGCATTTTTAACCTTCAGTCCATTGAGCACCACTAAAGTTCACTATATGGAGAAAAATGCTGGAATGTTTCTTTGAAAAACTTAATTTCTTTGCTACTGAAGAAAGAAAGATATGAACATCTTGGATAACATGGGGGTGAGTATTTTGGAAGTGGACTAATCCTTTAAAGGCATTTACTAATTAAGAACTATGAAATTAGTCATGTTGACCACCTTGACTACATGTTTGTTAGTTCATGCATTATTTAACACTTAAGTTTTAATTAAGTTTTAATTGAGTTTTCACACATGAATTCATATGACTCATGTTGCAGCTCTTGATTAGTGCTTGCCTTAACTCATCAAGTAATATTTAAATTAGGTATTAGATCATGATTATTCATGTACTGTTTTTGTACAGGGTTATCCTGTTTATTATTTATTTAAATCTCCTGTTCAAAAGTAGGAAAATAGATGCACTATTCTCTTGCACTGTATCTCTCAAAATGACTGATGTCATCAAACATGAGAAAATGAGAAGAAATAAGCAACCTCTTATTTACATAAGATAAACAAAACTGCTTGCTTTATATTTTATGTATATAATACATTTTAAAATTGGGTCCCACTTTATATTAGGTGTCCTTAACTACTATGTACTTACATTTAAATTAATCATTTGATATAATGCACTTATTGTGTACATATATGTTTTTACATTGTACTTATATTTTTAAAAATAGCTATATGTAATTACATCTACAATTAATTTCTTTAATTACATTTATAATTACACTGTTGACCCATCCCTTACACCTTAAGGTGGGTCTCTTAAACCTACCTATACCACCAAACCTGTCCCTAACCTTACCCGTATCCCACCTTAATAGCAGCAAAAGTGTTTTATACAATATGACAACAGTAAGCACATTGTACTTATTTTCTGATGTAAGTAAATAGTAGTAAAGGCCACCTAATATAAAGTGTGACCTAAAATTGTATTACATACCTGCTGCTGTCATAATAATTTCCTGTTTCAAATGTTTACATGCTTTTTTTCTTTATTTTTGTTTTTAATGGCTCCCACTCACTGTGGTGGAGTGGTGATGAAATACTGTTCTTATAAATACTTCTCAGCATTTCAGTAAAAAAAAAGTGTACATCTGAAATAAATGCAAATGCATTTGCAAGTTTGCCACAATTATGGATTTAAACAGAGAATATTCAATTGTTCCTTTCTTATAAGCACAGAGATGTGGATTTGGATGGCAATTGGTGTTACTGAAAAAACAAACAAACAAAAAAAAACAGTAGGTAAATTGGCCAGGGATTTTTACGTGGGTGGTGGGAGAAAAACACTGACATTCAGGTTTCAGATGGTAATAAATTCACTGACTAGTCCCTGTAAATGTTGAAAATAGCTTAGATTCCCATAAGAAACAATTACCATCCAAACAGGGCTTTTGTCGGGTTTCTCTCAGAATTTACAGTTTAGGTCCTTTACCTGATAAAATAACACAATTTAAAGTGCTAAGGTTAAAAAGCATGACTGGTTTAGGATCTTGCATGTAAACAAAACACTCAGGGCTCCCAGAGTTTTTAGCTACAGTCCCGCATATAAAGACTTAGATAGAGGTTGAATGAGCCACTGCATCTTGAATCAGTGCTGTTTTGCACATCGTCCAAACCTCTGCAGAGATGCTCCTCTGAGGCTCTAAGCTGCTTGGACATCTAGACAAACGATCAAATGGAAACCTACGCTTAAAATTGCGTACAATAAAATTTGTCATTTAGAAACTTGGACGGAACGAGGCCGTTATTATCATTGATGGAATCCATGATCAAAAAGCACATGGCTAAATGGCCAGATATCTGTCACTTGCATGGCTGAGCAAAACATTACTTATTAGCATAATAGAAACCAGCCCGTTTGGAATAAAAAGGCTGAACCTCCAACATACATTATGACCGTCAATATGTTTCTGTATGAGCGAGCGACTCCTTCACTCAAACATGCTTTTATGACCAATGTTACAAATCCCAAAGGAACATGAGCTCAGAGGATTTAATATTCAGTGGCACAGACTTCCATTTTTAACTTTGACTACTTGCTTTTTTAAATCAATCTTCATCTTCATCTCCGCCCGCATTGATCTACACCCCATTTCAAATAGCTTCGCTTAGCATCAAGGCAAGAAAACAAGCCATTCTTCATACTGTAGAACATTTCACAATGGAAATGTTTACAGCAGAGTTTCTGCGAGATGAATGAAGTCTCTAGAGGGCTAAAGTGCTGTTAACTCATCAAAGATGTGCGTTCTGCTCCTTTGAAGGGATACAACTTCTTCCAACGAAAGGAAATGTACTATCACATTCAAAACAGCTCTCTCGATTTGAGTTAACGAGAACTTATAAATAATATTCCGACCTCACACACACCCTGATCCAGGCTTGGGAAAATCCCTCTGCTTTTGTTTTGGAAAAAATGCACGGTAGAAAGGTCAAAAATAAGTCTGGCCAACCAGAGCACTTCATTATTGCGCTCAGCGGAAATCAGGCAGACAGACAGTGAGCAAGAGCGGGTCGAGTCATCTATCATGAGGCGCGGGAAAAGCCTGGCAAAATTACAAACTCGCCAAGTAATTCCATATGATCCCTGTCGCAAATTGATTCTCTTATATCTGTGTGAGGCACAAACACCCGCTGAGGGCCAGAAGTTTGATCCGCCGCGCCAGAGCACGGAGGCTTACCTCACAGCTCGTGTGTCACATCCAGCGAACGGGATCGTGGGTGGAGGGCTAGGAAACGTCCCAAATCAGTGTTTCCATGAGCGCACGGCTTCAGCGTACTGTGCGAGATGTTGTTGTTCACCCTGTGCATCGTTGAGATTGGCATCCTGCGCGACTGACGAATCGTGTTTGTTTTTCTATAATTCATGACATCTTGTCAAATAAAGAAGGCAAAACTCAGACTCGAAGGAGAATCGGGCCAAATGTATTCGTAGACAAAAACAAGGATTCATCAGCGAGAAGAAATCGAAAACAGGAAGGATCAGGTAACGGTGAGAACATCACAGGTGCAAATTAGTCAAACTAAAAAAATAAGCTTTTTTCAATTTCTTCTGTGGAACACAAAATAAGACAGTGCTTTTTCCCACGCAAAAAATGTAAATGGTGACCAGAGGCTGTCAGGCTTCAAAAAGCCAAAAAAAAAACCCCACTGTAAAATCATGTAGGTATGATGTATTTGTGTAGGCCAAAACCTGGAAACAAATTAGAATTTTAGCACTTCCATTACCGTCGTCCTGATGGGATTGTTTTGAATGGGTTAAGAAAATAAGGTCTGTATATTTTCACATTTTATATTATGACAAAATAAATTAGTAAGGCACCTGTTAGATTTTAACACTTTTGCTAATAAGTGGCTGAATGGGTTTCCTGTTTGTCATGCCGAACAGAAAAACTCATCTACTCATTCTTCCACTTGCCAATTATTCTAACTCAAACTTTCAAGGAAAATGTTTTTAAATAAAGACTGAAAGGGTTGGTTCACCCAAAAATAAAAATTCTGTCATTAATTACTCACCCTCATGTTGTTCCAAACCCGTAAGACCTTCGTTCATCTTCGGAACACAATTTAAGATATTTGTGATGAAATCCGAGAGGTTTCTGACCCTCCCATAAATAGCAAGGGTACTACCAAGTTCAAGGCTCAGAAAAGTACTAAAATGATCAACAAAGTAGTCCATATGACATCAGTGGTTCAACTGTAATTTTACAAGCTACCAGAATACTTTTTTTTCCGCAAAGAAATAAAAAATATTGACTTTACTCCACATTTTTGCCTCCACTGCATCACTTGTGGACATGCGTTCACGAGAGCACCCCGACGCATGCGTGTGGCGGCGCTGACCCTGATCAATAATTTTTCAATAGCTTTCGTACAGCGTGCATCGTTCTCTGCGTGCATGTGTTCAATGTCATACCGAATCTAGATCAGTACGAATGCGTACTGATAACGTACTCTAATGAACGCGCATCCACAAGTGATGCAGTGGAGATGAAAATGTGGAATAAAGTCGATATTTTTTATTTCTTTGTGCAAAAAAGTGTTCTCGTAGCTTCGTAAAATTACAGTTGAACCACTGATGTCATATGGACTACTTTGTCGATAATTTTGGTACTTTTCTGGGCCTTGAACGTGGTAGTACCCTTGCTGTCTATGGGATGGTCAGAGACATCTCGGATTTCATCAAAAATATCTTCAATTATGTTCCGGAGTTGAACGAAGGTCTTACAGGTTTGGAACAACATGAGGGTGGGTAATTCATGACAGAATTTTTATTTTTGGGTGAACTAACCCTTGAAAGAATTGTCAGAAGCTTAAAGGGCTAGTTCACCCAAAAATTACATTTCTGACATTAATTACTCATGTCATTCCAAGCCCGTAAGACCTTGACTCATCTTCGGAAATCAAATTAAGATATTTTTTGATGAAATCTGATGAAATCCATTCAAGGCCCAGAAAGGTAGTAAATACACTGATAAAATAGTCCATGTGACATCAGTGGTTCAACTGTAATGTTGTGAAGTTTTTTTAATTTTTTTTTGGTACAAAGTAGGGCTGGGCGATTTTTCTGATTTTATTGATTAATTTGAATTTTATGTTTTGCCACAATTTTATTTTTTAGAAATCACAGAATCGTGATTTTGAATAGACATATTACCAAATGTTAGAATTAGGCAGTTTGACAATATGCCAATGATAACAGTAAAGAGAAAAGAACGATCCAACCGCATGTTGGCGCACATGACTAACCACTCACGTGTGACGCGTTCATATCCCTAGGCGCCATTCACACAGGATGCGCTTTTGTGTTGACAAAGATGCGACGCGGACAGTGGAATAGGAAAAACATGCAAGAAGATGGGAGTAAACTTCTTTTAACTTGACCACCACATTTTTAGAATGCCGTTTCATGCATTAGATGTTGCAAGAGACGCAAGTGCAACAGTCAAATGTGTCCATGTTTACATAGAAAAAACTATGGAAAAGCAGCCAATTGAAAAATAAAAACCTGTGAAGAACTACTACTGTATAATATTACATCCTTTTTCAAGAACTACAATGAATGACTCCTTTGGACTACAGCGTTTGTTTTCCGGGTTCTGTGATGTCACAACGCAGCCCATTAGAATATCATTAAAATAAATCCCGCCTACGGAAATTCGAATGGTGGGGGGGTGGGTAGGGACAAGGTGGGGGATTAGCCTAACTTTAGTGATGCAGCACTGAGAGCCGCTTCTAGGATGCTTAAACAAGCCGCAGCGCAGCTGGCATAAACACAAGCATTGACCAGAGTGCCGCGTCAGAGCAGTAACGCGCCGCAAATGTGTGCAGTATAGGGTGTCAAAACACATGCCGAGGCACAGCTGGTGTAAACACAAGCATTGACTAGAGTAGCCGCGATCAGCTCCGGTGGCCGTGTTGGAGCCCTAATGCGCCGCAGATGTGTGGTAAGAGATTTATTCATCATACAGTGTAGCTAGGTTCACTTACAACGCGAGTGTTTTTTAAAATGCATAAACTTGCACTAGACTAGGCTAGGCTAATCAGTGATGATGTTCTTTGATAATGTCAATGTTCTTTGCTTGTTTTCTGTAGATGCTTTTTGAGTAACTAAGGAAATGTAAGCATTATAATTAGTAACTTACAATGTTTTTATTTAATTGTTGTCAAGTTAAATACAAATTAAGTCATATTAAAAACATTAGGCTGCTTTTAGCCTTATGTTTCGGACAATGAAACTAAGTATGTAAATAAATAAATAAATAAATAAATTAGCTCAACAATATCATGTATCGGTGATCTCGCAGGCTGACGATAGGACCCAACACTACTGTAGCATCAACTATACCTTAATATATCTTTAACTATAATGGAGCAGACGGAAGTTGCTGCTTTGGCAAGGGGCGTGGCAGTACTGAATCACTGTCTAGCTGTCTAGCTGTTTTCCAATCACAATGCACTGGGACAGCTAACCAATCACAACACATTTAGTTTTCCGGAAGGCAGGCCTTCATCAAACCTGAAACTAATCAAGCCATTTGTGCCAGGTTGGGGAGAAAGGTATTGTAATAATGTAAATTATGTGAAAAATAATGCATTTTTTGAACCACCAAGCATGAGAGCATGTTCTAGTACACCCCAAAACAAAATCAAGACTTTGTAAAAGAGCATAATAGGACCCCTTTAATAATAGTCTTCTGGTGTTATACCTTCAGTCATTGTGAATTTGAATTACCTTGACTTTTGATATTTTTTGTAAAACCATTTTCCTTGTATTATTTCTGAATATATAATATGTATAAGACAAGTTTGAACAAGATGTAGTTGTAGTTCACAAGTGATTTGTTTAACATTTACATCATGTTGAAAACTTAATGTGTGGTGCAATTGGAATATAATTTTCTTTAACTAGAGGGTTAATAAAGAAAAAAAAACTTACTTGAATCATGTTAAATTTTCAAGGTGACTCGTTAACAATCGTAACAATCGAGAATCGGTCAAACGTTCTACAAAAAAAACGAGATTTAAATTTTTTGCCATATTGCCCAGCCCTAGTGCAAAGAAAACAAAAAAACGTTTTGTTCTGTGTCAGTCTGTGCGACCTATGTGCTGACGCAGGAGCCGGCATTCTGATGTAGAACGTCTCACAGTTTAGCATCTGTATATTCTGGTTCAAATAAGTAAGATTCGGCAAAAAATTACAAGTCATCCTTTCTGGCGAAATCTTCAGACATGTTTACAAAGACTGTTTTATGTAAACAAGGCTCAGAGCATCTGGGTTCTACATCAGAACACCAGCTCCTGCATCAGCAACACCACACGCATGCGTCGTGGTACTCTTGTTAACACGCGTTGAAGACTCGGGAGAGAAGAAACTGTTGAATAGAATTGTTATTTTTGTGTTCTCTGCGCATTCTCATAGCTTCACAGCATTAAGGTTGAACCACTGATGTCACATGGGCTATTTTAGCAATGTCCTTGCTACCTTTCTGGGCCTTGAACGTAGTTGCATTACTGTCTATGCAGGGTCAGAAAGCTGTTGGATTTTATCAAAAATATCTTAATTTGTGTTTCAAAGATGAACGAAGGTCTTACGGGTTTGGAATGACATGAGGGTGAGTAATTAATGACAATTTTAATTTTTGGGTGAACTATCCCTTTAATGTTGCTGAAGCCAAAAGTCAAAAATTATACCTATCAGCAATGGTACATTGATTTTAATTGCATTGAAAAGAGTAGCTTGGACATTCTGCAAAACGACTCTTTTTGTGTTCCACAGAAGAAAAAACACAAGTCATGTGGGTTTATTGAAAAAGACATGATGAGTAAATGATAAGAATTTTCATTTCTGGGAAATTACTTTAATAATCATAAAATACAATACAAAAACCTCAAAGGGAGCTCAGATTTCAGACATTTTAAAAAGCCCAATATGAAATAGATTAAATCATGGCACACAGTACAATACAGGTCTTTGTACAGACAAGTGCAATGTTTACTTTTTACACCCACCCTTCTTGTTAAGGCTTTTCATAGTTGCTCCAGCCAGCATACACCTGCTTTTCATTTCCCTCCCAAAATTCCACATCATCTTGTTGACAAATAACTTTACAACAGTTTACAATTCATTCTTATTCTATAAACAACTAGGAGGGCAAAGAAGAGTTTATAAAATGAGTTGCTGATGATGATAATCTGTACCAGAGATGAAAAAATGCATCATGCAAGACAACACAAACATTTAGCAATTAATTCTGTTGTCTAATTTGACTTAAAAAATAATCTCACTACATTAAAACAAAGATGTTTACATCTTTTGATTCAAGCATGCCTGTGTCACCACAGTGCTAAGACATTGTTAATGTTTTCAAAGCGTTGCTGAGGGGTTGCTAATGTCTTCTGATTATTCATTAGCAAACTGCTGTGCTATTGTGAGTGGCCAAAATCAAAAGAGCATCTATAATATTCTCTAGGCCCTAAACATCGGAATTAGTATTTTCTAGGGCTGCATGGGGAAAAAAAATCAATTGCAATGTTTCGGCTCAGATGTCAGGTGTAAATGACGACCACTATGTTCATTATTACATCCAACAACACAACACCTTAATCGATCAATCGGAGATATTCTTGTCTAACTTACATCCCTGCTCCGGCATCGAAACAATGGAGGTCGGACTGTTACAGCTGATCTGAGGTAAGACACTCATGTCAATCAACTATGGTGGGAGCGGCCTCTGTCGGTGTGATGGCACACCGAGAGGCATCTGAGAATGGCTCGATTTGAAAAAGGGGATATCATTTTTACAGATTAAATAAAAACCACTGCATGGATTTTTATCATTATAGGGTAGATGTGTACATACACTGCCAACACACATTAATGTTCAAACAACATGTAAAAGTGAACTTTGCAGCCGATGACCCCTTTAAAATAACTTCCTTGTTCAGTCCGCAGTACTATAATTTACCGCTAGTCACATGGCATGTGAGTACTAAACCAAGTTCTCTTTCATGTCTTATTGCACTAAAACGGTCAAATACGCACAAGTTTATGTTAAAAACACACATGAGTTACAAAGATAGCCAGTTATGTCTGTGAAGATAACAGCTGGGTGAAAAATCGCATATTTATGTTAGATCTGTGTGGCAGCAGCATAATATACAGTAAATAAATCAATAAATCCACTGATTCCTTGCCTCCTCTGAGACTGGGACTCTAAATAGTGTTCTGTGCTCATCTGTGCAGCCAGCGACAGAACAGTTAATTAGTCATGCTTTGCTGAAACTTTTGCCATGGCCTGGTACAACCGTTGTCGCTTGTGAAAACAGAATGGCAGCGCCGTGGGTGGAAACGTGCAGATTAAGGGGCAGTAATATTATAATCAGATCCCCTAGTTTTTTAACACGCTTGCAGAGGACGGCTTACCAAAACAAAGTTACTGGGTTGTCCTTTTTCACATTTTCTGGGTTGGTAGATGCACCAGGGACCTGATTATAGCACTTACACACTGAAAAAGTCAGATTTTCATTCAAAAAAATAAGGGCGATATGTCCCCCTTAAATAGAAAAGTCCAAAAGTAAGGGTACTGAAAAAGCACAACGCAATAAATGCAAAACGCATTATTTTGTTGGCAACTAGAACACCGTCTACAAAATGACTATTTACATAGCAGTTTGAGTAGCTAAGCCAATATTTTGTTTAAAAAAAAAAAACTCTTAATATTGCTGCATTCTTTCAGCGAGATGAGGCGAGGTTTCCTGAGGTTTCACTGTTACCTGATCGGAGCTCTCAGCGTGAGGGAAACGTCTAAGCAAAACGGGCTGAATCCCATCATTGTGCAGGATCACGGAATACCGATGGCTCAGACATGAAAACGCAGCTGCCATGATAGACAGAAATGCAATGTTGTTATTGAAAACACGTGTAATTTTAGCAGACTGGTATCACTGTACCAAAGACATGGGGCATGGGATGCTGAGTCGGCAGAAATATCTTCCTTACAGTCAAAAGATTCCTTTAAAATAAAGTCCCTTATATTAAAAAAAAAAAAATGTTCTTTTTTGTTGTTGTTGTTGCTTTCAACATTTGAGATAATTTCTGAGGTCATTTTCCATGAATTCATTTGTGTCTCTGGGTGCAGGCTGAATTTCACATTCTTACATAGTGTGTTTAGATAAAGTATTTGTTTTCAGTGCAAGTATGTTGACGTGAGCAGAAAAATACCACTCTTATCTTTTGATCACATTTACAAGGTTCCTAAGGAGATATGCTGTGTTATTTCACAGAGAAGCTATCATATCCCTAATTTTTAACATCCTCTAATATGGAATAGCCAAATACACTTTCCAGTATGAGCTGTTAAGTTGTTGTCTAGAGTGCAGGGCTTGCAGTAGATGCAAAGGGGCTGCAAAAAAGGCACTCTTGATCCTTCTGAAAGCTAAAATGAAAAACTGGATGGTCTACATTCTACATTCAAATTTATAGCAATAATTCACCAAGGAATTTAAATTTTCTGAAAATGTACTCACCCTTAGGCCATCCAAGATTTAGATGAGTTTGCTGAAATTTAGCATTACACCAATGAATTCTCTGCGGTAAATGGGTGCCGTCAGAATGAGAGTCCAAACAGCTGATGAAAACATCACAATAATCCACAAGTAATCCACTCTACTCATGAAGCGAAAAGCTGCGTTTGTAAAAAATAAATCTATCATTAAGACGTTTTTAACTTCAAATCACTGTTTGCAGCTAAAATATAAGTGCTTTATTCATATTATTGCTTTCTCCATTGAAAAAAATTGTTCTGTCTGAATCAGGGGAGAAATGAGCACAGATCAAGCACTGCTTACAAGCAAAAACAGTTCTAAACAAGTCGTGTGGATTACTTGTGGATTACATTTGGATTACTTGCAGATTACTGTGATGTTTTTATCAGCTGTTTGGACTCTCATTCTGATGGCACCCATACACTGCAGATGATCCATTGGTGAGCATGTGATGCAGTTTCTCAAAATTAGTTCTGATGAAGAAATAAAATCATCTACATCTTAGTGATTTTTTTTTTTTATTTTAATTTTTGGGTGAACTATACATTCTTTGTAACTATTTGTAAAATTTGCTAGCAATTTCGGAGTGAAAATAGTTTTAAAATATAGCTGCAAGCAGCGATTACCGGTGTTCAAACGCTTTAAGTATTAAAGCACATAAGAAACAAGACATTACATATTATTTAGCAAGCCTGTAACCACCTAAATCAATTATTAAAAAAGCATTTTTGTCAAATCCAGGTGATTTACCATAGAAATATGATGTTCTTATAACATTTATAACTGTTATACACTCTTAAAAATAGAGATGCTTCACGATGCCATAGAAGAACCTTTTTGTCTAAATGGTTCCATAAAGAACCTTTAACATCTGAAGAACCTTTCTGTTTCACAAAAGGCTCTTTGTGGCAAATAAGGTTCTTCAGATTATAAAAAAGGTAAGCAAGAAATAGTTCTTTAAAGAACTTTCGACTGAATGGTTCTTTGTGGAACCAAAAATGGTTCTTCTATGGCATTGCTTGAAGAACCTTTTGAAGCACCTTTATTTTTAAGAGTGTGGTCCGATCTCCCTGAAACTTTGCATGCTTGTTTAGAATCACCCGTCGCATGTGCTTAGCGGGTTTCGTGAAGTTTTGAGTTTTCGTTTAGGCTTTATAGGCTTTTGGATATATTTGGGCAAGCCACATTTCTAAAGGATCCCAATATAGCTTCCCAAAGGGTAAATTTCAACATGTTTTTGATAATTATTGACCTAGAGAGTTCAGAGAATTGCACTTCACTGTTTTTTTCCAGACTGAGCCAGAAACCTAGGACTAGTTCACATAAGTAGGTTTTTCACATCTTCTCAATCATTTAAAAAACAGTTTGATTATAAGCAGTGGTTCTAAAGAGGCAAGTGATTCAGAGGTCTATCATACAATCCGAATACTGTGTGTGTGTGTGTGGAAAACCGTGCAATGTACAATCGTTTACGACCTCAAAAAATGCGATACCGCCCCCAGTGGCCGATTTCTTTCAAATTTCTCACAAACCTTTGGGGCTGTGAGTTAAACAGACCAATCTCCACAGTTTTTCCTGTGACCTCAGCTTGAGTGGACTTCACAGATGCACGCGAGCAAAGTCCATGAAATCGCAAATGTGCATTTAGGGTGTCGTTTGAGAACACACTGTTCGTGATATGGTAGGTTGTGTTTATTTGAAAAGCAGGAACTGGCGTTCCTGAAGCTTTGCATCAGCTGTGACTACCCGAATTTGTGGCAGCCCAAGGCTTTCGGTGCAGCCACCCGTATCTTCCAGAACAGGCACTTTCCAAGCTCTCTCAACTGGGTCTGATTATTTTCCCACACCTTTCAGGTTAAAACAAATGGAACTTTGACATGGACTGTACGCCTTACCAATATAGACTTGCCTGCGAGCGTGTTTATTTTGAAGGCCAGCATGCTCTGATTCAGGTGCTGAATCTCATTCCTTCCCCGAGCTGTCTGGCTTCTCCAGCCTGTATTTATTCACAGCCTGCCAATTAGGCCAGCAAGTGTTCGCCTCGAAGACTGCTCTACCCCATTGAATCCAAATACACCAAGTGTGCTTGTTTTGGCGTGGCCATAAATGTACGGGAGACCTGTTTTGAGTATCCTTCAGCGAAAGGTGTTGTGTCACGAGTCACTGACTAGGCTCTTGAAATAAATGTGATTTATCGCACACTTCACACTCTTGCAGAGATCAAATTAAATGCAATTATTTTGCCACTTTACGATGCAGATTTTTAACAGGAGGAGTTTAGCATCGTCAAGTAAACTAAATAAAGTATAATTTTTGATTCATTTGTTTGTTTGTTTTTTATTTAGAATAAAATCTGAATATTTAATATGGTAATAATTAACCATCAAGATACACTACTGAGTTTAGGGGCAGTAAAATGTTTTTGAAATAAGTCTCTTATGCTCACCAAGGCTGCATTTATTTGACCAAAAATACAGTAGAAATAGAAATATGATTACAATATAAAGTAACTGTTTTCTATTTTAATACATTTTAAAATGTAATTCATTCCTTGGATGGCAAAGCTGAATTTTCAGCAGCCATCACTATTTCAGTGTCTCAAGAGCCATTAGAAATCACCTAAAAATCAAATAACCATTAGAAAAATCTAATATTGTACTATTTTCTCATATTTTTTACCAACTAGAGAACTTGGAAAATAAAACTCAGGTTGCTTGATCAAAGTAATAGTGCACCCAAAAATGTTTCTTTGTCAGAACAGATTTTGAGGCCTGTGTCTAAATTTTCATTTTTGGGTGAACTGTATCTTTAAGCATATAAATGCATCACAATGTATGCTGTATTATATCACATGCTCAACAATGGATGCTCTACAGTGAATGGGTGCCGTCAGAATGAGAGTCCAAACAACTGATAAAAACATCACAATAATCCACAAGAAATGTAAGTAATCCACAAGCTACGTTTGTAATAAATCCATTATTATTACATTTTTAACCATCTTAAGTCTCGTCTGATTTAGGAGAAAAATATGCACAGATTAACCACCATTTTGCTTTTTAACATTGCAAAACAGTTCTAAAGAAATATGTTGGTGGATTTTGATCTGAAAGGACAACAGGGGATGGACTTTTTCACTGGAGAAAGAGTTATTATGCTTATAGACTCATATTTTGGCCAAAAGCAATGGTTTAAAGTTACAAATGCCTAAATAATGGATTTGTTTCTTCCAAACATGCAGCTTTTCGCTTTGGATTACTTGTGAATTATTGTGATGTTTTTATCAGCTGTTTGGACTCTCATTCTGACGGAACCCATTCACTGCAGAACATCCATTGGCGAGCAGGTGATGAAGAGCTACAATTTTCCAAACCTGTTCTAATGAAAAAACAAACTCATCAACATCTTAAATGGCCTGAGAATGAATACATTTTCATTTCTGAGTTAATTATTTCTTTAAACATATAAATGTGTCACAATGTAGTGCCATTATATTGAATTCACATAGTTTAGACTTTCATTAAATTATCTCCTTTTGTTTTCTGAAGAACAGAGGGAAAGTCATACAGGTTTGGAATGACAGAATTGGAAGAACTATTCCTTTAAAGATTGTTGTTAGGCACAACGCACAGCAGACTGTTTATATTCAGAATACAACACTTGTGTTTGACATATGTGATCCTGGAACACAAAACCAGTCATAAGGGTCAATTTTCTGAAATTAAGATTTATACATCATCCGAAACCTGAATAAATAAACTTTCCATTGATGTATGGTTTGCTAGGATAGGACAAATTTGGCTGAGACACAGCTATTTGAAAATCTGGAATCTGAGGGTGCAAAAAAATCTAAATACTGAGAAAATCGCCTTTAAAGTTGTCCAAATGAAGTTCTTAGCTATGCATATTACTAATCAAGAGTTAAGTTTTCATATATTTACCGTAGGAAATTTACAAAATATCTTCATGGAACATGATCTTTGCTTAATATCCTAATGATTTTTGGCATAAAAGAAAAATCGATCATTTTGACCCATACAATGTATTTTTTGGCTATCGCTACAAATATACCCATGCTACTTATGACTGGTTTTGTGGTCCAGGGTCACATATATTCTAAAACTGTCCCTGATAAAGCTATTTTAATAAAAAACTGAGCAAAGCCTTTGTGTTTAAATATGCTTCTTTTCACCTATGCTTCAAATATGCTTCAATTTGACCTAGAAAGTGCTGCTCATTTCCTTCTGTGATTGGTATGCTAAACTGTTACAGGCACAATATTTGCAATTATACAAATGAGAGAATCAAGTGAGGCTTTGGTTCAAATCTGACTTCGCAAATACACCCGAGCATAGAACGCTGGTTATGGAAGTCCCGTATTTATTCCATTACCACAGTGGTAGTATTTTGAGGCTTGAGAACCGCAAAGCTGTTGCACTGCTGTATCGTGCAGCACTAATTGCAGTATGTCCTTCAGCAGAAATAATTACACATGCAACATGATGCTAACCTATTTTCGACCACTGCATGCGGCTGCCAAAGCAATGTGGTTTTCCTTACCTTTTGAAAGAAGTCCTCACCTCCGTTGACTCGCCCCTCCGTGGCAGCTGCGGAGAAGAATGGGACATTTAAGAAAAAGCGTAACATCAGGAATCACTTATGCTGGCGTATTAACAAAATCAGCAATTCATATCAACACATTCTTCCACATGGCCTTGGGTGGAAAAATGTCTGTGCAATTTAGGCAGGGCGCGGGTCATTTTCTTGTCCATTTGCAGCAAGTCGCCTCTACTGAAAAATCAATGCATTACCACTTTCTAAAGGTTTATGCAGGATTGTAATAAACTTTGTGATGCATAAAACTATATTTAGCAGGTTTAAATGAAGTGTATCTTTTTAATATAGATGCCGTGGTGCCGTGGGTAAAGCTGTGGGTTCAGTTTGAACCCCATCCAGAAGTTCCTATAGTTCTTCTTAAAGATCAGGGTTTCCAAACTTTTTTTTAGCATTTTGAGTGTTTTATTTTGTTTGTTTTTATTTTAAAATTGGTTATAATTAGAGTTAAATATAAAAAATTTGTAAAATGTCAAATATATATATATATATATATATATATATATATATATATATATATATATTTGACATATATATACATACATATATATTTCATAATTATATATTTATATAATAAATATTTAATAATTTATTTTTCTATTAATTTTTATCAATTCTTCTTTATTTAATTTTTTTTTTATTTAGGTTACAATACTAATATTTATGTCTTAAATTTTTAACTTTTTAAATATTTAAATTGTCAAGCTTTTAGCAGAATACAGGCTACATACTTATTTAAATAATTCACAGCCTTTGAGTTAATAATTGCATGATTTTCTATATAACAATATTACAATTTTAGTTTTATTTCAATTAATTGTACAGCCAGTTTTATTTAAAGTTTATATTTAATTTATTTATTAGCTTTTCATCAACTCATTTCGGAAACCCAAGTAAGGAATTTGATTCCCCAAAGACACACAAAACAACACTAAATTCAGTTTTGTACAAAAGCATCCGCTAAATGTGAAAATGTAAATGTAACCCACATGAGACAAGGAGACTGACATGCCTGTTTGGTTTTCCAAGAACATATGATTTAAATTAATAAAATACAGAGACATGAGTGGTTCAGCAAATTTGAATGTTGTCTAAAGACATCAAAACCACAAAGTGCAGCTGTAGATAGACGTCTACAACTTTTTTTAAGTTCAGATTTCTCCAGATCAGGAACATGACCTACATTGAGAGATGCAGGCATAGTCTTGCTGGGCCAAGCTTTAAAATATGTGTCTACTGTAATCCAGGCAAATGTGATGTGTTTATTTATATCCGATGAATTACAGGGGAGTTTTTTTTTTTCAGAGCAGATTGACTGAAAATTGCTCAAACCACAGGCACCGGCTAAATCAGCCCTGCTTTACCGCTAAGACATACTATCCAGTGGAGGAACCTCTAGAAGCCCTAAGAACAAACTGAACTCTACAGAGTTAACTACATTTTAGAGAGAAAACAGAATTACTAATTTTTCCGTGATTGGCCTAGAAACAAACCCAAACAGGATCTAATGGATTTATGAGACTGTGGAAAGACCTGAGGAAATTTTTCATAAACACCATAACTTTCTCAAAAAAAAAAAAAAAAGATGAACAGACTTTTTAACTCCATGATGCTCAAAACATTTGATGTGTGGCCACCACGTACCAATGACAAGGGTGGTCTCAGCCTCACGCTCCTGGACACCCACAGTTTGACACATGCATAAATGACAAAAAACATACAACAAGTAAACATGTCAGCACTTCAGCACTTCACCATGACCAAAAATTATGCTAGAGTAGCAACGTGCAAAATTTGTTCTGCTAAAATATCGAGAGAAGACTCGTTGCCAAAGAACTTGACTATTACTGGTTTCATTTATCACCTGAGAACAGCATAAAGAGTTTGATTACACAAATTCCGTAAACTATTTTTAGCTTTTCATTTTTGGCTAAATGAAAACTTGAATTTCACTTTGTGAGTTTCTGTACAAAAGTCATCTCAGTGCATCACTATTTACTTGGATAATATCATGAGTACTTCTAGCTAACTAATTACTGGTCTTGCCAAAGTTTCCCAGGTTTGTGGCATTAAATCTTTAAAAAAATCAGTGTCGATGATGCTCAGATTCATTTGTTGCATGTCAAATGCTCAGGTCTAGGCCAGAATAAGCTGTGGAACATATAGTTAAAAGCCTTACTACTGAAAGTTCATAAGATATACTTTAATAACATGGAGAAAAACAGCTGAAACATTCTTCAAAACATATTCTTTTATGTTCTACAGACTTACAGATCACTGTTAAAAAAGGTTCTTTATTGCCATTTATTGAAACCTTTGCATTCCACAAAAGGTTCTTTTAAGAGGTTACTAAAGATTACTAAAATTGTTCTTAACACTAAGAAAAAAAAAAAAAAAAAATTAAAGAACTGTTTACTGATAGGTTCTTTGAGGAACCCAATTGGTTCTTCTATGGCTTCACTGTGAAAACCCCTTCTTCAACCTTTACTTTTAATGGAATAGTTCACCCAAAAATTTAAATTATACCTTGATTTACTTTCCCTCAAGCCATGCTAGGTGTTTATGACTTTCTACTTTCAGACTAATACAATCAGAATTATATTTAAAAATGTCCTGGCAATGCCAAGCTTTATAATGGCACTGAAAGGAGACTTACAGAACCAAAATTCACAGATAATATTCTCACCCCTTTTCATCCAAGATGTTCATGTCTTTCATTCTTCAGTCGTAAAGAAATTATGTTTCTTGAGGAAAACATTCCAGAATTTTTCTCCATATAGTGGACTTTAATGTTGCCCCGAGTTTGAACTTCCAAAATGCAGTTTCGATGCAGCTTCAAAGGGCTGTAAACAATCCCAGACGAGAAAGAAGGGTCTTATCTAGCAAAACGATGGTTATTTTCTAAAAAAAAAAGTGTACAATTTATATACTTTTTAACCTCAAACACTCATCTTGTCTATTCTCTGCGATGTGCATGCAAACTGTGCAATCCGTGTCAATACAGTTAGGGTATGTGGAAAAACTCCCATCTCATTTTCTTCTCTAAAATCATCCTACATCGGCGTTTTTTTTTTGTAAAGGGTGTTTGATCTTCTTTGCATGTTCAGTTTGTAAACACTGGGTCGGTACTTCTGCAGCGATGTAGGGCGAATTTGTAGTTGGAGAAGAAAATGAGATGGGAGTTTTTCAACCTACCCTAACTGTATTGACCCAGATTACACGGAGTTCACATGCGCTTTGCAGAGAATAGACAAGATGAGCGTTTGAGGTTAAAAAGTATATAAATTGAATTTTTTACATTTTTTAGAAAATAACCGATCGTTTTGCTAGATAAGACCCTTCTTCCTCGGCTGGGATTGTTTAGAACCCTTTGAAACTGCATTGAAACTGCATTTTGGAAGTTCAAACTCAGGGGCACCATAGAAGTCCACTATATGGAGAAAAATTCTGGAATGTTTTCCTTAAGAAACATAATTTCACTACGACTGAAGAAAGAAAGACACAAACATCTTGGATGTCAAAGGGGTGCGTAAATTATCTGTAAATTTTTGTTCTGGAAGTGAACTTCTCCTTGAATGGTGGTTGAGGTATTGAAGCAAAATAAAGTGCATCCATCCATCATAAAAGTAAGTAATATTTATTTCTATAACACCTTTCAAGAGCAAGTGTCACAAAGTGCTTTACAAAAAAATTGTAAAATCAAGAATAAAAACAGACATGGCAATTAAAAAAAAAAAACAAATTAAACAAAAGCAAGTTTGAACAAGTAAGTTTTCAGCTGCTTTTTAAAAATGCCCACCAAGTCCACAGATCTCAGTTTCAGAGGAAGAGCATTCCACAGCTTGGGAGCAACTACCTCAAAGGCACAGTCGCCTTTTGTCTTCAATCTAGAACATGGAATGTTTGAGAATAGGCAATAGAATAAAAAGTTTTTTTTAGAATAAAAAATGGCGTTCCAGCGGATGACATAGGACGTGGAGGTGACATAAGCTCCAGTGAGAAGTGATGAATGCAGAAGTGCAGAGGAGAGAGCAAAACAAAACACCAGTCATAAATTAGTTGTACAAAACAAGGATTTGTCAAGAAAAATTAGGATTTAAGACAAGAGAACACTGGTTTTCCTTTGTTGTAAACAAAACTTTGCATGAAAGCATATTCTCCCGGGAGCTTACGCTACGCCTACGTCCTGCGTCATCCGCTGGAACGCCACTCTCTCATGAACGTGTGTATGACAGTTAGCAGAAACTAGAGATTATAGATTATAAAGTTGTAAATATGCATGTCTTTTCAGGAGGCCATTATAAACCCCCTGGAGCTGTGTGGAGCACTTCTTATGATGGATGGACGCACTTTATTTTGCTTTAAAATGTCAACCACCATTCAGTGCCATTATAAAGCTTTGAAGAATCAGGACATTTTTTTCAAAATATAACTCTGATTGTATACATCTGAAAGAAGAAAGTCATATACATTGCTTGAGGGTGAGTAAATCATGGGGTAATTTTCATTTTTGTGCAAACTATCCCTTTAAGAGTCAATAAAAAAAGTCACACAGGTTTGGAACGAAATGAGAGTGAGTAAATGATAACAGAATTTTATTTTTATGTGAACTACCCCTTTAACGTATTTTATCTTCACAATATTTTTACAACATTACTAAGACAGGTTTGATAGGATTTTGTCATTTATTCTATAGCTGTCATTGCCATTTTATAAAAGCTATAAACCACATAAGGTCGTGTGTTACTGTGATTTTACCACACATAAGGGATTTCAGCCACTCTTGTGGATTATTGTAGTTTACCCACAGAAAGGTACATTTAACATATTTCTCATCATAACCACACTTGGGAGGTCAGGCAACTGCTCTTTACTGTTCTTCATGCCAACTTCTGTATAATAGCTTCAAAGATGGATATCTTTTGGTAGTTTACATGATTTTTGCTTGGCACTTAGTATCTTATTGCTTCAGCGCAGTGTGCCAGCATAAGCCACAGTCTTATGGAACATAAGAATAAATCAACAAAATGCTCAACTCTACAGACAAATGGCAAGATTTTGTCCGTCATCACATATAGTGAATATAAAAACATATCTATGAATTGCTGGCACAGGTAAAGCATTCATTCTTATCCAAGATGGGCTGTGCTCAGGGAACGGTTCCCCAAAGCAGAATAGTGACCCAAATGTCTTCTTTGTGACTAGATTTCTTCCCTTTGGAGCAAAGTGCAAAGTTAAAGAATATAGCGCTGCCAACATCCTCTCATGCAAGGTTAGTGGTTAACCTCACTGAAAGCAAAGAAGGCCACCAGGTTACTGAATTTGGATAGGGTACACCCGTATGAGAGGAGGCTTTTATATATGGGTTTGTGCTTTACAATGAACATAATCTTCATGTAATATCTCACACCATTATAGGAAAGCTAAACAGCATTCATCTCAGCTGATTTCCTCCACATATGTCAGCTTATATTAGGGTGTTTCATGATACCTGGCGATGCATCTAGAAACAAAATAATCCCAGTATGTGAATGTATATAAATGTAACTGGGTTTTGACACAAATTACTCGATTAGATTCTGATTCGCAAGCTTGCAATTTGATTTTTGATTCAATATTGATTATTTTGCATATTTATCAGGTACATAACGAGCCTAATTGTGACCCTGGACCACAAAACCAGTCATAAGTGTAAATTTCTCAATATTGAGATTTAGCTGAATAAATAAGTTTTCCGTTGATGAATAGTTTGTTAGGATAGGACAATATTTGCCCAAGATACAACTATTTGAAAATCTGGAATCTGATGGTGCAAAAAAATCTAAATACTGAGAAAATCGCCTATAAAGTTGTCCAAATTAAGTTCATAGCAATGCATATTACTAATAAAAAATTAATTTTTGATATATTTACGGTTGGAAATAGTTTTGGCTATTGCTACAAATATACTCGTGCAATATAAGACTGGTTTTGTGGTCCAGGGTCACAATTTTCTCAAGGAAAAAAAATCTCTCAACTAATGCAGTTTTTAGAATAAAGTTGCAATTACATAATTATATTTTTACTCCAATCAATTTTTTTTTTATATATAAACATTTAAATTGTGACTGTCATAAAAACTTGATGGCTCAAACATAAATTAAACATCGAGGAACAGTAAAAAATTCTAATGAATATGTTATATGGTGCATATACTTTGGCATGCAAAAGTTTGGGAACCCCTTACAGAATCTGTGAAAATGTGAATAATTTTCACAAAATAAGAGAGATCATAAAAAATGCATGTTATTTTTTATTTAGTACTGTCCTGTTTAAGATATTTTACACAAATGATGTTTGCATATAGTCCACAATACAAAAAAATAACCCCCTTCAAAAGTTTGGAAACCCTTGTTTCCTAATACTGTGAGTGGTTACCTGGATGATCTGTCTTTTTATTTATTTTTTTTTAGTTGTTTCTGAGTCCCTTGTTTGTTCTGAACAGTTAAACTGAGCACTGTTCTTCAGAAAAATCCTCCAGGTCCTGCAGATTCTTTGGTTTTCCACCATCTTTTGCATATTTAAACCCTTTCCAGCAGTGACTGTATGATTTTGAGATGGATCTTTTCACACTGAGGACAATTGAGGGACTCAAACACAACTATTAAAAAAAGTTCAAACATTCACTGATGCTCCAGAAGGAAACACAATGCATTAAGAGCTGGGGCTTGAAAACTTTTGAACAGGATGAAGATGTCCAAATTTTTCTTATTTTGTGAAATATCTTTTTTTTCCATTTAATACTGCCTTTCGGAAGCAACAGAAGATACTTGCATGTTTCCCGGAAGACAAATTAAGTACAATTTACCTTGATCTTCAAATTCAAAAAGCTTTTTTTCTAGCTGACTAACGAGTTTATGGTCACCGAATATGTTTTTTAAATGTGGTAAATGAGGTAAATGTGACGTTACATGACACTTTTTACAAGCTGTTTTTATATTACCGTCTTTTTGTGGTTGAAACACCGATTGAGTGATTGTGATCAGTCTGTCACTCCACATTAAACAGCACCAAAACAGCATTTATTGTTTGAATATTGTAATAAAATCAACAGAATTTGAATTCTGAGACTTTGTTTCATATCAAAAGTAACAAAGCTTATTGTGACATATTGGATGGGACGTGCGCTACAATGTTTCTATTCGTTAACTGAAAACAGGCTAGACTCATCAATTCTTGGGATTTTCGTAAAAACAAGAATCGATTAAAATTAAGCAATAACTTTTTTTTTTTTTTTTTACCCAGCCCTGTAAATGGCATCTACTTATTGTTGATTATATCGTATTAGTATTTACAGAATGAATCTGGAGTTGTAAAAACCCTTAACAATATTTAGATTCAATGTATTTTCTATTCACAACATTGTTTTTAATAATTGTATTGATTTCATAATTTTATTAATTTAATAAACTTAATATATATGTTGTGAGTGATAGTAACAATAAGTAAAACAAATACATTCACTGGACAAACTATAGACTACCTATGGATTATAGACTCTATAGACTATATTTCAGCCAGAAGCAACAGTTTAAAATTAAAAACGCCTTTTCTACAAACATGCAGGGTTCGAAATTAACACCCGCCAACCCGCCAAATGCGGGTTAAAAATCATTTTGGCGGGTATTGTTAAAAACTTACCAGCCAGTTTGGCCGGTGATGCATGAGCCAATCATGCAAATCATGTCAGAGACGCTCTGGGTCGTTTGTCCCCTCCGTCCTACATTTCACATGAACACTACACTACGGGTGACGTTTTAGATACCTATTGGCAGCAGCGCGCAGATACTGTACGCTTCGGTTTGCGGGTCCAATCAACGACGACAAGAGTGCGAAAATACAAACAAGAAATAGGAAATATCGGATGAGCAAAGAGGACTGAGCTGGACAGCGAAACAAGCTAAAATCAAAATGCTGCGGTGGTTAGGACAGACGTCAGGATCAGGAAGAGGTGAGAAGAGGAAGGAGGCAGAAGATGAAAATGTTGACAGAGCGTGCGAAACAAAGAGAAGGAAGTTTAATTGTAAATGGCAGACAGGTCGTCATTGGCTAGTGTTTGATAGTAAAAATGCGGTCATGTTTTGTCAGATTTGCCGTGAGTACACGAAAGAAAAAAATAAAACTAACAGTTTCGTGGTGGGGACCAGTAATTTTAAAATCGAGGCAGTAAAGGACCACGAGAAAGCTCGAAGTCACCAGGAGAGCCTTCAAATAACTTTCTGTGCGTTTTTCATGCACTGTTAATAAAATGATCAAATTTTCATTCAGTGGCATTCATAATCTCTTATTTTCACCACGTAAAAATTTGTCTAATGGAAATTCTGATTGGCTGGTAACTTCAGAAAGTCATCAGCCACTTTGGCTGGTGATCAAAAAAGTTAATTTCGGACCCTGCAAACATGCAGTTTTTTGCTTCACAGAATGTTAAATGATGGAATGGAGTGGTGTGGATAACTTTGTGGATTATTGTGATGTTTTTAGCAGCTGTTTGGACTCTCTATCTGACGGCACCCATTCACTGCAGAGGATCCACTGGTGAGCAAGTGATGTAATGCTACATTTCTCCAAATCAGTTCTGATGAACAAACTAATTCATCTAGGATGGCCTGAGGGTGAGTACAATTTCAGCTGATCTTTTAACAATGAGCTAATAAAAATGTTATTTTTATTTATTTATTTTATTATTACAACTCTATACTACAAACGCCACACAAATTATCATTTAACTTGCTAATTTTCAGTAGTGATACTGTCATTAATTAAAATGAACAAACAGGTCCAGGTATAATATACCTCCTTGCTTAGATCAGTATGGTAGCATTTTAAGCGGTTTAATCCTGCTCTGCCACAGCTGTTAACATTATTACATATTATTAGCACTCTTGATCTTACTTAAGACACGGGAATCTTAATGGTCAAAAGTTCTGGCATGCAAAAACAAGGGTTATAAGTTCAATTACAGGTGGGAGTTACTCATGAACTGAGAATTAATGAGATCCCATTCAGTTCTTTAAAAATTCTGGCACTCGATACAGTGTTGCTTCAGAGGGACTCTATCTTTTATTTGTGCGCTTTAAATTGCTTATGATGGAAAACATATCTATTAAATATGTCATTATGCTGGTTCAATGGACCTCTGCGGGAACAACGGCCCCGCTGTTGCCTGGAAACCACCAAACAATCGCACAGATGTGTGATGCTGCCGGGTCCAAGGCTCCAACTGGATTTGCTGACCTCATAACTGTTGGCTACGATATCATGATCATTCTAACTGATGTCATGGAAATGTTGCATAATTCAAACAGCAGAATACTAATGGTCTGATGTTTTTGGGATGCATAAACAGTGGCAAGCTAAAAGCATCACAGATTACAAACATGTTAAAGCCTCTAGAGATCATATTGCATTGCATTTGCAACCATGAGCATGTGAGGTTTGTGACATTTAATGACGTACAGTGACGTAATTTGCACAATAACAATTCATATCTAGCAATGCACAGATGACTAATATAAATATAAAACAACTAATGTTTACATTAAAACAACTAAAAAAAAAAAAACCACACACTGGAGTTCATTTTTGACATAACCAAATCTGGTGAAACATAATATTTGTTTTACAAAAATCAAAGTCATTGTGGTGTAACCAACATAATTAAAGCCAAGTTATTGGACTTCTAGACTCTCATGATCAGTAAGGTTTTTAATTTTTTGTTTTAATATCAGATATTTTTAACTTGGCAAATTATGTGGCAAAGTAGGTTTAGGTTTTCCGATGTCTGGTGGAATTGCTCCTCAAAATATTCATGATTTGTAAAAAATACTTTTAACTTTAAAATACATTTGGAATAAACATTTGAAAATATTTTAAGGAAAATACTGTATTTTTTCACTTTTGTTTGGTTACACCACTTGACATTTATAGAGTAATTGGGCCTTATTTATGTTAAGCAGCAAATTTGAAGCAACAATGGGCAGAAATTCGTTCCGCTCATGTTGCATGAGCAAGAGACTCTAAATCAAACCTATTACTGAAAATGGAATAAACATTCCTCTAAAAAAGTATGAAACCTACATGAATAGACTACAAAGATTACCGTTCCATGAACTTGGCCGGCACGTACTGAGTTTTACAAGATCTTTCCTTTCATCATCTCGGATATCCTTAGTCTCTGACCCGTAAAGAGAGTTAACGGAAACCATTAAAAATGATAAACAAAGCTTGCAGTTTGTCTGCAGATTGTGGCACATCGTTCACATGTCCCAGCTGAGCGTGAGTCAGTCTTGAAGAATGCACGCTTTCTCCAGATTATCTGTAGATGGAGGGTACATACCAGCAACATACGCAGTATCCGCCAAAAGCTGGACTCACAGCATATTGAGAAACCATTATCAGCAGCTGCCTTTCTTGGCTCTGTTCACTGGGATAAGGATCCATCAATATGAGTGTTCAATTTAAGAGTCTCCCACTTAAAAACAGACATACTGGAGATTATCTGCCTAGGGGTTATATAATAAATAATTTAAAGTTTAAAATGCACATGTAAAATGTTATGTTTACAATTCAAATCTATTTTCTAAATGCATGTTTTAGATCTTACTGTATAGGTTACATCTATGTATATATATCTATGTATATGTGTTATTTAAAAAAAAAAAAAAAAATCTTTACAACAGACTTCTTTCCGATGACATATGCAGGACTTTTGTTTGTTTAAACTCCGCCCCTTTCTTATAATTGACTGCAGGCTCGCATTCAGATCCGCCTCCATCCAAGGATAGAAAGTTCAAAATGATTTTCAATTTTATTTTATTTTTTTCTTCCAAATATCCAGATTTTTATTATCATTTCTTGAGTTACTCCATTTGATGTTGGATAATCAAAACATACCTTGCCATTCCATAAAAGGTCAAAATGTCTAAAAAAAAAAAAAAAAAAATCCATGTATATCTATACACCGCCGTTCAAAAGTTTGGGATCAGTGCTAAAATGCTACCATACTGATATAATGTTTTGTGCTTTTTTTTTTTTTTAAATAAGTCTCTTATTCTCATGAAAGTTCCATTTATTTGACCAAAAATACAGAAAGAACAATAATATTATGAAATATTATTGCAATTTAAATAAACAGTTTTCTATTTTAATATACTTTAAAATAAAATGTATTTCTGTGATGCAAAGCTGAATTTTCATTAGCATTATTACTCCAGTCTTTAGTGTCCATGATCCTTCAGAAATTATTCTAATATAATTTATTGTCAGTGTTGGAAACAGTCGTGCTGCTTAATTATTTTTTTCATTTTTTTGGAACATGTAACATTTTTTTTAGGATTCTTTGATGAATAAAAAGCTAAAAAGAACAGCATTTTTTCAAAATAGAAATCTTTTCTAACGATATAAGTCTTTACTATCACTTTTTATCAATTTGGTACTGAATAAAAACATTTACTGACCCCACAAACTTTGAACGGTTTTAACAGTGTATGTTGTTTCAAAATATTTCTATTTTAGATAAATGCTGTTCTTTTATAATGTTTTATTCATCAGAGAATACTTAAAAAAAGTATCACGTTTTCCAAAATATTAAGCGGCACAACTGTTTCCAACATTATAAATAATAAATCAGCGTATTAAAATGATATCTGAAGGATCATGTGTCACTGAAAACTGGAGTAAGGATGCTGAAAATTCAGTTTTGCATCACAGGTATAAATTCTATTTTAAAGTATATTAAAATAGAAAACAACAATTTTAAATTGCAATAATATTTCACAATATTACTGTTTTTTCTGTATTTTTAATCAAGTAAATGCAGCCTTAATGAGCAGAAAATACTAAACATTAACAATTTTACTGATCCTAAACTTTTGAACGGCAGTGTATATAATAGGACAGTAGTATAAAGAATTTTCAGAATATTTTGATCACACAATGACCTACACATTTTTACTGTGATGCTTAAAAAATGTATTTAAATATGAAAAATAACACAAGTAATAAAAACTATACATTTTTATAGAGAAATTAGGAATATCTCCTACTATATGTCTAATATAATTAACATAAACTTAATGCAAAAAAAAAACAAAAAAAAAAAAACGTGCCACGTCATTGACCCCACAGGCAGCTTAAATGCTGCTTTAAGCCAATATCTGGGAAGCCAGAGCCAGTAGGCATCCAGAAATAGTGGAACCCCAGGAAATAATTCATCCTGCATCTTATGACTTAAACTGTACGGATTTGTAAGCGCAATGACATCACTCATTCTGCCGGGAAACTCATGGGTGGATTCTACAAAATAGTTTTAAGCGAACTGCGTGGATCACCCAAACACAAACTATGAAATGTAATCACTGATTATTTTTGTATACAATGCCAATGCCAATGAATAAAATATATTTTTTGCCTAGTCAACAAAAAGTGCATGTCTATAAACAACATGTGGCAATCCAAGATGTATCACGTTTACAGGTTTGATTGCTTTGAAAAACAACCATTGGGTTTTCGACTCAGATGAGTTGAGTTAGTAGCTGTAGTGTAATGGCTCGTTCTTTTCCTTGTCATAACAAAGTCTCTGGTCTGCGCCAGCATTTTTTAAAAACAGAGACTCTCCAACAGCTGCAGTGAATTATGTGTTGTGAGCACTGGGACTCTTCCGCCCACCACCTCTCAAGGGTTTCTCAGACCCGAACAACACAAGCCAGGGTTTCCTGAATGCTCCCAATATACTCAATTCTACCACCTTTTACAGACTGATTTCCATTCTTTCCAACGTTTAATGGCCTTTTGCATTGTATTAGGCTTGATACGTGCCAGCTGAGTTGCTTTGTCTGTCCGATGTGCTTGAAACACCATACCGCTCTGAACTCGAGATCGAGGCCACAGGCGATTCACCTCAGCAGTAGTTCTTGGGGAAAATGCCACGTTTACCCTCTGAAAGCTACAGAGAAAAGTGTTTCCCTAGGCCTCCATCCAGAGGACAGTTAGCCCCAAGCACATTCCTCACCGGACTCACTTCCTGTCTCTATACTTTCATCCAACGGACAACAAAAAGATGAACTTTTTAACCAGGCTTTGGCCAAGCACGCTCACAAACATACCCAGAACACAGTTAGCCAAAGTATACTTAACACACAAGCAGTTTCAGAATGTACTCTTTGTATCTCCATGAACAGAAGGCCATTTTAGTGTCTCAGTTGACTAGGAATTCTGTAAGCAAGGATATGTAGTAAATAAATTATTGTCTTAGTAAACCAAAGTCTTTAAAATGGGAAAAATAACTCTGAAAGCCAAACCTAAAAGCTTATGTTTTTTCCACATTATAAACCCCCTATAAAAACTGAAGTGTTTTACAAAATCACCAGGCAGCAACAATGTTTTATTAGGGCTCCCCAGAATGGATCAATCCCATCTGTGATAAGAGTTATGCTTGTTAAACAAGGCATTTGATCCCTTCCTGTATGGACTCTCAAACAGACTGCTAGTACACCACGATAGCCGAGTCTGATTTAGGCTGATCAAAGACGTTGACTCTATGAGCTGTCGTGTAAACTTGTTTGGGAATTTCTTTTGCAGGGGGACTTTTGCAAATCTCTAGCCAAGATTTGAGAAGAAAAAACGTTTCCATCTCATCTAAGACACGTAATGCAAAACAATCTGGTCTTTGGAAATTTGGAAAAACCCAAAGTCCTTGATGTAGACTGAACAGAGAGAACTACTCCTTAAATGTGCAAACACTATCTAAAAAGTCAAGAAATTGTAATAATAAACAGTAATCTCCCAAATACGCAGTCTGTGACTGCTAGACACTTAACTTGACCTATCAAGAGGGCTTTCAACGTCACTACTGCATTCCTACAGTACACCGTGAACAATTGGGTTGACTGCTCCCATCTCTGAATCCATCTCGCCTGTTTCCATTAGTCTTTGCCATTTGGTCTCAGAGCATATAAAATAGGATATGTTACAAGAATCAGCCAAAAAAATCTTGATGTATAAGGAAGAAATTAGTTCAGTTGTATAGCTACTATTTACACTGTAAAAACTTTTCACCAGTTTCAACTTAAAAACTTAAGTTCAGCAGCTTAAGTTAAATCAACTTAAAAGTACAAGTCATTTTAACTCATTTATGGCCACTATATTGTCACAGTTGATGTCGATAGAGTTTGACATTAGCATTTGCAAAGATAATGATGCAATGCTCTAATAATCATAAAAGTACATCATAGACACTTTTAGGTAAATTAATTTTTAGTGCTGTCAAAATGATTAATCGTGATTAATTGCATCCAAAATAAAAGTCTGTTTACATAATATGTGTATGTGTGTGTGTGTGTTGTGTGTTATGTTTATATAAAAAATATTTACTTATGTGTGTATATATATTCATATTTATATATGATTTATGTTATATAGAAATGTAAATATATTACATATATTTCTTACATTTATACATGTCGGTGTATTTATATATACATAATAAATATACACAGTTCACACACATATTTTATGTAAACACAAACCTATTTTAGATGCGATTAATCGCGATTAATCGATTTGACAGCACTATTAATTTTATGAATGTTCTTGCTTCATCAGCCAACAGAAACCTAAATCTTAATAAAACTTAAATCTTAAAATGCAACATAATTATTATGGATGCACCAATTCTAAAATTGGTATGTCCCATACCAATATATAGATAATTATAGCCAATACGCGATATAAAATTTGTCTAAATACATAAAAAAAAAAAAAAAAACACTAAAAACTAAAATGAATGCAAGTTCATGTAGGAATTACAACACTGCGTATATGAAAAATGAATGTTTATTTTGATTACATTTAACAGTGTTATTAAATTATTAGTGTATAATGATTAACTAGTGAGCTGTAGAATGTAATGTAATATTGTTTTAACATATATCTCTAATAATGATGCCGATCAAGTTTTGAAACAGCTTTAGCATTGGGAGCTCATGATGCATTAAAATGCCACCTACACTTACGCAGCTCGCTATTTTCAACAGACTGTGTATTACGTTATATGGGTGCTGATCTTCACACACAGAAACATGTATATCATTTTGACACTGTAGTGCAGTGAACATAAGCTTAAACAGACACAGCTCACAATTCATCTGGGTATGAACACATTCCTTCTCAACATAATCTACACAAATTTAATAATTACACTTCTGGAACAGAAAACAAATTCGTGCCTTTATTTGATTCATGACTGATTCTAGAGAATTCCAGAATGATCGAGCTATTCTTCCACATGAGCCAGCTAAAATAGTTATAAAATGAAATGATTAATCGATGTTCCCATCCAAGAGGTATAATGAGCTTCATAAAAATGGGCTTGAATGTTGCTTAACTTTTCTTATTGTATCTGACGGACTAAGTGCTTTTGGAGCGAACACCTGTGAGGTTAACATTTTTTAAAAACAAGTAGAGATGAGCATTTCTCGTCAGTCACGGCTATTAAACGTGATGATTGGACTTGGAACTTTAAAATATTTGAAAATTGCTCTTATGATTAACAACTTCTGAGTCCTTCTTTAACAAAAATAACACTAAATCTTATAACAGCTGCCAATGAAGTATGCATCCATTGACATATCAGAAAGTCAATTCAAAGAATAACGAATTAAAGATTTTTTTCTCACAATAAAAGTGCTTTCTATGGATTGTAGAATGGTTGTGTTTACGAAACACAATGACTCTTCATGTTTGTACTCTAGTTTTATGACTGATCTTAAAACGAACTGAGTAATGCTGAATTCCCCTCATTTGGTTTGGCAAATAAACCTCATTTGTGCGTCTTGTAGGAGAATCCCAATCGTAATAGCATTCCTTCAGCAAGCAGGTTGATCAAGTACACTGTAAAACCCTGTGAGGAGATGCTGAATGACCTCAGCAGGAAGGATTGCTGTGGTGAACTGAACTTCGAGACTTTGTGAGTGTAGGATGATGATGATGTCCCTTTCTGAACTTACTCAGAACCATGAAACAACATGGAAAGCATGACCCGACACCGACAAAGTATTACAGCAGACAGCTTCAAAGCGTTTTACCATCCCTACAGAGCCGGGGAAATAAGAAGTCCCTGCCAATTTGAATTAACTGCTTGATAAATTCACTAGTTGAAAAAAAAAAAACGACAAGTGGCATTTATAAATGGCTTGTGTCTGTACTTAAACCAATACAACATTTTTCTTTGCTGAGTTCTGTTCTCTACTAAGTAAAAGCCACATGCCCTCAGTATCATAAGCCAAAAACGTGACAATTCATCGTCCAAAAAATAAATTGAATTTCATCCTGCACGTTTCTGAAGCAGTTCACTACACTGTCACTTGTTTTAAAGTAACTTCAAGAAATTGAGGAAAACATAACATACAAGACCAACGTTAAAAGCACAAATGTGTTAACACTGCCACCTATTGGTTTAGTTGTTCACTGCACATACAGTTCATGTACTGTGAAAGAATATACAGTATACAGTACAGTCCTCTTTCTTACATTACAACAGTGTTACACCTGGTGATTTTTACACTAAACACTTAAATATCAGAATCATTTTATATATAAATATAACACAAACACAATAATGTGGAAAAGGTTCATTTTTTTCCCAGGCATAAATTAAAAATTAGAAAACTAAATTATATAAATGACATATAGTTATGTCTACTTTCAAGCTATGCCACAAACTATACTATAAACTTCGAAACAATTGTAAGCTCTCTGTGTATACTAAACGACGGAGCTTAAACTACTTTTCAAAGTCTTGGCTGCTAGGTTATTTCATAATAATTTCATAATACTATTTATTTAAACGTATGCTTCTGAAAACAAAATAGATATGGAAACGAGATTTATCTATGAGAGCTGAACAAAGGAGAAGAGGAACATAACTGAAAGCAATGCATTAGATTTTACATTACTATTTTAGTGTTTGTTCAGTTAAACAAGACAATTATTAACAGCATTTGTGCATTTCGAGTAGTAAACTTTGTTTTGCTTGCAGAGTGTTTGTTTATAACTCTTTAAACTCTCTAAAAATGTCAAATGTTGTCATGGAAACAAGAGTTTTACCTAATAACATGATCTCCAGTTTTTTCCGGTCCACTCGAAACCTCTCCTCGGTCCATTCGGGGTCCGGAGGTGCCGTGGGTCCGCTGGAGTCATCCTCAGACACGGGAAGAGGGGAATCAGCGCTGCGCTCGCTGTTGGAGCCCGGATCAGACTGCTGTAAGTATCCGCTTAAGGGTTCACACTGAGCGGCCATGACTTTCACAGAGCACCGCTGACTCTCCGCAGCCGTTAGATCAGATCATTCCCGCGGAGAGTGAGCGCCAGTCATCGCGGCCACGGGCTCTGTGTGACTTACATTGACCGGAGGAGTATAAAGTGAGGGCAGGCAAAAACAGAGCGCCGCCCTTTGTTCAATAGGAGCCAGAAGAAGGGTGGATGGAAGGGTCTGTGACAAAACTTAGTGAACTGCCTACTAAACACCTTTTGTGGCCCGTTAGTAGTCAGCCTACTATGATGCCCCAAAATGCGGTCTAAGTAGGTAAGCAGCTCACGTTTTGAGTTTTGAGACACAGCCAGTGTGTTTACAAATGTTTACTTTATTACTGCTCTGTTTTAAAAATAACTACGTATAAAAAAAAAACAATATTATATATAATATAAATAATATAGTTTATTATATTAGTTATAATAAACAGTAGTTACAATTAACTCAAATAAGACGTATTTATAAGATCAAGTGAAATATAGAATATAAATATATTTTATATTTTTTAATATAAATGCTTCAAATAAATTGTTTTTCATTAATGTGATAAAATAACATCGGTTAAAACAATATAATATAGTTTATTAAATTAGTAATTAGTTTTAAAATAGTTTAATATTATGACGCTATATAAGACCATATAATATATACATGTAAAACATTATTATTTACATTATATACATTATTTATAAATAACAACAGTGTATAAAACAACTTAATATAAATAATATAAAAGTTACAAACAGTTTACAGGTTAATGACAATTATGACACAACATAAGACCATATGAGATAAATATTTTATATATTTTTACATATGCATTAAAAATAAATGATTTATTAATGTGATAAAATAACAACAGCATATATAATATAATATAATAACATTAGTTAAAACAATATAATATAGTTTATTAAGTTCTTTTTAAAATAGTTTCATATTATGCCGCTATATAAGAACATATATACATATAAAATAAATATATTAATATTTTTACAATTTAAATGCTATAAATTATTATTATATAATATATATAATATACAGTATGCATTTTTATTAATGTCACAAAATAACAAGTGTTTAAAAATAATATTAGGTTACAGTTTAATGACAATTATGACACAATATAAGACCTTATGAGATCGATATATTTTATATATTTGTAAACTATATATGCATTAAAAGTATATTTATTAATGTGATAAAACAACAACAGTAAGTAATATAATATAATATAATATAATATAATATAATATAATATAAATTATTTTGTGGTTTGAGATTCGGATCACGTGACCCATGATACTTCTGCAAGGATGTAGCTGCCAGCTGGATGAATTGAACAGATATGACTTAAGGTGTTTACACCAATTTCAAGTACGTACGATCTTTAATTTTACTTTTATGTATTAAAGACAACCGTATTTCCGTCATTATTTCACACATTTTCAAATCCGCTGGTGCAAATGCCTTTAACTGGTATTAAAGGCTTTGTTTTGATAGCTTAGGTTGCTAACAAAATGGAGGCGCGCGCTTCTTGAACGGTATTCTCAGTGAACGCGCAGCAACTGTGTTAGAATGAGCGTTTGTTTATACAACACCCATAACTCTCCGTTGCTCTCTTTACCAACTTATCAGTCAGAGAAATCACGTATGATGCCCAAAACAAATGTCTTGGTAGGCAGCTGACTAGGGTTTGTGTTTCTGGGTTTTGGCAGAATGTCTGAACATGGAGATGGGGATGCAGAAGCGAGCTCATCTGCCACTTTCAGAACATCATTTGCTCTGGGTAAAGGACTGCCAGGTCGAATATCACTGAATCCACCTCCGCCAGGCAGACTGACCTCTCTGCGGTCCAGAGATCTGACCCTGGGTGGATATAAAAAGGTTGAACTTGCTAATGTCAATGGTTCAGTATCCAATTATCTCAGCTGTGTTTAAAGTCTCTTCTGCTCACCAAGCCTGCATTTATTTGACCCAAAATACAGCAAAAGCAGTAATACTGTGAAACATTTTTACGATTTAAAACTGCTCTCTATTTGAATATATTTAAAAATGTAATTTATTCCTGTGATCAAACCTAAATTTTCAGCGTTGTTACTCCAGTATTCAGTGTGACATGATCCTTCAGAAATCATTCTAATATGCTGATTTTCTGTTCAAGAAGCTATCATTATTATTATTATTATTATTATTAATGTTTATAACAGTTGAGTACATTTTGTCAGGATTCTTTGATGAATAGAAAGATCCAACGATCAACATTTATCTGAAATAAAAAGCTTTTGTAACATTATACACTATACCATTCAAAAGTTTGAAGTCAGCATAATTTAATTATTTATTTATTTATTTTTGGGGAAATTAGAAATTAATACTTTTATTTAGCAAGGATGCTTTAAATTGATCAAAAGGGATGATAAAGCCATTTATAATATTACAAAAGATTTCTATTTCAGATAAATGCTGTTCTTCTGAACTTTTTTTCATCAATGAAACCTGAAAAAAAAAAAAAAATCTACTCAGCAGTTTTTTAACATAATAATAAAAAATGTTTTTTTGAGCAGCAGATCAGAATATTAGAATGATTTCTGAAGAATCATGTGACTGGAGTAAAGATGCTAAAAATTCAGCTTTGAAATCACAAGAAAAAAAAAAAAAACATTCTAAAATATATTCAAATAGAAAACAGTTATTTTAAATAGTAAGATATTTTAAAATGTTACTGTTTTTGCAGCAGAAGACTGTCCAAAAACGTTTGACTGATATTGTATATAGAGCTGTGTGATAATATAGATTTAATTAATTTTTTTTTTTTTCTACAGAAAACCTTTGTACCAAATGTTCACTCTGTTCGCAAAACTAAAGATGAGTAAGTATTTTAGACCTCATTATAAACTTTGTCATACTTGCCATGTTCACAGTCCATTAACATTTTTATTTGAGTTTTTAATACATTCATTGAAACTTAATAATTCATTCAAACCCTTTTTCCTCCTAACGTTTTAACACCAGAGACTCATTTCAGACTAACACATCTTCAGCTCTTATCTGAAAATATATGACTAGGTGGCTTTGTCACATAAATCACTTGTTTTCTGGAGGTTGCAGGAGGAGATGCATACTGCACCAAAGAAAGAGAGAAGAGAGAGGGAAGACAGACAGAGAGAGAGACGGCGGCGAGAAAAACCTCAGATCATTCAATCTCACTCCATTTTTGAGCAGGGTCCAGCAGACACCTACAGGAAGCTAGGTAATGCATATTTTAAAAAGCAATCGATTAATGACATTATATTAGAACTATATTGCTGTGGAGGCAAGAGAGGACTCCACAAAATATTGGCATTAATAGAAAGACTAATATAAAAAAGTAGTAAACAACTCACACACTTAGAATTAACCACATTGTTACATCAAAATAAAACTTACAATTGTCTGTTTTTGATCTTGCAGGTAATTGGAGCGGCTCTAACCTGAGTGACTGTGATCCTGCACTTGTCACAAAATGCATTAAAAAGGAAAAGAACAATACCGAGGATGATGATAATGAAATTTTACAAAAACTCCAACGAGATGATGTAAGTCCATGATTGTTTATCAATTGTGAGCCTGGACCACAAAACCAGTCATGATGGTCAATTTTGTGAAAGTTGAATAAATAAGCTTTCCATTGATGAGTAGTTTGTTAGGATAGGACAATATTTGGCCGTGATACAACTATTTGAAAATTTGGAATCTGATGGTCGCCTTTAAAGTTGTCCAAATGAAGTTCTTAGCAATGCATATTACTAATCAAAATTAAGTTTTGATATATTTACAGAGGGAAATTTACTAAATATGTTCATGGAACATAATCCTTACTTAATATCCTAATGATTTTTGGCATAAAAGAAAAATAGATCATTTTTACCCATACAATGTATTGTTGGCTATTGCTACAAATATACCCGTGCTGCTTAAGACTGGTTTTGTGGTCCAGGGTAACAATTGACACATTTCATGATGTCTTCAAAGTTAATCAGTAGCATTTTAATAATTTCTCCTGGTTTAATTGATTAGTTTTTGGACGATCCTGGATTAAAAAATGATCCCAAGCAAAGACCAATCAGACTTCCACTCTATCAGTCATGCAACTTTTTGTCAACAGATGCAGCTAGCTCATGTAAGTTACAGTTTATGCTAACAATAATTATATGTGGCTTGTTTTGTTGCTAGTTTTTCTTCTGTTTATAGTAAATGAACTAAATCCAAGATACTTTTGCAGTTAAAGAAGAGACAGCATCTGATAATGCACTGAAATTAGCCAGAGCAGAGCAGAAATACCCTGTGCCAGTAAGGGGCACGTCTGCATGCCTGCAGCAGCCAACGGTTGGAGAACTGTTCCAAAAGCTGAGTATTTCAGAAAAGGAAGAACTACTGTTTATTCAACTTCCTGATACCATACCTGGTCAACCTAAAACATCAAGTCCTGAGAAAACCAGAAAGGATGGCAAGACCGAAGACAAGCGCTCAATGCAAATTAAAGCTCTGGTAAATCCACATTTCATACTGTACTTTAATAAGGGGTAATATCGTATGCAGTCAAACCAAAATGTATTCAGACACCTTTGAAATTTCTCACATTATCACAGTTTGTTCACTATAGTTTAGAAAATGGTAATACGATATTATAAGAGTTAAACTGTGTCAGAACAAATTAATCTTGATAATGTCTGATAACTTTGATAGAAAGGTATGTAACAAAACATTGTCAGGTCGAAGTGTCAAATCTAATTTTTGGTCCCAAATTTTTATCAATTTTACTGGTAGTCCATTGTATGAAGAATTCTTTTGGTCTGATATGTCACAGATTACTTTATTTTGCTATCCTCACTTACATAAATGAACTATAGTGTCCTGTACCCACTAGTAAAACAAAATATCAAAAAATTACATCTGGTGTTTGAATTATTTTTGGTTTGACTGTATTTACCTGATTGCGATGCTTTTTACCCTAAGGGTGAATGTTTAACTTTTCATTTTCCAAATTCTTCTTTTTTATTTATTTATTTATTATTATTTTTTTTTAATATATCATTTTTGACTGTTTTTGAATTATTTATTTTTTTTACTACTGTACATTCAAGGTGTTTAATTCCTCATGAAATGATCATTTAAAGGAACACTCCACTTTTTTTGAAAATAGGCTCATTTTTCAACTCCCCTAGAGTTAAACAGTTGAGTTTTACCGTTTTCGAATCCATTCAGCCAAACTCTGGGTCTGGCGGTAGCACTTTTAGCACAGCTTAGCATAGATCATTGAATCTGATTAGACTGTTAGCATCTCGCTCAAAAATGACCGAAGAGTTTCGATATTTTCCTATTTAAAGGGGTCATCGGATGCCCATTTTCCACAAGTTGATATGATTCTTTAGGGTCTTAATGAAAAGTCTCTAATATACTTTGATTAAAAATTCTCAATGGTTTTGTAAAACAACACCCTTTTTCTCTGTGGAATGATGAGTCTGTTTACTTTACCCGCTAAACTTCCTAACTACCACGTTATAAGGAAAGGCGATTGCAAAGATTCATAAAAAACCCTTATACACACTTCTGCTGTAAGTGAAGCTGGATCACGAATGATTCGCGCGAACATAGACAGATATGTAGATCGGGAGGCGCATTCCATTCGCGAACAAATGTAATCCACTGCATCTTCAGCAGCTCAGCTGTCGGAAGTAAATGACGACCACTATGTTCATTATTACATCCAGCAACACAACACCTCAACCGCTCAATCTAACTTGCATCCCTGCTTCGGCATCGAAACAAGGAAGGTTACTGGACTGTGACAGCTGGTCTGAGGTAAGAGCTCATGTCAATCAACTATCGTGGGAGCGGCCTCTCTCGGTTCCTAGGTTGATATGGCTAGGAACTATACTCTTATTCCGGCGTAATAATCAAGGAACTTTGCTGCCGTACCATGGGTGCAGCAGGTGCAATGATCTATGCTAAGCTATGCTAAAAGTGCTACCACTAGACCCGGAGATTGGCTGGATGGATTCAAAAACAGTAAAACTCAACTGTTGAACTCTAGGGGAGTTGAAAAATGAGCCTATTTTCAAAAAAAAGTGGAGTGTTCCTTTAAAGGCAAACCACATTCGTTTATAAACATTTAATTTCATCTTCAGTGTCCTCTGAAGGATTTTAATGCTTTTATGATGTCATTGTTCAGGATCAGCCTGATAAAGCCACTGTACCTGTGCTGTCTGACTTCTCAGAGGGTCTGATTGGAAAACTGCAAATTAGAAAGTCTGGTAAAGTCCAGCTGGTCATGGGAAATGTTACATTAGATGTCTCAGAAGGAGCAGCATTCTCTTTCCTACAGGTGGGTTAACACATTGTCATTTTTTAAAAAGATGCAGTGTAGCAAAATTAAAAACAACAGTATCAGCTGTGCAAACACATCAGAATGTGTAAAAAACTGAGACACAATGCCCATAAACATCTGTATGGCAAGTTTATATTAATTTAAAAAAATAGTCAAAACATAATGAAAGAATATGTGAACGTATGTATTCAGCTTTCATCTAGTTTCAGCATGTTTAAATCATAGACTATTTGATTGTTGTTCTTTTAAAAAATGATTTATTTCCTTACATAATAAAAATAAATGACAATGGTTTGGGCCTTATGGTAGCATTCTGGTGTGTATATTTCTGCACAGCTGATGTTGAAGTTGAAAAATTTACACACCCTCTGGCCGTCCAGTATGTCGACGAGTTTGTTTCTTCATCAGAGCAGATTTAAAGAAATTTAGCTTTACATCACTTGCTCACCAATGGATCCTCTGCAGTGAATGGGAGTCGACTCTAGTCAATAAATTAATGTCTTATGAAGTAAAAAACCGTGTTTGTAATAAATCCATGAAGATGTTTTTAACTTCAAACCATTATTTTGTATTATGGACAATGGATATTTTGGCCGGAAGTGACGGTTTAAAGTTAAAGCACCTTCATGATATATTTGATTGTTACAAACATGGAGCTTTTCTTTTAAAGGAGAAGTCTACTTCCAGAACAACTATTTACAGATGATGTACTTACCCCCTTGTCATCCAAGATGTTCATGTCTTTCTTTCTTTCTTCAGTCGTAAAGAAATTATTTTTTTTGAGGAAAACATTTCAGGATTTTTGTCCATATAATGGACTGATATGGTCCCCCGAGTTTGAACTTCCAAAATGCAGTTTAAATGCGGCTTCAAACGATCCCAAATGCGGTTGTAAATGATCCCAGCTAAGGAAGAAGGGTCTTATCTAGCGAAACGATCGGTTATTTTCATTAAAATATTACAATTTGTATACTTTTTAATTTCAAACGCTCGTCTTGTCTTGCTCTTCCTGACCAGTTTTTTTCCGGGTCATGACAGTTAGGGTATGTTGAAAAACTCCCATCTCATGCTCTCCATAAACTTCAAAATCGTATCGCTGTTTTACCTTTTTTGTTAAGGGTGTTTGATCTGTTTTGCATGTTCACTTTGCAAAGATTGGGTCGGTACTTCTGCAGCGATGGAGGATTATTTTGAAATTTGATTTTGAAAAAAAATACGATCAGAGTTTTTCGACATACCCTAACTGTCTTGAACCAGAATACACAGAGTTCTGGCAGAGCAAGACAAGATGAGCATTTGAGATTAAAAAGTATTTAAATTGTATTTTTTTAATGAAAATAACTGATCGTTTTGCTTGGTAAGACCCTTCTTCCTTGGCTGGGATTGTTTACAACCTTATTTGGGATCGTTTGAAGCCGTATTTAAACTGAATTTTGGAAGTTCAAACTTGGGGTACCATATCCATTATATGGAGAAAAATCCTGAAATGTTTTCCTCAAAAAAAAACAATTTCTTTATTTAAAATATAGAAAGAAAGACATGAAAATCTTGGATGACAAGGGGGTGAGTACATTATCTGTAAATTGTTGTTCTGGAAGTGGACTTCTCCTTTAACTTCTTTTGCTTTTCTTCTTTAAGATGTTAATTGATGGCATTGAGTCGTGTGGATTATTGAGATGTTTTTTATCAGCTGTTTGGACTCTCATTCTGATGGCACCCATTTGCAGAGGATCCATGGGTGAGTGATGTAATGCTAAATTTCTCCAAAACTGTTCTGATGCAGAAACACATTCATTTACATTTGGACTTTTGAGTGACCTATTCCTTTAATGTACTGTGTATCATGTTTATATTAAGTATGTTTCATGGGATATGATTGTTTTTGTATCTTCAGCAACTTGTGTGTGTGCGGCTGTCAGAGGGCCTGACCGGGGACATGACTGTGCTTGGAAACATCACACACAAGCTAGTGTGTTCACCTGATTTTGAGACTTTACTTCAAGAAGCCAAATTGCCATCTGATCCCAGCTCGTCCAGCAAGTCCTGATTTTATCCCACATGAATATTTAAAATTATAATGTAAATAACTGTTTTTAAATGTGAGGCTTAATGTCCAGAGTTGACAATTGTATTATTAGATGATATTTTATTTAAATCCGAGGCCACTTGATATGTAAAGTGATAGTTCACTGAAAAAATGAAAATGGTCATTTACTCATCTTTATGCTATAAAAAAAGCAATTTTGCAATGTAATTATATGTACATTTGCACAAGTGTTTGAAGGATTGCATGGAAAAGACCAGCTCAGACATTATTTAAAATATCTGAATTTTAAAAGTCAATTAAATGACTTGTTTTCACATTGGGGTGAACTATAACTTTAGCCTTAGCACACTTATGAAATTTGTAAAGTTTTAATGAAGTTGTGTAGCATTATTTTGTAAATACCTCTTGTTGTTTTTATAAAAAATGTTAATGTTTATTTTGTAAGTAAAGACATATAAAACATGGCGTATACTTTTGAAGCATGATATACAAACTCAGTCTAAGAAGAAAATGAAATCTGATGTCAGGCTTACATTTCAAAGCCAGTCAAAAAGTTCTTGAGTAGCTTAAAAGCAATATAAGTAGTATAAAAACACTCATAGTCAGGACCCAAACTATTGTTTACATGATACAGTGAGTATGAAACCAGCAAAAAAAGGATTTATTGAAAAGATGTGACTTCATGAAGGACTCTTCACAGCTTTAAAACCTTCATGCTTTAAACACTATATAAATGCAGCTTGACTAACGGAAAGCATAGGCTTTTTTTTTTTTTTTTTATTGAGGACGGAACTGGCCTTTGTACAACGCGCTCTGTCTGACAGAGTCATATACATCATCTCATTTCTTGGTGGTCTTTGCAGTCTTTTTCACTGTGGTTCCAGTCTTCTTTTTTGGTGCTTTTGCCTTTAGCACTGTTACTTTGGATTTCTTCTTTCTGTCTTTAGTGGTTTTGGCTTTGATGGCTCTCCTCTCTTTTCTCCGAACAAGGTCTTCCCTTCCAATCTCTACCATGTGCTCTTCCCACGATTTTATTTCGTTCTTGTAACGGACTTTGTCATCCTCTGCCAGCTGTATGTACATCTGAAATAAAGCAGTGAAGTCAGATAAAGGATGTCTTCCAAAACACAGTAAGCTTCCAGTTATTCTAAAATGCCTCATTATGGTGAAAATCTAAGGCAGCATCACATGTATACTAAACAGAAAAGGAAATCTCAGAAAACAATCCAACAAGGAATTCTATTTTAATATATTTAAAAATGTAATTTGTTCCTCTGATGGTTCCTCTTCCTGTTTTCAGTCGTGAAGAAATCATGGTTTTTGAGGAAAGCATTTCAGGATTTTTCTCCATATAATGGACTTCATTGGTGCCTTGATTTTGAACTTCCAAAATGTAGTTTAAATGCAGCTTCAAAGGGCTCAAAGCCGAGGAAGAAGGGTCTAATCTAGTGAAACGATGTCTTTTGTTTGTTTTTGGTTTTTCTTTTTGGAAAATAAAAATTTGTATACTTTTTAAGCACAAAAGCTGGTGTAGCACAGGCTCTGGGACGCGCGTTCACGAGGACACAAACTATTGAATCACGTCGAAAGGTCACGTCGGCGGAACTACAGCCCCAAGTGTTTACTAAGCGAACGCGCAAAGACTCAGAAAGCGCAAGTCAGTCAAACGCTGTTTACAAACAAAAAGGTACAACGATGTCGGACGATTCTGAAGTTGTAGGAGAAAATAAGATGGAGTTTTTCGTCATACTTTCTGAGCCGGAGTACACAGACGATGAACTTAGACGTGACTCGTGATGGGACGTTCGGATCATTTTACCGACTCGGACCCTTTGAGTCTCGTTCAGCAAAATGAACAAATCTTTTTTCGAGTCATTTCGTTCATTTTAGCAAAATATAATTAAAATGTTAGGTGTTACTCCCCTAACACATCTACTGCGTACACAAACGTTGATCACACCTCACCTGGTATCTGACAAGTTTTCGGGTTTGAGTAGTTCGTTCATCACGTGACAGCCCCATAAGCTTAACCAATGCAGTGTGAGCCCGAAAAATAATTTATTAGTTCATCTCTCGAGTCGTTCGTTTATCACGTGACAGCCCCATAGGCTGAACGAACAACTCGAAAACCCCGAAGACTCGAAACAGGTGAACTAATTTCAGTACAGAACCTAATAGGATGTTGCGCATGCGCGACTGAACGAATCACTCCCCGAGACGACTCGTACTTCCCGAGTCATATTAAAGATTCTTTTAAAATGAACGAATCGTTCAAGAACGACCCATCACTAATTCGTAATTCATTGTGGACGCGCATCCCAGAGCCTGTGCTACACGAGCTTTTGTGCTTAAAAAGTATACACATTTTTATTTTTTGAAAAAAAAAAAAGAAAAAAAAATGACCGATCGTTTCGCTAGATAAGACCCTTCTTCCTCGGCCGGGATCGTTTAGAGCCCTTTTAAGCTGCATTGGAAGTTCAAAATCAAGGCACCAATGAAGTCCTGAAACGCCTGAAATCCTGAAATTTCTTTACGACTGAAGACAGAAAGACATGAACATCTTGGATGACAAAGGGGTGAGTAAATTATTTGTAAATTGCTGTTCTGGAAGTGGACTTCTCCTTTAACAATTTTTGTGAAAAATGTGATATAATTTTTTTTTCAGGATTCTTTGTTTTGTTTTGAAAGTTCCCCCACTATCGTTTTGCATTTTTTATACAAATAAAAAACTATATATTTTAGTTGGACAACAGACATAAGCTGAAAGCATTTGCTCCATACAGCAGGAGTCTTACAAGACAATGGCAGAGGATTCTTAATTTGTGACCCTATTAAATATGTTTGTCTGTATGTCAAGTCAATTATATAATTCACAGAGATACTGCTCATGTAGTGTTTTTGAACTGGCCAATTTATGAGATGACTTAGAAGACAGCAGACAGCTCATGGGATGATGGAACAGAGCCGAAGTGTTAGTTATTTTTGATGCTCAAGGCAAGACTCACTTGTTTCTGTGTTGCACTGAAACGTTCCCAGTCGTCTCTCAGTGACTTCATCTTCGTCTGGAAAGAAAAAAAAATGACATTCAACACACTTGCTGCAACCAATAAACATTGTATGAAATACTTAAATTGCATATTACGAAAATATTTTTAGGTTTTAGTGATTTGTAATATCTTGATCTTTGAAACTATGAACTTGAAATATATTATTAATACACCAGATGCAAAAATAAACACACTACAGTTTAAAGTTTTAGGGTCAGTAAGTTTTTTTTATTTATTTTTTTTTATAGAAAATAACAATTTTATTCAGCAAGAGTGCGTAAAACTGAAATGTATAAAGATATACATGTTACAAACATTTCAATAAATAGAAAAATCTTGAAAAAAGTACCAGTTTCCACCAAAATATTATGCAGTTAAGAAACGTTCCTTGAGCAGGAAATCAGCATATTAGAATGATTTCTGAAGGATCATGTGACACTGAAGACTGGCGTAATAATGCTAAATATCCAGCTTTGCATCACAGGAATAAATTACATTTAAAAAACATATACATATATATATATATATATATTTTTTTTTTTTTAATTTTAATAATTTTTATATGTGACTCTGGACCATAAAACCAATCACATGGGTCAATTTTTCAAAATTGAGATTTATACATCATCAGAAAGCTGAATATATAAGTTTTTTCCACTGATGTATGATTTGCCAGGATAAAACAACATTTGAACAAGATACAACTATTTCAATATCTGGAATCTGAGGGTGCAAAAAAAAAAAAGAAAATCACCTTTAAAGTTGTTCAAATTAAGTTCTTAGCAATACATATTACTAATCAAAAATTAAGTTTTGATATATTTACAGTACGAATTTTACAAAATATCTTTATGGAACATGATCTTTACTTAATATCCTAATGATTTTTGGCATAAAAGAAAAATCAATAATTTTGACCCATACAATGTATTTTTGGCCATTGCTACAAATATACCCCAGTGACTTAAGACTGGTTTTGTGGTCCACGGTCATATATGTGTAATATTAAAAAATAAATGTAAAATAAATGCAGCCTTGATGAGGATGAGAGACTTATTTTCTTACTGACCCCAAACCTTTGAACAGTAGAGTTATCTATATTTTATATGCAGAAATTTTTTCCGAGTTTTAAATATCATGAACTGAAGTCAATTTTCACCTGCATATTAGTTCCTTTTGCTTCCTCAAAGTGCTCTGACATGAAGATGTTGAAGGCGTTCCTTGGGCGTTTGGGTTTGCCAAGACTGTTCAGCTCCTGCAATTAAAGAACAATAGAGGGTTTGCACTTATTGCACTTATGATTTAATCAGTTAGCCGGATGTACAGCCATATTGGCGATACTCAGATGTGTACAACAGCATGGATTGCATGGTTAATGTACTACTGAATATGTAGTTCTGATAATTTATGCTGTCTAACCCACGGAAAAATCTGTGGATGCTGCTCAATCATATAGAAAAGGACTTAGTAAGCAGGAAAGGGCGCAATATTTTGACAAACTGAAGTTAATAGGTGGTTAAGTACGAGCAGTATTAATTAAGATATTAGCCTAATATTTCACCTACCTGACCAGAAATGGTAAAAACAAAAATGAATGTTGTCAAGATTCTTGCCCTGGAAATCCTAGTTCAGTTTGGCCAACCACAAACGTCTTTTGTTCCTGTTGTTATAACTTTTGGCAGTGTATAGCACTCCAAATGTTTTTCCTGGTCCGACCGATCTGACCGAGTACAGCCCAAAACATGACAATAACTGACCATTTTCAGCAGCAATAATCAGCTAAATATGCAAGTTTCATTCACTTCAGTGGCATTGTTTACGTTCAGTGCCTCCAATATGGCCGATAGTGAAAACACTATCAAAATACATATCAAAATACCTCTTGCAAAATAAACCAAAGATAAAAACTGTGTAAAGGGGAATTAAATAATCTTTAGTCAGTGTAAAGATTCTTACTGGTGAACTGGTATAGTAGTCACATGATGGAAGGCAAAACTCACCTTCTTTCTCCTAATTGCTTTTCTTTTGGCCACTTTTTGTCGTTTTTCTACCGCAAGAGCCTCAGTCTGTGCAGGAGTCAGTTGAGCTTTGTATTTCTCCAGAGCAAGCATATATTGCTCCCTGGATGCCGAAGATGCAACCTGAAATGGCTGCAAATGAGATACAGTTCAAATTTAGGCTGAAATTTTGCACAGTATTTCCTCAAAATACACTAAAACATATGAACACACAGATATGAAACAAAAATGTACCTGCTTCTGTTCAGGAGTCAGCATTTTCCACTGCTGTGCTAACTTTCGGACAATATCCACATTTTTGACTCCTGAACAAAACAGATTATTCATTATCTTATTTCAACACAAATCATGATTTATATGTGATTTAATCATGAATCACAAAATGCAAGGTAAAGTTGATACCTGGATTTTGTCTGCTGAAGGTGGGATGCATTTCTTTCACATATGTCATGTATGCTGTCAGGGGTCTCTTGGGTGGGCCCCCGGTTGAGGTGCTAAAACTCTTTAACACTGGAGCTACACATGAACACCTACAATTGCAAAGCAATGTCACTGTACAGAATACGTCATGGATGTTAAAGTACTTTTAATATTTTGTAAAAAGCTGTACAAAACGCTTCCTACATGTTAAAAATGTTCAATTATAACTTTAGCTACTGAGCTAGTGCAGCGTTGTCATGTAAGATACATAAACTGATCATATGCATGGCTGTTAAATTGTGAAAATATTTATTTATAGCTGTCTCTGTTGTAGCTGCACTTAAATATGCTGATAAAATAAAACTCATTCAGTTATGATACATTAACTAAGAAACAAGTAATGCATCAATAACCTTAAACTTGCAGCATGCTCACCTTACAACAGATGCACTCGAGAACAGACCCAAAGACTTCACCAAAAGATTAGCACCGACTGACATCAAACTGAACGGAGCCATCGTACACGTGCTATTATCTTCCCGACAATATGAATTAAATATTTAATATGCACGATGAGAACAAGATACAAACAATGTGTCTTGAAATAAATGTTATGGTTGTGAATTACAATTCCACCTCCTCCAGTAAAGGCGCCATTCCATCTGCCATCTGAGCGAAGTGCATTATGGGAGAAATATTAGTTTAGAATTTCATAGAAATACTTGCACTCAATAAACATTTGGGAAATGGCGAGATTTACCAAAGTATTTATATTTGTTTACTGGCACTGTGTTATTCTGATATTCTGTTATATTTGGTAAAGCGTGTACATAAATGCTTTAACTTAACCCTTTAAAGCCTGACATATAAAATAAAAGTCAGGGACAAAAACAGCCAAACTGAGCCAAAATATGCTGCTGCTGTTATTTATATGGATAGGTAGGTAGATATATTTTCTAGGTTTATTATTATTATTATTATTATTGTTGTTGTTGTTGTTACACCTTTCCCTTTTTGTTTCCTTTAGCTATGTATTTGTTTGCGTTGCCTTATTCTCTATATTTTAATTTACGTAATTTACACATTTTGGCAATACGGTAAACTGCTAATGCTCGTGTAAATACGGCTCTGACGTTACAACGTTTCTCAATAAGCTTCACTGGTGATGCAGTAATACATACGGACTTTTATTTTGTTTTCCCCAGCTCCGCACCGGAAGTGTGAGCTTACGGAGCTACAGCTGTCTCTCTTTCTCGCCGCTCACATTCGTTTTTAACTCAGGGAAACACAATATTGCTGAGCTGTTTCGTAGCAATAATATCGGCCACATAATATAATCGCGTAAATCTGGGGCGGTACACACAGTAAAGCAGCATGGCATTGAAGAGAATACAGAAGGTAAGACCTTTGTGCGTAAATGACCAACATTAGCCAAGTTTTTGTTAACCTGCTAGCGTTGTTTATGTCGATTATGGACGATAAAAATAGCATTTTTGTATCTGAATAATAATATATTATTTATCTTTGTTTTGCGTCGGTAGTGTGTATCAAGTCAAACTGTTTTGGAATAATGTAAATCTAATATGTCGACGGAATGTAGCATTTGAAGGCTAGCTAGCAGTGTATCTTCACTCAATCATGACGATTTTTCACAGTTTGTTGACTGTTAGAGGTAATGTAAATAAACGTAGAATTTCCTTGTTTGTGAATAAAGCTAGTGAACTACAACTTAAAACGACGCGTCAAGGTTGTCAGTCAACCATCGTATTGTGTTTGTGTGCTAGCAACGATACATTTCTATATGTAAAAGAACAAACTAACAATGAGGAAATGAGTCATTTGTTTATATCAGAACGCCTAGTTTATTAAATTCCTCGCAGTGAAAATGAACTAAAAAAAACATCTGTGTTTTTAATAATAAACCTGTTATGTGGTCTATTCCTCCGTGTTCGAGAAGGCCCAGAACTGAACAAAGACCGCAAACCTGCTCCAGCTTCGGCAGCAGCTCCACTAAACGAGGCCAATCTTTGTGTGGATTCATCCACTTTCACAAGCCACTTTTGTGTGCTTTGTTAAACCTCACAGCTGATGTGACATTTCGAGGGACTTGGGCTACCATTGATTTGGTGTAGTTTATCTGGTAGGCGCTATTGTGTTTGTTGTGTTGTGTGTTTGACACAAAGCGACACAACCTGATTCTCTGAAGTTCCAGCATGACGCCATCACTTTGTCATTTTGACAGTTTCTGTTTCGCAACACAGTGATGTGTATCGCACTCCGCCAATGTTGTTAAACACCCTTTTAGGTCCCAAAGTCCTTGCCAGAGGGCACATAAACCGTTTGTCTACATCTATTAAAATGTTCACAGTAATAATTATGTAATTATATATTTTGTTATAAATTAATATTTATATTATTATTGCATATTGTTTGTATAAAATCTTAACCCTGTAAAACCTGGCATGTGGAATAATAGTCAAAAAGATTTATTGTTTTATGAAACGATTTATTTAACCATTAGAAGATTTTTTCCCCCCTTTTATAACATTAAAAATAAATTAGACAAGTTAGATGACGTTCTCGTAATGTAATTCAGTTTTAACAGTTTATAACAGTTTTGCAAACCACTTGCATAAATTGCATGTAAATATCAGATGTTACTGCCAGTAATTATCTCCCAATAATGTCTAATGTTTTAGTGTTGTTTTTTATTATTATTATTATTATTATTATTATTTTATGACCAAAGCTCTGTCACATATTTTTAGCATGATTTACAGAAGAAAAGCCAATTACGTGTAATAGTTTGTATACCACCAAAAAATATTGTCAGGCATATTTGGAACAAGTATCATTATGAGAGGACATATATATATATAAAAGTGTTAAAACAAGTATGTTATTTGAGACAGTTATGTTTAATTTGATGCAGACACCAAAATAGGACGTCTAGTCTCTGACCTATGAACAAATAAATGGTCCTTAAAAACCAGATGTATCATATTTAATACATTTTTCCCTAAAATACTTTTTCCCTAAAAATGAACAATCAAATAAATCTAAGATGCTTCAGTCCAGCAAGTGTTCATCTTAAAATATTAATATCAATATGAAAGTTATGTTTACTTTATTAAAATCAAAGATTTCACAGCAAAAACACATGTGTATCATAACCCTGAAGCTGGACATTTTTATAATTAAGCTAAAAAGCCTTTTACTTGCTGAAAAGTACAAACTATCAATTAGATGACAGAAGGTGTAGTAGATTTTTCAGCAAAAGTTGTTCATGTTGCTAATTTAGATATCAGATCTGATACTGCAGGCTTTATAAGGTTAATAAACTGTTATATTAATTTGTAATATTTACTTAATTTGGATGCCACAAAATATATCTGAAGCCTTAAAACTTAAATGTATGAATGTCATTCTTTTACACGTAAATATCAAGCCAGGTGATCTCAAACATAATGTTTACAAATGTGTGTTAGTTAAGTGATGCAACTTTATGGCTGTCAAACACAGAACATGTTGATATTAAGGTTATGAGCTACACGTGTGGTTCCTCTGCTAAGACACGTGTGAACTTGAGGAGATGACTTCATGCATCCACTTAAAATCATCCTGACACGAAGAAATCTTTAAAAAGTTTTTTTTTTTTTTTTTTAAATAGCCTTGAGAATTATGAGTTAAAAACTTATATTACAAATAAGAGTTTTTCCACATATGTTACTTGACATTAGAATGATTATAATAATAATGTAATTGTATTTAATTTCATCCTAATTCCTCCTTCTCTTTCAGGAGCTTCAAGACTTGCAGAGGGACCCTCCTGCTCAGTGCTCTGCTGGACCGGTTGGTGATGACTGTAAGTTCACTGTCAGTTGTTTTACATAATAACATCTGACACATTGGAAAAATTTTAATAAGCCTCTTCTTTTATTTTTAGTGTTTCACTGGCAGGCAACAATAATGGGACCTGTAAGTACACATCTCATTAACCTTTAGCAGTTTGCTTCACTTAATAATACATGCTGAATGTGATAATAAAAGTCAATTTTAGAAATAATTAGGAGAAAACAGGGCACACTTATCAAAATGTTCCAGCTTTGAACATACAGTATATAATATTTTTTTTCTGTGACTGCATGTGTCAGATTGCAAACAAACCAATGTACCTGACTGCTGCTTTTTTTAAATATCTGTTATCTATTTTTATTTGTGACATCACATTTGCAGATTTGTTACCAAGCAACAGCATCTTTTGTTAAAATGCTGCGATGTATGTAACTTATTTTCATACACCTACACAGTTTGTCTAATTTCTAGTGTCATTTCCTTTGATTTGTAGAGTGATAGTCCATACCAAGGAGGAGTCTTCTTTCTCACAATTCACTTTCCAACAGACTATCCCTTCAAGCCACCAAAGGTAGTGACGCTAAACCCCACCTCCATGTGCTTGCCATGTTGTCTTAAAATGGCATTTTGACACCCATCTCGATTTAACAGGTAGCGTTTACAACAAAAATCTACCATCCCAACATTAACAGTAATGGAAGTATTTGCCTGGACATCCTGAGGTCGCAGTGGTCTCCAGCATTAACAGTTTCAAAAGGTACTTATGTGTATTATGATTCTTTCTTGCTTATTAGTTGAACTACAGAATTCCCGGTTTGTACATCATGTCATGATTTTGATGAATGTTTTCATCTCTTTTTCAGTTCTTTTGTCCATATGTTCTTTGCTTTGTGATCCGAATCCTGATGACCCCTTAGTCCCAGACATAGCACACATCTACAAATCAGACAAAGAAAAGTAAGTATAGATTTAAAAAAAAAAAAACGAAAAAATCTTCATTTAGTTACCCTCATGTTGTTCCAAACCCATATGATTTTCTTGCACAGAACACAGTTTGAATACTGTGCTGGTTGCTCTTCCACATTCACTTACAGTCAATGAAAACAAGCATCAAAGGGACACCATATAAGTATCGTAAAGTGGTCAAGTCAAGTGCTGCATATTTGTGTGCTAATATTTCAAGTCATCTGAAGTCATGCAATAGCTTTGTGTGTAAAAGCCTAAAATTTAAGGCGTTATTCACTGATAATATTGTACTCCAGTGTCTTAGACCATTGGGTGCTTCCTATTTCTTAGTTGGGATAAGCTATGCAAGGAATGAAAATGAGGATGGAGGATTCAAAAGAAACTTTATTAGTATATAGGAATAATCTTAATCACTTAATCATATTTTAAAGCATCACCTACATGTTGTTGAGGTTTGGTTATTTAAAAAAAAAACAATCTTAATAAATAATTCATAATAAAACAAGATGCCTAGTTGAAATGCACTCAGAAAATGTTTAGGCCTATATTTAAGATTTATGTGTTTAAATTGTATATAACGTTTGGATTAGTTTTGACATAAACTAATGAACTGAATATAATGCAAATTTATCAGTCATACAAAAATGATTATTATTATTTTCCAAATTCAAATTTTCCTTTGAAAAGTGTAAACATGGTTCATATATGGTTAGCTGTAGATCAACCAATGTTCAGTAAAATATATGTGACCATGGACCACAAAACCAGTCATAATGTGAAAGTTGAGTTTTACACCACATCTGAAAGCTGAATAAATAAGCTTTCCATTGGGGTGGGCGATATCTTATCGTTTGCGATATACCGGTAAAAAATTTTCTCCACGATAAGTAGTGTTGGGGTCGAGTCCACCCAAGTCGAGTCCGAGTCTTTAACCAATCAAGTCCGAGACGAGTCCGAGTCCAAAATGGGCCGAGTCGGACTCAAGTCCGAGTCCCAAAGGGCCGAGTCGAGTCCGAGTCCAAGGAAACACTACTATTTGTCAGTATCTTAACGTTGTTTTAACCAAGGGGTGCTCCAACTCGGTCCTAGGGGGAGGTGTCCTACGGATTTTAGCTCTAGCCCCACATTAGACATTGTTTTAACCTTTACAACTAGAAAAACGCAATGTCAATTGAAATGTAAGAAAAGCAAACCTCTAGTGGATCTTGCCAATTTGATTTTTGATTTCACAACATCTCATAATTAGTGTCCATGCTCTGCTTAGCAAACTACATATACTTTCCATAAGTCACAGCAAACTCAAACCTGTTTTATTTTTGAATGCATTTATAGTTACATTAATTACAATAAATTACATTATATAAGGAATAATTGATTATGGGCCATTGAATTATTAGAAAATTATGCACACCCAAGGTGGTTTTGGACCCATAAAAACTATTGCTGCAAAGATGTTAGAAAAATGATTTTTCTTTGAAGCTAGAAACTGCCACCATGTTTAAAAAATAATAATAATTTCAATACAGCAAAAACTAACCAACTAATGCAAGTATAACATTCTCAAGCTTACTGAAGACAAGTAAACACTCCAAGTAAGCCTATTACTTACAAGCAATAGGATAAATAAATATATTAATCAAAAATACAAATGAGATAATATATATAAAAAAATAAAAATAGAATAATAAATAAATAAAAATAGAAGCTTTTTAAAAACTGAATTTTTTTTTTTTTTTTTTTAAAGTTTTTAGGTAGGTCTTAAGGCTACTACAGAAATAGACTACATATATTTCATGAAGTAATAAATGTCAAAATAAAACACTGCAAAATCTTTGCAAGACATCGCGCCTCCATGTCTTGCAAAGCGGCTTCAGCTTCCACTCTCCGCACAAGCGATTTCATATGCGCCCGATAGCGCACATTTATCTAGGTTTAACGTTTAAACTAACATTATTTTATGCTTGAACTGTTTATTTGAGGTGAAGTCGTGATGATTTGAGATGGCAAAATAGACCAAACAGTCGTCACTTAAAAAAAAACAAAACCGTATATTTAACGAACAAAAAATGCTTCAAACGTTTTTTTCTAAATTAACATAGACTAATAATAAAAAGAAATAAATAAAACGAAACGAAATGTAATCAATTTGCCATTACATATAAAACTGAACTATTTTAATAGCTGAAACGATAGTTTCTGTTCACTGTTCAGGTTTACTTAAGACAAACCCGACTTCATTTATATGAATAGTCTCCAAGACGAGCATGTGTGTATCAATAACAGAACCTATTAGAAGGAAAGTGAACCCGGCACTGACTGAGAGGCACGTTCTGTGAGCACGCACATAAACCCGTCTACTGGACAAAACTTAAAAACACATGCAAATACTAAATATCACTTTCGTGATAAGGCATCGAGTCAGTGACATTTCCGTCAACTGTCCCTGGACCCGGAATATTTTCAGAGTCCGAAAGGCTCGAGTCCGAGTCAAGTCCAAGTAAAAATGCATCCGAGTCACCTAAAAATTGTATTCGAGAACAGACTCGAGTCCAAGTACCCCAACTCTAACGATAAGAAGTAGTCTTCCCGCGATAATAACGATAAAGTCTAGTTGTTGACATATTTCTGTGTGCAACAGTGTGACATGCGGACGTGAAACTAGTATATCCCTAAATGAGGAGCTACAATCTGGAGCTGGTTTGGTCAAAACTGTGCAGTGCGACAATAATCGATCTGAGCCTTGAATAACGTTAACTGTACTAGTAGCAAGTGAGCGATGCAGTTTTGCGTGTGTTTGAGCCTGTTTACAGACCTGTTGTCCAAAAAAGAGATCATTTACTGACACACTTTTTCTCCAAATTAACTTCATAACATAGTTAAGTGTTAGAAATAACCTTTTGCGATCAGACGTGGCTTCATATTACCGAATGAGGCTGAAATCATACTATGCAATAGTATTATAAAGGCTATGTCGATTAGCAGTGCATTATAAATATACTTAATCCTTATAAAATACCCAAGATTGCTTGAAGAACAAACCATATGTTCTATCAATCGTATGTTTATTGTCTTCAAGTTTCCTCAGTTAAAATTTCTCTATCTGCGTTTTATTCAGCTACAGCGATAACTGGATTAGAGATTCCTGAAGCGTCGTCAGTACTATTACTTGTACTATGAAACATATGTGGAGTTTCTGCACAAGGGCGCCCTCCGGCTTCCGAATCAGAAAGACCTTTATTACACACACAAGGAATTTGTCGAATTTAGGAGCTTCCAGTCCAGAAAGTGCAAACAATTTAATTCACATTCCAGTGAATTAAATGGTGTACTCAGTAATGCTCACAACACCCTTTTTTGGGTAAAAATAGGAAAGATAATACTTTTCTCTAAAGAAACAGGATTTCACTGAATTATCGTCATTGATATCGTTATCGCAGTAAATACCAAAAATTATTGTGATTTAAATTTTTAAGCCCATATCGCCCATCCCTACTTTCCATGTATGGTTTGTTAGAATAGTACAATATTCGGCTGAGATACAACTATTTGAATATCTAAAAAAATTGGGGGTGCAAAAAAATCTAAATATTGAGAAAATCGCCTTTAAAGTTGTCCAAATTAAGTTCTCAGCAATTCATATTGCTATTCAAAAATTAGGTTTTGATATATATTTATAGGAAATATACAAAATATCTTCATGGAACATGATCTTTACTTAATATCCTAATGATTTTTGGCATAAAAGAAAAATTGTATTATTATAACCAATACAATGTATTGTTGGCTATTGCTGCAAATATACCCGTGCTACTTATGACTGGTTTTGTGGTCCAGGATTACATATGAGATTGAAACAAACTGTATTTATGAAGGATTAATATGTAAGCTTGTTTACTGTATATTTAAACACATACATTTCATTAGTGCTATTATAGAAATCTTAACTGTTTCTTATCAATTTTATGTGTAACTGACAAATATGCATTACTTTACATTTATTAGTTTTAAAACCAAACCAATTCAAATGTATGGAAATTCTGTTGTGCAATTCAAATAAATATATTTAGGCCTACATATTATTTGAGTGTATGTGCAATGCATAGTTTGTTTAAACTGCAGAGGTAAAATGTAAATCAGAATTGTGACTGAAGGGGTGGAGAATTTATACGAGTGTCAGACCTCCTGTGCATTTGTGCTCTGCTGGAAGCTTCATCACTCCTCGTTCCTTGCCTTCTCGTGCAATTAGTGAATTGACATGTCCTTCAAGATGGCTGACTTCGATCGATTTTCAGGTCATGGGCTGGAGGATGGAAGAGCGAAGGAACAGGGAAGTGCATATTTGAAAATTAAGTAGCACCCAATGAGTCAGTAAACTCGAGAACAGGATCTGTCCAGTTCATAAATGAATTCAGACTAGTTTTGTGAACTAAATTTGATTCATTGAAAAGATCCAATGCAAAAAATGTCTCTTTTACATCTTGGATGTCACTGCTATGCTTTTGAATGCGTGAAGCAGAGCTAGGGCAGATTTTCATTGAACAGTTGCTCAGATTTAAGAAGGAAGAAGCACCCAATGGTCTAAACACACTGAAGTACAATATTATCAGTAAATAGCATCTTAAATTGTAGGCTTTTGCGTAATTATAGTCGTGCTCAAATTATAGTCAAGCTATAATTCAGAGGCTTGACTATAGTATTTTCACTTTCATTATATTGACGAGTCACCAGGTTATTCTTGAGAAATTCACCCTGTACCATCAAACAGGTTTGGAACATCATGAGTGAGAGTAACATGTTAGATTGGAATATCTGGTTAGACGAACCAGGCTGTTTATGAACTTATTGATTTTTAATTTTGTATTTTTTGTACCAGGTACAACAGACTAGCAAGAGAATGGACCCAGAAGTATGCAATGTGAAGACTTAATGGACATTTTTTTAAGTCACAAATCACTGTAAATTCTAGCATCTAAAAGTAAGATTAGGTTATATTATTAAACACATTGTACTGTTAACATTTACCATCTGAAATGACCAATAATAATAGCTGAACTAGTATTTTGAAGGGGACTGTGCTCTGCACAAAAAGACATTATGCTTTTTATTGGTTTTGTGCATTTTGGTCATTCCCCACAGTGGTGTTGGGCACTTTGTTTTCTTGTTTCATAAATCCTATTTAAGATTGGCATGATGTTATACAACTACAGTTTCCCTACAAGAGGGCGATTAAGAAATTGAAAACAGTTTTATTGTATCTCTCATTCAGTTGATTACATTTTCTTTTAGATATTTTTATTGTATAGTTAAGAGCAACTATACTGGATCTATTTTTTTCTTTTTTTATTTTGCATTAAAATTTGTTTAAAAGCGTGCATCTGTGTTTCTGATGTTAATTTGCATTTGCTCATATTTGTACACAATAGTGTTTTATTTGCTTTTGTTGAAATGCTATTTAAGTATAAGTTGCCATCGGTTTAACAAAAAGCCAATGCAGTGTTGCAGTATTCAGTGTCTCTGATTTCAAAATTCGTTTTGCATATTATGTATCCGTCCGAAACACAATGTTGCTTCATTGTTCCTTCCTAATCAATGATTTGAATTTATTCTGTTGCATTTTCTACGTTCATTAGAACCAAAACGTTAAACAAAAGACTTAACCAAATGATAATTTATATGTCCCCTTAGGCTTTAAAGCAGTATTTAGCTATAAATTCAGTTGCTGTTTGTAAACGGGTCCTGATATATCCATAATTACAATGAAATTCCCGGTAGAATTACACAAATTATGCCTGAGAGATTTTCTTAATTGCTCGGTACCCTGAGAACACAAATGATAACATTATGTAATATATTTTCCATCTCGATGTTTGTTTAGTAGTTATTTTAATAAGCGTTCTCAGTCACAATAACTGAACATTCAGTAGCATAAACAGACTTTTATCGCATCTGAAGATTACACGTTTTTCTACCCGGAAGTGTTTACAGTAAAGGCGAGCTGGCGATTTTCCGTTATTAGAAGTATTTTCACTGTTAGAGTCTGTGTTTTTGCTCCTCCTATTTTTATATTCCCGAAATGACATCCAATATAGACGTTTATTGAGAAATAATAATGATTAAAAAAACAGCTCGACGTATTCCGTGAGGTTTCCTCTCGCTGTGCGTCGTGACGTCACAGGCGGCGTGTCTCTCGGGACGCGCGTCAGTGTGTGTGCGGGGCGGAAACAAACAGTGAAGCGTTCGCAGAACTGCGAGTTCCCCTGCGATATGACTAACTCCGCCAGAATATCGTGTCGATCTTTGGACTCCGCTCGTTCCGTATCTACCATCTCGTACCAATTACCGCGGGAGGAGTGTAAACATCTCTGAAGTCAGGAAGTGGGATGTGGCCCAGGTGAAAAACTCGTTATATGGTTGCGAGCGTGGGCGCCGTGACTGATGGCACGCGATCGGTCACACACATCAGGATGACGCGTCGAGCGTGTGCGATCAATATGTGAATTTGTGTGTAGACAGTAGTTTAGAGAAATACAGAGCCATTGCAGTGAAGTCTTCGGTGTGAGTGTCAGCTCAGCATCATAATGGACTCGTCTGTGGCGCTGGGGAGGCTGGAGCTTGCGTGTCCGGTAATGACCCGCGGCTCGTGTTTACCGGAGGGCGCGCAGAGCGCTCACCTGAACGGCTGCGTGCCGCTCTCTCATCAGGTGGCTGGACACAAGTATGGCGTTGATAAAGTGGGTCAGTACACATTTGATCTCATTCCTTTTCATTTGAACCATCATTCTGTTATTTGAAATTGGGTACGGGGCTAGTTGTCACAATTTTTACCTCAGTGAATATTTCTCAGGGACAGTTTGTGTACAGTATATGCACATACTTTTCAGTTTTATCTGTAAAAAGCTGAGGGATAAATATTACCGTTATTATTTGCAAAAGAATATGCAGTTGGTCTTTTGTGACAACATGCTATCACAATGCATGGGGTAAGTTGTCACAACGGGGACTTGTCAATGAACAACCTTTTTATTTAAAATTAAACAGTAAAACAATTATGAAGCACAGAACTATTAATGAAAAAGGAAAAATGTATCCTGTACCATTTTGAAATACCGAATTAGACATATAAATGTTACACCAAATAACCTTTTATATATTTTTCAGTCAAATTTAAACCGTAAAACAATTATGAAGCACACAGTTATGAATGGAAAAAGCAAAAAATGTATAAAAGAATATTTAAAAATTAAACATCTAAATGCTACTTTATATATTAAAACAGTTAAATGTGTAATGCAATATTTAAAATATAAAATTGTTTCCCACATATAAAAATCTCGAATATGATGGAAATTTATGAAAAATATACCCATCGGCTATTCATATTACAAATATTTTAGTACTGAGGAATTTAATTTGTAATTTTCTTTTTAATACTTAGGTGTTTGAAACAATCATATAAAACCACTGCTAAAGCAAAAACAAGTAATTTTGACAAGAAGTTTGACTTCTAATCTTCTAGTTAGTGACACATAGCTCATGTGACAACTAGACCTGGTTTCCGATTAGTAATCATTCTAATGCAACTACAGATTTAATGAAAAAATGTTTAATGTTTAAAGTTTAATGGGCTGACAGGTTTCGTTTGTGTATATATAGTGCTGCTGACTCAGTCCGGATTTGTCCCATGACGTGCAAAAACAGCTCTACATGTATGACCCATATAGTGAGTCAGTTGTAACGCAATATTAGACAGAAATTGACCAATGTGGTGAAACACAGCAAAGATTTAATGTGCATTTGTGTCCGCTATAGTTTTTTATTTCTGCAACATACTTTTTGGGTAAACCACACAGACTTATTTGGGCCACACAAAATGTTATTTTGCATATCTGTTGTCTGTAGAAGTCTATTTCTATTTTTTATTTATTTAATTTTTTTAAACCAAAACTTCTAAAATAAATAAATAAAACTGTAATACATAAGTGACTGTACATTTTTTTGTACATTGTACACATTTGTGTTTGCTGTAATTTATGCTTATTTTAATCAAAAAAAGTGTGTGGACTGAATTTATTTATTTATTTTTTTTACCGTGTTTTTATTTTTGTTCGTTTTATTATTTATTTTTTTATTTTATTTTTTTTAATAATTCAATTATTTATTTTATATTGTTTTAATTTTTTTTTCTTCTTTATATATTACAGTAATGAAAATAAGAGGGAAATGTTGTAATAGTTATTGATAATATTATTACAATGCAAAAACAGGCTTTGTTTATTAGCAATTATTATTTTCTTTAGGTTAAAGCTAGTAGCATGTATGCATAGATTAGAGGTAATGTGAGTCACTGGAAGAATTGCTTCAGGTAATGGAGATGTATGGTATTCATTTAAATAGAGGCTTTATTTAAATAGAGCCTGTGGTAGCAAATTCCCCCGGTCGATGACGTTTGTTGTGATAAATTCACGCTTGTCATGTTTGCTTTTGTTTACCATTGATGTGAATGGCTTTTAAAATAGTATTTTTAAAGAGGGTGAGCCTGACCTAAATCCAGAGCTTCACAGTCTATGACCGTAATCTGTAAGCCCTGCCAGCCTAGTTCTCAGCAGCATATAGGCCAGCCTGTGATGTCATTTACACACACTGCTGTGATCTCCCCTCACATAAACTTCAAAAGAGCCTATTCACAGTCCTTCACTTAAACAACTCAATGGATATGAGCATTCATTCATCTATATTAATCAATCAGTATTTTTTTTTTTAATGTTAGCATGTGCTTATTGGTTTGACCTTTGCACTGATCATGATTATGAGTTGTTTTTTTAATCACAGGTATCTTGCAACATCCTGATGGTACGGTCCTTAAACAGCTACAGCCTCCTCCAAGAGGACCAAGAGAGATGCAGTTCTACAGTATGGTGAGTGTTACAGGAATGTTTTGGCTTCAGGACTGGAGCGCTGTCCATCACCACAATCATTTTGACATGTCTTTCAAATCAAAAACAAATCAAATTGCACCCGGATAACCTGGGGTCATGTCGAATATGAAAGTTGTTTTTTCATTATTTCATCATACGTACATGAATATTAGAAAAGCACTCAAGCAGAAAAATGCACCTAATTACGTTATGTTAGTAAAGACCTGTTCGCACATTAACTATAATGGTAACACTTTACAATAAGGTTCCATTAGTTAATGTTAGTTAATATAATAACTAACATGAATAAACAAAGAACAATACTTTTATTATAGTATTTATTAATCTTTGTTGAGGTTAGTTAATGAAAATAGTCATTCATTGTTTGTGTTAATTCACAGTGCATTCACTAATGTTAACAAGCATAACTTGATTTTTAATAATGCATTAGTAGATGCTGAATTTAACATTAACTAAGATTAATAAATGTTATAGAAGTATTGTTCATTTTTATTTCATGTTAACTAATAAACCTTAATTGTAAAGTGTTACTATAACAATATGTTGTAATAATTGCTTTAACTCAGAGAACAGGGGTGAGCACTTACTTTTTAAGGAGCACATTAAAAAAAAACTTTAGAGGCACAATGAAAATTATATAAATAAATACTGTGTTTTTCCGTAATACAAGATAACATTTACAAGCAGAATTATTTAATTTATTAGTATACCAAAAATACACTCCGTTTTTAAATATTTTTTCTTTAAACTGTTTAATTCAGAACTTTAATTATAAACAAACCCAAAATACACTGGGACTTATTTGAAATGTTAATGCTTTGCATATTACAACATATTACAATGTAAACACCGTAAAGTAATAATTTTCATAAGTAATTGTCATAAATATCATAAATTGTTGCAAATTGCTCTGAAACGGCAAAACATGTATAGCTCAGAACAGCGCAAGTTTAAAAACCACATGAGGCTGTATCACATTTCCTGGTTTTCCGTCCTCAAATTTAAGGTGTCTTATAACGATATGACAAGGACCTGCAGGGACTTGTCTTTTTTGCACACGTAGTCCCAACTACATTTTACAATACGCACATCTATTTTTGTCACAAATGCGAGTAAAATGCTCACACTGTTGAGCCTCTAGAATAGAGTCTACAGCAAAACAGTGACGACGTGTATTGCTTTTTACTGTGGGACACAAAAGTAAGTTTAGTAAAATGCGTTTAAGATGTCCTTCATTCCAAATATGATTAAAATGAATAATTCAGCAAGTGTTTACTCAAACAGTGTATACGGCATGAACTGTATCTTTTGGTTCTCCTTTATGTAATATGTGTAATGTGTCCAGTGATTCTGATTGTTGGATCTGATTTTGTTGTATTGGTGAGTCAAAGACAATACAAAAACTTGGCAGTTGACATTAGTTTGTACGGACAAAAAACACAGGATTTTTCTCAAAATATCTTTAACGTTCCACAGAGGTCATACAGGTTTGGTACGACATGAGGGTGTGTAAATGATGACAGAGTTTTTGTTTGAACTTGTTTAGAACCCAGAATTCAGCTTTCTGTGTATTTATTTGTCATTCATTGTCTTTGGTGTTAGAAGTTAATTTGGAGACTCTTAAACCCATTAACGCCTAGTATTATGATCCGTGTTGGTCATCTGATTGCATGTGATCAGGGCTATGATGGAGCCCAAAATGTTTTGTGATCTAATTGCTGAAAGCACGTAGGGAGGTACTCATAGTATTTGTAGTGCAAACACTAATGTCCTGGAAAACAGTGAAGGGCCGTTTACTCACCTGTCAGTCAGACACTGCACTAAAACAAGGGTTTAAGTCATTGTTATATGTAGTGATCAACCAGTAGAGTTTTTTTGGATGCCTTACAGAGCAGGGTGGCTAATATAAATCTGATGTATGAGTCTGATTTGCTGTATAAGGCTGATTTATTCAGGAATGAAGCAATTGATTGTTGAATCATTGACTCACTAGATTAGTTTAAAAACGCACATTCATTCATACTAAACACTGCTGTGTTTGAATGGAGATGCGCAGCAGCTCTGTTGTGACTGTTTCAAACTATTTTCAATGACGAAATAGAGCAAAATCAGGCAATAGTGTTATAGTCAGACAATGTAAGTCACTTAATATTAACTTCTTGTTTATGTAACTGTTGTATTAAATCAATATCACATTTACAAACTCCCTTAAAATCATTAAAAGCTTTTACTCATCTTAGTTCATTGCGATCTCACAAAGTTCAATTATAATCAACAAAGCGCTCTACACTGCACAGTGAATCTCTTATTTACACTCTCTCTACACTTTGTTTATGAAAAGATTCGTGAGATATGTCTGTGATGCATTACTCAACGTTGCAAAAACACATAGAAACCTTTGAAGCGCCCCTCAGTGCAAACACAAATATGCTAATTGGGTCAGTCGCACTGGTGCTCCTAAATATTTTTTCGTAGTCGCACGCAGTAGTTTTCAGTCGCAAATGCGACTGAAATGGTCGCACTGTAGAGCCCTGGTTCAAGTCGGTCAGGCAAATTTACCATGATAAACAACAGAAAGCTACTTGGTTTAAAAGTGACTTCTGTGTGAGCTCTGAGCATAGATGCACTGGAATTTTTTTATGCCTGCAAAATTTAGCCAGGTTTTGCTAATTTGGGTGCACATTTGCAGGCTTGTAAGTGATGTATGCATTCGAATCTGTTCCAGTACTATCAACATTTCACAGTGAGATCTTGTTGTTTATCTCAGGTGTATGCTGAAGACCACTGCGACCCCTGTCTTGTAAACATCCAAGCACACCTTCCCAAGTACTACGGCACGTGGTCCTCACCAGACACTCCCACAGGTACACAAATGGATGCATGGAGCCATAAGGAGATTGGTGGATATACTGTACAGCATGAGTTTAGCAAGCACTCTTCTCGCTCTCTTCCACAGACCTGTACCTCAAGCTGGAGGATGTGACACGCAGGTTTCAGAAGCCATGCATCATGGACGTAAAGATCGGCCAGAAGAGCTACGACCCCTTCGCTTCACAAGAGAAACGGGAACAGCAAATCAGGAAATACCCACTGATGGAGGAGATCGGCTTCTTGGTTCTGGGCATGAGGGTATGTTTTTGTTTTTAAAATCAATGCGGATGTTATTGATTATTTCTGAAGGACTAATGGATTAACTGTTGACTATTGATTAATGAGTTGATGAATTAACTATTGACTTGTTGACTCGCTCATTTAAGGGATTAGTTCACTTCCAGAATAAAAATTTTCTGATAAATTACTCACTGCCATGTCATCCAAGATGTTTATGTCTTTTCTTTCTTCAGTCGAAAAGAAGTGAGAAAAACATTTTCAGGATTTTTCTCTATATAGTGGACCTCAATGGAAACCAAATCCAAATTGCAGTTTCAGTGCAAATTTAAAGGGCTCTACACGATCCCAGCCGAGGAATAGGAGCTTATCTAGTGAAACGATCGTCTGTTAAAAAAAATTAAAAATAAATCAGTAAAATGTATACAATTTTAACCACAGTTTACGACTGGATGGAATCATAGTCTGAAGCTAAAAAAATATTTTTATACTGTATTTTATAGTGCCTGAACACCAGTGTGAGGACCCTATTAGAACTGCTCAGTTTCTTCTTCTCCAAAATGAATCTCATTTTTGAGGGCCTGAACATGCTCGAAACCTCATGAAACTTTGTACACGGGCCAAAAGTGGTGAAAATTTACATCTGATATGGGTTTCAGAAGTGGTTATGTCAAAATGGCTCGATAGTGCCACCCATAAAAATTTCAATGATGTGCCCCTTGAGCTACATTTCACGTACAAGTATGAAATTCGGTAGACACATGTAACACACCAATACCTACAAAAAAGTCACCTGGTATGAAGTCTGTAACCCAACAGGAAGTCTGTTATTTTGAATTTTCTTGGCAAGTTTTGTGTCGTTTTTGCCATTTTCAGGCATTGTATTTTAACAGACTCCTGCTAAAGATTTAAACAGATCAACACCAAATTTGGTCAGTGTAATCTAAAGCCCTTTGTGACGTTAAATTGCGAAGATCTTGAGTTTTTGTTGAAGGGTGTGTCCATGGAGGCCTGACAAATTTCGATGTTTCACCATGAAACAGGAAGTTGTTATATGTAATTCAGACATACAATGTCTGATCTGCAACAACAATCTGCTGGCAACAGGAAGTGTCATGTTTTATGCTCTAACAAACTCCACCTAGAGATTTAATGACCTTTGCGATGTTAAATTGCGAAGATTCTGAGTTTTCGTTAAAGGGCATGTCTATGGCGGCCTGACAAACTTCAATGTTTCGTCATGTAAAAGGAAGTTGTTATAACTCAGGCATACAATGTCTGATCTGCCCCAAACTTCACACATTAGATAAGAGTCCTGGCCTGAACACACCTAAAGGCCAATATACTGTTATAATCATACCGCCACCTGTTGGCAACAGGATATATCATCTTTTACACTAACTCAAACATACCATGTTCAATCTGCGCCAAACTTTATATGTTTGATCAAAGTCCTGGCTTGAAGACATTTACTTGCCAATATTCAGTTATAGTCATAGCGCCATCAGCTGGCAGCAGGATGTTTGGCACATATAAATAGCTTTGACATATTCCTCCTATATTTACCACATTAAATGCATATTGCTCACCATTTGCAGTTTTCCTAAAGCCACTGGGTGGTAGTGAGCCTGGGTGCGAGGGCCCTTTTAACACTGCTTGCAGCTTTAATTTTATTTCATTTTTTTATATAAATTTCGTCAACTCAAATCTACAGACTGGCTTTGACTTCTGTCAACTAGCGTCAGCTTGTCTAGACTGTAAATCTAGGTAAAAGTCGTGTAGTGTATTCCAGTCTTTAGTTGTTGCAGCCCTACTTATCTGCATATCTAGTCATGCAGATATAAAGGGTTCTTTCGGTGTGCGGATATAGCAAGGTCCAAAATAGATCTGCTTTTAAATGTGTTTGAAGTGTTACGTGCTGTCACATTCACATTGTGAAACTTGTGAATTGCGTGAGGGTCGTGTATGCTATGTAATTTGAAGCGGAACCACAGGGGTTGAGATGTCAGAATGGCTTTGAACGCAGCAGATAGTGTCACAGACTCACCTAACACGTTCAGAGGTGGTTCTTCCACTCTCTACTGGCTATTTTGAATCATCACTACTTCCAGTGTACAACCCAAACACTGCTGTCCTTCAGCAGTTAGTGGTTGTTTTTCTTGTTTTAATCTCATCGTTAAGTCCTGAATGTGGTTTTGCTCTTCCGGAGGTCCTGCCATTTCATCTAATGATGAGCTTCGGTACAGCTGGTGCCAGAGCCTTGTGTTTTAAGAGGTTTTAATTAACGGTCAGCAGCTTTAGAGCAGGCAGAAGGGGGTAAAGCTCAGTGGTAAAGCCACAGCACTGTGTGCACTAGAGTCGCACACTTACTGAGCTTTGGACACAGCAGGCAACAGCAGCACTGTCATCAACACTGCTGGAGTGAAACGTTTGAGTAGCTTGGGAGTGAAATTTGGTCTGTATAATCAAACGGAGCATGCAAGAACATTTGTAAAGAACCCTAGTTAAAAAAGTGGACCCAGCATTCACTGCAGTAGTGGTTGAAGCAATCACAAATCCCCTGTAAACTGGTGAACTTTGATCCTTTGGTCTTGTCTAGCTCTGCGTGAACACTGTGCATTCCGGGTCGATACAGTTAGGGTATGTCGAAAAACTCCCATCTCATTTTCTCCTGCAACTTCAAAATCGTCCTACATCGCTGCAGAAGTACCGACCCAGTGTTTACAAGGTGAATGCGCAAGGAGGGTCAAACGCCCTTTACAAAAAAAAAGGTAAAAACGTGATGTAGGACGATTTTGAAGTTGGAGGAGAAAATGAGATGGGAGTTTTTCGACATACCCTAACTGTCATGACCCAGAACACACAGAGTTCACGCAGAGCTAGACAAGACGAGCGTTTGAGATTAAAAAGTATATAAATTGTACATTTTTTTTTTTTTTTTTTTTTTTAACTGATTAACCAATCTTTTCGCTAGATAAGACCCTCCTTCATTGGTTGGGATTGTTTAGAGCCCTTTGAAGCTGCATTTAAACTGCATTTTAGAACAAACTCGCAGACACCATAGAAGTCCACTATTCGGAGAACATTCCTGAATTTTTTTCCTCAAAAAACAATTTCTTTACGACTGAAAAAAGAAAGACATGAACATCTTGGATGACAAGGGGGCGAGTAAATTATCTGTAAATTTTTGTTCTGCAAGTGAACTTCTCCTTTAAGCGTAATGTTGTTATGACAGTTATAATCAACCACAAAAAGGAATCCACGCTCACATAATCACAAATTTAGGAAACATCTGAGATTTGCTGTTACTGCTCTCATAAAAACACATTTTAAACTTACATTTAAAGGAGAACTCCACTTCCAGAACAACAATTTACAGATAATGTACTCACCCCCTTGTCATCCAAGATGTTCATGTCTTTCTTTCTTTAGTCGTAAAGAAATTGTTTTTTCAGGAAAACATTTCAGGATTTTTCTTCATATAAATGGAATGATATGATGCCCCGAGTTTGAACTTCCAAAATGCAGTTTAAATGCGGCTTCAAACGATCCCAAATGCGGTTGTAAACGATCCCAGCCGAGGTCTTATCTAGCTAAACGATTGGTTATTTTCATAAAAATAATACAGTTTATTTACTTTTCAATGTCAAACGCTCATCTTGTCTTGCTCTTCCCGACCTCTGTTTTTTTCTGGTTCATGACAGTTAGGGTATGTCGAAAAAACTCTCATATCATGTTCTCCCTCAACTTCAAAATCATCCTATATCGCTGTTTTACCTTTTTTGTTAAGGGTGTTTGATCTTCTTTGCATGTTCACTTTGCAAAAGACTGGGTCGGAACTTTTGCAATGATGCAGGATGATTTTGAAATGATTTTTGAAGTTGAGGAAGAAAATACAATTGGAGTTTTTCAACATACCCTAACTGTTCAGAGTACAGGGAGAGCAAGACAAGATGAGCGTTTGAGATTAAAAAGTATTTAAACTGTATTTTTTTTTTTTTTTTTTTAATGAAAATAACCAGTAGTTTCGCTAGATAAGACCCTTCTTCCTTGGCTGGGGTCGTTTAAAGCCGCATTTAAACTGCATTTTGGAAGTTCAAACTCGGGGCACCATAGTAGTCCATTTTATGGAGAAGAAACCTTTTAGGAAATGTTTTCTCAAAAAAAACTATTTCTTTACGACTGAAGAAAGAAAGACATGAACATCTTGGATGACAAGGGGGTGAGTACATTATCTGTAAATTGTTGTTCTGGAAGTGGACTTCTCCTTTACTGTCTAACATGAAGTATTTGCGAAAATGTACATTTTAGTCAAAATTACTGCACAGTTATTTCATTTATTGATTATTTTCTCTTTTATCAATTTAGTTCTTGCACCCCTGCTTGCATTCACACCTAGTTGTGCAGGTTTTTTTCCCCTTGGTGTGAGGAAATAGCAAGGTTCAACAAAGCTCTATTTTTGAATGTGTTTGAGGTGTTAGATGCTGTCACATTCACGTATGAGCATGTTTATTTGCTGTATGCACACACACACTACCGGTTAATGATTTAGATTTTTTAATACGGACTAATGATTTTTATGAAAGAAGTCATGTAACAATGCTTAAGGTTGCATTTTTCTATCAAAAATAAATTAAGAACTGTACTATTGTTCAATCTAATTACAATTTAAAATAACCTTTTTACATTTGTATATTTCGAGCATGTAATTTATAGTGGTTCAACAGATCACAAAACTCACGGTGCAGATCATAGTACGTTTTAAGGCACAGATCGGATGTTATTCAGATCTGCAAGAGAAAAATGTAACTTTTTTTTATCCATTTACTACAACACACTTAATGGAATAGTTTGCAGAAAAATGAAAATTGTCATTAATTATTCACCCTCGTGTCATTCCAAACCCTTAAGACCTTTGTTCATTTTCAGAACACAAATTAAGATATTTTTGATGAAATCCGAGAGCTTTCTTACCCTGGATAGACATCAGCGCAGCTAACACATTCAAGGCCCTGATTTGCCTAAGAAACATTTCTTATTATTGTCAGTGTTGAAACTTTGGACTGGTAGTGTATGTGTATTACTGCTCTTGAAAATATTATTTGTCAGTTATATTATTAATGAGCATACAGAGTGCTTGTATCTGTTTGGTATCCATGTTCTGTAAATGCTCCGTGTGTATCTGAATGAGGTCTCTGCACCAGCTGTCTTGCGTAACACATCCTGTTCATTTAGCTTACGCTACCAGTCTGATTTGTTTAGTCATATGTTTTCTTGGCAGCACATATATGTGAATAAATCTTTGAAATAAGACAAAATTCCAGAGCTATCTGTAATTTCTCGAAGCTTGACGCAGGGGTTTGACGCAAATGATGACAGCTCTTCCCATTTATTGTGTCATCACATGTAGCATGACAGCAGTGATTGACTATTGACGTGAAAGGGTGTGCTATTCTAGGGACCCACAGGTCCAAAAAGGCCCATAACAACTCCAAAAAGAATCAGTCGCCAAATCATCTATGTGGTGCAAGTACTTTTAATAATTCTATCTGTGGTCTCCAAAAAGAATGGCCTAAAGCATGTAACCAAATCATATTTGGTTAATTGCTTTTAAACAATAACAGAGATTAATAATTGTGTATTAATTATTATGTACATTATTAATTATGTCCACTTTAAAATATTTTAAAATGTAATTTATTCCTGTGATGCAAAGCTGAATTTTCAGCATCATTACTTCAGTCTACAGTGTCACATGATCCTTCGGAATTATTTTTACATCACCATTCAATTTTATAAGAAATGGATATTTTATTTAAATTTAATTTAAAAAATCCTGATTTATTTATTTATTTATTTTTTCCCAAAATTCATTTTTCCAGTATTGTTAATAATTAGAAATTTAGAAAACAGTTATGGACTTTTGACCAACAGTGTATTTCACTAAGCCATTTTAAATGAAGGGGTAGGGTTAGCATTATGGAAACATTGGCTTAGCATGAAATGACTTCACTAATATAGTTGTGTGTGTGTGTGTGTGTGTGGGAGAGAGAGGAGGATATGTTTGGATATCTGTGCCATCAGACAGGATGAGCTTATCACACTGGCCTCTCCCAGCATCCTCAGGGTCTGTTGCTTCTCTCTTGGGAAACATGGGTGGAGACCTCTAAACTCTTTATCATCCGCTCATGATAGATGAGGTTTACTCAACACCCTTCACTTATTCAGCAGAGCCATGTCGTTCTTTATTACCTCAGAGGAAATGTCCAGGTTGTCTGAGAACAAGCTTTATATGAGTTGCCTTTCTTTGTTTGCACATGGATTTAGATGTGTAATGTAAAACTTTCCTGATCGTATCGCATGTAAGGGTGAGGAAAGATGTGTCAGTGCACCACCCCTTCATTAAAATAATGTATAATCACAAATAATATGAATTATTTTTCTAATTTTTCAGATGAGTTATTTCAAGACATTTGTCAAGTTTTGTCTCCAAATTCCTCGTGGGTGTAGGACTAATTTTTTCATCTCAGCCTCCACTGCTAATTCCAAAACATCATTTTAGAGCATCATATGGCGGCTTGAGCCATTGTTAATGCAGTTCTTAATGCACTCTAATGCAGTTATTAGAACGAGAGAGAGCGAAATTGTAGATAGTGTAATTGTAGCGGGTATGACGTGAAAATCTGGAAGAACAATTCGCCATGGGTTCCCTAGAGATTTTCCTATAAAGTTTATAAAGGGGTTTTTAACAGGGCTTGAAAATGAAAAAAAGATTCATTCGGTTCACTCCGAGAGGAATCGATATTTTAACATTTCCAACATTTCGCAGCCAATACAGCATCATCTATTCTAGATTTTGGCCAAATGTAGGCTACTAAATGAAAGAAAAATCTGTTAACGCTTTAAAGACATTAAAGTATTTTTTTTTAAGATATTTAAAAATGTTTGCTTTGCATTGTTGAAAAAATGCTACTCGTATAAAATTGCGTTTGAGAGGGGGAAAAAAACGTTGCATAGGCTCACGTCACATTTTATTTTAACATTCAGAAATAATGTAAGTTAAAATGCCAGTGAAGCAAAATGTTTACAAACATTATAAACAAATGAAATCCTCTAAAGTTAAACGAGAACTCCACTTCCAGAACAACAATTTAGGAATACTTTACTCACCCCCTTGTCATCTAAGATGTTCATGTCTTTCTGTCTTCAGTCGTAAAGAAATTATGCTTTTTAAGGAAAGCATTTCAGTACTTTTCTCCATATAATGGACTTCTATGGTGCCCCTGATTTTGAACTTCCAAAATGCAGTTTAAATGCAGCTTCGAAGGGCTCTAAATGATCCCAGTCGAGGAAGAAGGGTCTTATCTCGCGAAACGATCGGTCATTTGTTTCGAAAAATTAAAATTTGTATACTTTTTAAGCACAAAAGCTTGTGTAACACTAGCTCTGGGATGCGCGTCCATGACGCTGTGTACTACAGAATCACGTCGAAAGGACACACGCGACGTTGGCGGAACTACAGACCCAGTGTTTACAAAGCAAATGTGCAAAGACTAATGAACTGCAAGCTAGTCAAACGCTGTTTACAAACAAAAAGGTACAACGATGTCGGACGATTCTGAAGTTGTAGGAGAAAATGAGATGGAGTTTTTCGCCATACTCTACCTTTTTGAGCCGGAGTACACAGACAATGAACTTAGACAGAGAGGAGACTGCTGCGGCGACACTCTCAAGCCTCAGGCAGACCACGTTCAAACGAGACGTGGTGGTGCATGTGAGGAAAATGTCAACGATTGCCAACAGAGCAGGATTCTCAATGCTGTCAAGAATGGACCATATCTATTCCACTGTTGGAAAGAATCAGCATGTCAGGTGGTGAGTCGCGCGTGACCTTTCGACGTGATTCTGTAGTATGTAGCTAGTGCTACACAAGCTTTTGTGCTTAAAAAAAATTTACACATTTAAATTTTTTTAAAAGGAAAAAAAAAAAAAAGACACATGTTTTCACTAGATAAGACCCTTCTTTCTCGGCGGAGGTTGTTTAGAGCCCTTTGAAGCTGCATTTAAACTGCATTTTGGAAGTTCAAAATCGGGGGCACCATTGAAGTCCATTATATGGAGAAAAATCCTGCATAATTTCTTTATGACTGAAGACAGAAAGACATGAACATCTTGGATGACAAGGGGGTGAGTAAATTATGTGTAAATTGTTGTTTTGGAAGTGGAGTTCTCCTTTAAGGCTATGCGTTTAGGCTATAAAAACGTCAATTCAAAAACAAATTAATTTAAGGTGTTGTCTACCTCTCTCATACCTCTTTCAAACCAAATGTTTCCATTTTCGCGACGTATCTGGATACTAAAATATTATTTATTATGTAATAGGCTTTGTACTTCACTCGCATCGACATAAAACATCATCCTTCACGTCGGCTGTATTAGCATAGTGAGGCTAAAGCAACTAGAAGAAGTCTGCAACCATTAGCTGAAAAAGCGTAACAGCTAAAGCTAACGCTTCCAGTCTGTCAGTACGTGGGAAAGGAGACCAGAGGCTGTTCTCTTTAAATAGATGTCAATGGAAGAGAGGCTTCACTACACTGAATAAACAGCTTTTTAGAGGAAACGGCTTATCATTTAATGAATCGACAGCCTATCTGCGAATCTTATGTGAGGGTCATACCAACACTGTTTGGTTATACAGACAGAAGCAAGACATCATTCAAAACTGTCAAGGTTTTGCAGTGCTTCCCATTCGTTTCTCCTCTCCTTATCGCTAGGAATGCAGTGAAGACCTACATCGCTTCTCTTGTTGCCCTTCGACTGAAAATTACAATGTAACATCATATCAGTATTTTATTTTCCGAGTTGTTGCAGTAAAAATAGAAACAGGTAGCACCAGCAGCTTGAGTGTAACCATTTGATGGCATCGAAATTATGGCACCCCCACCCCCCCGCCGCCAACAATAGTCCAAAATATGTATGAAACGATGTGGATTGTGTAAATAACGTAAATCTTACATGGGTTTTCTACTACATATTTCAGTAAGAGACATCATTGATGTTATCTCAAGCCATACAAATCTTAATACCCAGGGTTCTCTTTAACATTTTGCCCTACAATGTAAATTACACATATCAAAAAAAGTATGTTTCTGATATGTAACTGCACAACGTTTGGGGTGTGTGTGTGCAGTTTACACTGTAGAACAAAACATTCAAGTATTGTTAAGTTATGTTTACAACAAACTTTGTTTTACTCATAAATTGGAAAAAAAAAACATTATAAAACACCATAGGAAAATCTTGAGGGAACCCATGGTAAATAAGCTTTCTGGGTTCTGACGTCACAAATTTAGCACTTTATTACCTGAGTTTGTGCATCTCTCAACTGTTCAGCAGCAGCATCTCTGTTAATAGCAAAACTGTAAGTTTATCTGCTTCAAGAACAGCTGATACCACCTCGCAACTAAGAAATGTCATTTACAAACGCTATGATTCAATTACATATGCAGTGCAGGTTTATTATATGTGCTTCAGTTGTTTACATGCGTGTAGGTTTAGTACGTGCGTCTCAGAGCGGCTCTGTTCATAGTAAATGCTGCTACACAAACTGTTATCATTTGCATGTGTGGAGCATCTTAAAGTCCATCTCTGCTTGCTGTTGTGAGTTTGGGTTTATTATAACGTTCATCTGGGAACGCAACGTGCGCCATTTCATCAGATTTGAAAAGGAAATCATTTATTAACCTGCGCAATACATAATTATCTTTCTCAATATGCTAGCTAATTGTTAATCGCGATTTCACAATAAAAGCTCAAACCCTCACTCTGAGTTTACACGTTTTGATGCCCACATATTCAAGAAATTACAGTGGCTGTAGCATTTCTGTCATAAAGAAATGGCCAGATATTAAAGATTAAGCGGACATTTGAATCAAATATTTAGTCAATAATAAACAGTGTTGGAGGTAACGCATTACACGTAACGCAAGTTACGTAATAATATAACTTTTTTCAAGGAACTAGTAAAGTAACGCGTTACTTTTTTTCCCCATCTATTGATTGACAAGTCTCCTGTCGGGAAATTGGGAGTAAACATGATGTTACTGTGTTCTAGACTAAATGTGAACATGCATTAATTCATCTCACTCACAAAAAACAGATTCAGTATTCCTCAAAATGAATAAAAACAGTGAAATGCAAACTCAGAATATGACGCAACCCTGCAATAACTAAATATGTTAAATAAAACAAATATCCTTTATGTATTTAATCCCATTTATTATTTGCTGCTGACCTTCGATGATGCAATTCAACCATACTAATAAGCAAAAATTACTTTAGATAAACTAACATTTGTGCTCCTTTTTTTAATTTTTATTATTATTATTTTTTTTTAATAGTTGAAGAGTGATCTCCTGCATAAACGTACTTTTCTTTCAGCCTGAGGTGAATTCATTTCTCTTTTGGTGTAAAAAGGCTTTTACATTAGAATTGTTTTATATTAAAAACAAAGAAGCAAGCCCTGCCCAGATTTAAAAAGTAACGCAAAAGTAACGTAACACATTACTTTCCATAAAAAGTAACAAACGTAATTAGTTACTTTTACAGGGAGTAACGCAAAATTGTAATGCCTTACTTTTAAAAGTAACTTTCCCCAACGCTGATAATAAACAAGGATTAAATCGCACAGTAACGTGTAAAAACAATCGTCAGGCCGTTGGCGCCCTCTGCAGGCATTTGTTATAATGTGTAATCTACATTAGCTCTATTGTTTATAATACATTGTTTTGTTCAATAAAACCATATGATTACTTGCTTTTGATACTTTATTTGAACTAATTATTCTTGCCTCATTGCTATTATACATGTATGTTCACTTAGGTCTATTTTTATTACTACAAAAAAATTATTATAATTTTCTAATTACTTGATTAATCGTTAGAATAATCGACAGATTACTCGACTACCAAAATAATCATTGCTGACAGCCCTACATAATTACCTTAATGATAACCTTAATAATTACCTCAAGCATTCAGCAATTCCGTAGTATAATAGTGTATAAATAGTGTAAAAGTTAAAATATGAACAATATTCAACTGAATATGAAATAATTTGGTTTATTTATAGATTTATCTGTTTAAAAAAAAAAAAAAAACTACATAATGTGCAGCAAAATAAGCTTTTGGGGTAGCGCATTAATATATTATTTTACTTTTTTTCTGTTCTTATTTCATTTTAAATGTCAATCCTATGTATTCCCCAGTGATTGAACTTG